>JARFJB010002264.1:592500-1080000 GCA_036346205.1 Vesta saturnalis | reverse complement strand
TAAGCCTGATAGCTCTTTTTTTGGATGGGGTTTACCATATCAAGGGCGTATTAGGGAGGGCTGACCCAGATGTGGGAATTCCAGATGAGGTCGAATTTGAGCCCTATACAGTAAAAGGAGTTGTTGCGATGTGAAGTGCTGTTTAGATCTGTATAGAAAGCCCAGTTTATGGGCAGCTGTTTTGCAGGCTGACAAAAGGTGATCAACCCATGAAAGGTTCAATGATACGGACATCCCTAACATACAAATAGAGTTTGAAAACTTGAGTTCTATGCCATTCATATTTACAGCAGGAAATGATCGGTCTTTCTTGGCGGACACAAGGCAACATTGCGTTTTGTCGGTGTTGAACGTGAGTAGATTATTCCTTTCCCATTCAAGGACACGTTCTAAGTCATTGTTGATTGAAGCTGCCATTTTCACCTTAACGTCTTGTCTAGACTTATTGTTGTGGGAAAACTGACAAGAACTACAATGTAGAGTGCTGTCTTCTGCAAAGCACTGGTTCGGGTTAGTTGTTGAGGATATGAGGTCATTTATGTACAGCAGGAAAAGTGTGGGAGCTATCACGGATCCTTAGGGTACTCCCGCGTTAATAGTAGTTTCTTTCGAAAAGAAGCCATCGACGACAACGCGTATATGTCTTTTGTCAAGAAAGATGGATATCCAATTGATGAGCGTATCGGATAAGCCGAACAATGGTGAGCTTGGCAAGTAGGCACTTGTGCCAAACCTGGTCAAAAGCTTTTGAAATATCTAAAGCTACTACGACTGTTTCACCGGACCTCTCTAATGTGTTATTCCAAAGTTGGGTGACATATGAAAGAAGATCACTCGTTGAACGACTGTCTGAACTCATACTGGTGGGTGTTTAAGAGTTTATTGGACTCGAAGAACGAAAGTAGTTGGTGGTTGATGGCTTTCTCCATGATTTTCGACAGAATGGAAGTGATAGCTATTGGTCGATAGTTTGAGGAATCGGTTTTGTCGCCCTTGTTAGGAATAGGTTGAACATTTGCCAACTTGGACGGTGAGGGAAACTCTCCAGATGACATAGAGATCGAAAAGAGTTTGGATAATACAGGTACTAGCTCGGGGGAGCATTTTTTAAGGACGATAGCTGGAATACCATCAGGGCCAATGGCCTTGTTTGAGTCAAGTTTATTGATAATTGATTCCAGGAGCTTATAACGAAAGTGGATTGGTTTAATAGCGTATGGGGTAGATTTGGGCGACGGCACAGTTTTACCAGAATCATTGAGACATGAATTTGATGCAGAGTAATCGACAAAGAGCTTGGCTTTTTCAGTAGGTTCAGTTACTACACCTCCGTCGCGAGAGAGAGAATCGATAATTTATTTGATTTCCATTTGGTAGAGTTTATGCTTTTGAGATAATGCATCAGTGCAAGCCCTATTAAACCAGGGTTGGGAACGGGCATGACCTACACGATTATGTTTTTTGGGAATGTATAACTCCACAACTCCATATGTTCGAAGTATGTTGGCTGTGTGTTGGCGATTCGCAAGAGTGGCAACTGCAACAGAGCGGATGATAGCTTATTACCATCGCCATTACTTAGGGTGTCACCGAATTGGATGTGGCGGGCATTGAAATTACCTAGGATAACTGCATTAGGGAGGCTAGAGGCGTAGAATAAAAGGTCATCGGATAGGGTGTTGTGGTCAGGCGGGTTGTAGTATGAAATAAATACTATAGGAGTGGGAAAGTGCACCGTCGCAACAACGCATTCGAGATGCAGGAAGTTGAAAAGTAGTGAATAGGAAGCAATTTTTAATTAAGAGAGCGGTTCCGTGTTGGCTATTGTTTGCATAGGTGTGAAGTGTGTTGAAATTAAGTGTGCATCTGGGTGCGACTTTTGCTTCTGTGATAGAAAGGATGTGTATATTGCTAGGATATCCATTTAGAGGGAGTTAAGGACTGGGTTGGCGGATTACGGCGACCTTCATCCGCGTACCCGATACGCAGATATTGATCCTCCGTTGGAAGAAGTTTCGAGACAGCGAATCTAGGGTGCGGACAACCCGGTCTCGCCGGTCGGGGAACATCTGGAAGAGGCAGTGTGCGAGGACTTGTAGAAAGCCTTTGAGGATAGGGATTCGGTGTCGGGAGAAGGTTTAAGGTGGGCTGTGTCTTCCCGCCGCTTCCGGCACTTGAAGGAATAGGAAGGGTGAGCTTCCCCGCAGTTGTTCGCCTTGGGTTAACCGAGGATATGCAGGAGGAGGATCTGTGACTTTCGCCTCAGTTGAGACACTCCTAAGCGGTATGCCCCACCTGCGTGCAGGTGGAACAATACTTGGGAAGAGAAAAATAAGGGAGGGTTCGCCGAACATGACAGCGTGCGAGGAGGTACTCGAGGGTGGTTTGGGTAGAGGTTGCGGACAAGGGATGTGGGAGTGTTCGTCGCCTTAAGAGGTGATGCGAACGGCCTTCCTCACGTGTGGAAGATCGATCGCATCCCGGATCTCTTCGGCTAGGATGTCTTATCCACGTGACGAATCACGCAGGAAAAGGAAGGGGTCTAGGAGTGTAGTTGGAGGGACGGCGACCGGAGAGTTGGGTTAGCGTGGCGGTGGGATCGCCGAAGTGGTGTCGCAGCCTAAACTGTGTACCATCTGGCAAGGGAGAGGAGGTCTCGAAGAGACAGGTGTGGTTGAACGTTAAGTTCAACCAGGAAAGGTTAAGGGATTTAATGGAGGTTAATAAGGATTTCTTTGTGATTATGGATTTCGGGATACTGCGGATGCAATACCTCGAGGATTGAGAGCGGGTATGTATGAGCTAACATTTCTATAGGTCTCTTATTGCCGTGTTTTGACGCTGAAGGACATTCTTGTTTGCTATGTAACTCATCAAAAGACGAAATTGACATACAAAAATAATTAACATATTTTTCTCGTAGATCTTCAACGAGCGTATAAAATGCACCTACTACCTTTTTAAATTGATAGGATGAACCCAATACAGTATGTTTCTCTTCTTTTTAGAACGGATTCGGTATAAAAGAAACATTGCAATGATGGGCTTATAGTTAATACAGAAAGAGACAACACAACTCTGTTAAATGTCGATGACGACTGAATTGAACTCACATCGGATGTGGTGTGAAAACAAAAATGCGGACGGATGTCGGACGCCGTGAAAAGAGCCTTATTCTCTACCTTGTTACTCATTAACTTATTGTTATTACAATGTTTATATTTTTGAAAAACCGAATAAACAAGTACAAGTGTATGTTATATTGTTATAAATTAAAAGGCTCTCAGTGTACTTTATTGTTTTTTATTACACCATCGTAATCCATGCTAAAAATACATGTATAACACACATCATTTTATTTATTCCTTCATATAATTTACCTGCAATTTCCTCGAAACCTGACCACCCTGTACATTGATGTTTCTAAAATACAATTTACATATGTAAGATTGCAAAATAATGATTAGCATCACATCGAATTGCAAAATTTATTGGTGATAGATGGTCTACATTCGCAACAGTTTACTTAAGTGTGTTAAAATGTTAATAGGTTGCAACAGAAATAGAATCTGACGAAGTGCAATAACTTTACTTCAATAATAATTTGCATGCCAAATTTTCATTTAATGCTAAATAGAACATGTACGTTCTTCATAAAATTTGATATTTACTTACAATGCGTTTTAGACAGTAAATTATACAATTACATAAAAATTTATCTTATATAATTAATTTTAATTAAATTTGCATACAAAAAACATTAAATCTTCTAGAGAATAATAAACTTATTAAATTTTTTTGAATGGGATTTTAAACAGTCCCTATTCGCTTTTAACAAGATTTTATGGGTTTGTTTTGACAATTACGGATTAATAAAAAAATACAAACGTGTAGGGTAACTTTTAACCCACATAAACATTCATTTTAAGTTCCGTTCAGTATATTCTTTTTCTTTATAGAACTGTAAATAACCTCAATAATAAAATAATCTTTTTCTAAAAGAAATTAGCAAAGTAATGATGACTAACTTAATCAATCAAAATAATCTATACAGGGTGGCCCATTAGTGTGTGGACGGTAAATAACTTAAAAAGTATTACAGATAGAGAAAAACTATCTTCACAAAAATTGTACAGTTTTTAGACATGCACAATCGGAAAATATTAGTAAATATACAGGGTCGTCCAAAAACGTGTGACATACCAAACATATAATTTTTTTAAGAAACGCCCTATATATTTTTCTATTTTTAAATTCGGCTTTTTCCTGATTCTAAAAATATACGGTTGTCATACCTTATAACGAATGGTTTAATAGATACGACCATTTTTTATTGCAATTAAAGGTTAATTTAGTCAATTTAAACAATTGAAAATAAACAGTAGTTCTGATTATGTAACAAAATAGTACATATGCTCTATTTTTCAAAATTACTTTCAAATTTTGAGATATCTTTATTTTTTTATACCGGGTGAACAAGAATATTTAATTTAAAATTTCTCAATCTTTTCAAGCATAACACTTTGTATATTATTGCGTATCTGGAATCAGCTGTCTTTCACATTTCTAAACATGTACGCATTTGATAATTTATACCGTAGGAATCAGAAGTTATGCCATTATTTTATGGGAATTGCGCTAAGTTAATATTCAACTTAGCGCAATTCCCATAAAATAATGGCATAACTTCTGATACAAGTTAAATTGTTTCAAGTTTTAAACAGAACCCCTTGTATACATGTAAAGAATCGGTGAGACGAGAAAGATTAAATCCAAAATGAAACCTTGCACTATCAATTTAAAACAAAGTCTTTACTAAAATAAACTTTTTCTCCAACGACCTAAATAAGACGCTGTATTGTGACAGTATTTCATACCAAAAGTGGCTGATTTCGGGATCCTTCGGGTCTCCATGGCAACTGTACAAAAAGTAGTTTAGTTTTTGTCCTAGTACAAAAAGTAAGTTAACCTTCACTAAATATCAACTTTGTGTGAATGACGTGTGTGGGATTTCATTACTTCAATAAAATTCAATATAATTTTGCTTTTTATTTTAATTTTAAGCAAGTGTAAGTTTTGAGTGAAAATCTTCTATAAACACAAATAAACTTTTGATGTTGCCGGTGGCACTATCTATCTTCACATTATTTCACTATCTGTCACATTTGAATTAATTTTATACAGGTAAAATCTAATGAATGTTAATTAAAAACTACACGGTAATTTTTTTTTCACTAAAAGGAGAATAATACTCATTCTGTATAACATGTGTATTATTAGTGTCTGATACTGATAGCGACATAAATAAAAACTTTCTTCCACGTCCCGAAAATTGACATTTTTTGTACTAATGAAACAAACAACTATTTGTTGTACAAATCAAGCTTAAGTGACTAGTTGAACTAATCGAAATTAGGTAAGTAAAAAAAAGGTTGAAAAAAAAGAATAACAAAAAATTGGGTGTACTTACAACTACTGAAGTAAGCGTTCAAAATATAAATCAATTTGAATAGTAAGCCATATTGGCAAACATTAAACCAAAATAAAATCAAATAAAGGCTATCACTTTAGTTCATTGGCATTTAAAATTCTTAAATTTTCTTTAAGTTTTCTTAGTTAGTTAAATAGTTAGTTTGTTAGAAAAATGGAGTTTGATAAACGTGATATAATTGACATGATTTTTATACTGGGTGAGTGTTACAAAAATTGTTTATTAGCCAGCAGAGTTTATAAGGAAAGATTTTCCAATAAACCAAGTTATCCAAGAGAAAAGTCGTTTAGAAACCTTTTGGAACGTTTTGAACGAACTGGAAATGTGAGTTACGATAAAACATGAAAGAGTGAAACCTGCGACATATGAAGAAAATGAATTCATGATTATGACGGCAGTTGTTGAAAATCCTCACACAAGTAGTTTTCAATTAAGTACAGCTCTCTATATCTCTCGTACCTCAATTCCAAGAATAATTAAAAAAATAAGTTTCACCCCTACCATATACAACTTCACCAGGAGCTTTTGGATGCTAATTATCAAAAAAAGATTGCCAATAAATACAAGACCAGCTTGCCATCAGGTAAATTTTTTACAAAAAGTAATGTTTTCCGACGAATCAACATTCCATAAAAGTGGAACTGTAAATAAGCATAATTTCCATTATTACTCCGACCACATATTATGATGAAGACAGGCAGCCAGCATAAATGGTCTCTCAACGTATGGGCTGGAATTTTAGATGGATACCTTATTGGACCATATGTTATTGAAAATAATTTAAGTGGTGCTCTTTACTATGAGTTTTTAAGTACTCAACTTTTTGCTCTTCCTCAACATGTTCCGGTGCATATTGCCGAAGACATGTGGTTCTAGCAAGAGGGTGCTTGCTCCCCCTCATTTTGCTAGAAACGTTAAAGAATAGCTGGATCAACAATTTCCTGGGAGGTGGATAGGTGGAGGAGGCGCTATAAACTGACCAGCACGCTCTCCAGACCTTACACCTGTGGATTTATTTTTATGGGGATACGTGAAAAAAATTGTATACAAAGAAATCCCAACAACAAAAGATGATATGAAAATGCGCATGCATAACGCCAGTTGTACTTCAACGTGTCAAGGAATCATTTTCTAAACGCATCAACAAATGTTTGTTACAACTCGGAAGACATTTTGAACACTTACTTCACCTAATTTTTTACTATTCCTTTTTTAAACTTTTTTTTTACTTAGTACCTAATTTCGATTAGTTCAATTAGTCACTTAAGCGTGATTTGTGCAACAAAAGTTGATTTTAGTAATGACTTTATTTTAAATTGATAGTGCAAGGTTTCATTTTGGATTTAACTTGTTGATTTCAATTAAAGTCTGTCTCTTTCAGACAGACAGCGCAATTTCCATAAAATAATGGCATAACTTCTTATTCCTACGGTATAAATTATCAAATGCTTACATTTTTAGAATCACGAAATATAGCCGATTCCAAATATGCAATAATATACAGGGTGTTCCATTTGAAAAAATTGAGAAATTTTAAAATAGATATTCTTGTTCACCCTGTATAAAAAATAAAGATATCTCAAAATTTCAAACTAATTTTGAAAAATAAAGCATATGTACTATTTTATTACACAATCAGAACTATAGTTTATTTTCAATTGTTGAAATCGTAATTAAGTAAATTAACCTTTAATTGCAGTAAAACATGGTCATATCTATTAAACCATTCGACATAAGGTATGACAACCGTATATTTTTAGAATCAGGAAAAAAGCCGAATTTAAAAATAGAAAAATGTATAGGGTGTTTCTTTAAAAAATTATATGTTTGGTATGTCACACGTTTTTGAACGACCCTGTATACTTATTAATATTTTCAGATTGTGCATCTCTAAAAACTGTACAATTTTTGTGAAGAAAGTTTTTCTCTATCTCTAATACTTTTTAAGTTGTTTGCCGTCCACACACTAATGGACCACCCTGTATATTGCAACCGCAATGGTACTAGAAACGAGAGATTGCATAATGTATCAATGTATAACAATCACTTTGGGTAATGGACACAAGATAGCTTTTAGCTTAAAAGGGATCTTGAAGAATTTAGTTATGTTTAAATTTTTTTGTAACTAGGTTATGCATGCTTTAATATCTTGGTTAATGTCACAAAATTTATCATTAGTTTGTCTACGCATCATTTCAAATGTAATAAGAGAATCTCTAAAAACAACCTGACATGGATAAATATTTCCCATTTTTCTAAACATAACAAATTGTACCTGTACTGTAAGTGTACAGAAAGTGATTGTCGCATTGTTTCCATTTTACTTTGTAATATGTATTATTTGTATCCTCAGGGCATTTCAGCTTTAATATAATCAAAGAGCAATAAAATGTATTATTGCTCTTTGATATAATCGTTTTTGACAATTCCAGTTGTATTCAATCTCATAGCTAAACGTTCAACTTCATTAAAAATTGGTATTTTGAAAACAAATTTGTTAATAAATGCATTCACATCCACAAATCAACTATCAGAGCACATACAAAAAAAGTGGATTGAAATATCGTATGTATTACTAAAGACAACACCAATAATTAATTACTAAGCATCGATTGATTTAGACTACTAAAGGAACATAATTTTATTGAAATGAGCTTAACAGAAAAAAAAGTGTAATTACATCCAAGCTTATCAGTGTAAACTACGCTTGAGATATTACGTCATCGAAGCGTAAGTCCTATTAGAGTGCACAAATCAGGCTACTTGAAATAACGATGGCAACGTAACGACAGCAGCTTTTAGTAATTCGTTGTTACGTGTTTATTTATTAATAGCAAGATAATGTTTTTATTAACGTTATTTATTTACTGATAAATATATTTATTTAATAATAAAACAATTTCGGAACTTCCCAATTTTTTTAACGTATAATTAATTTCAAGTTTTTATTCCTTAGTATGAAACATTAACAAAAATATTATAGTGCACTAAAGCCATCGGAAAAAGAATACAAAAAAAGCCAGAACTATAAAATAGCATTCTTACAATACTACACAATTATACAGTGCTCAGCTGTATTGACGATGAGTGACAGTAGTTTCGCACTTCGTCATTGAAAAACGTACCCTTTACGTGGCGTAGTCAAGAGAAAAACGTCACTGTATTTGCAAAAGTGCACAAGAAGTAATAATTTTTTATTAAATTTTACTTGTACTTTTTTTTTCTAAAAAGTAGTAACATGTATTAATCAAACAAATCAAAAACAAGGCTATTCTAAAAAGATATTTTGAATTTATTCTTTATGCTTTTCCTTTCATAGGGTGACTCACGCGCGATAGTAGGTTAGAGACGGTGACGGGAAACGAAGCAGGATTGTTTTAAAATTTGGTAGCTAGGTAATTGTCTCTGCTCTATCTATCTAAAATATTTCCATCTATGCGACGTTGCAGCTTCTACAAATAAGTACCTTTGATATTTTAAATAGCACACCCTGTATATTATTGCCTTTTCCGCTGCGCCGTTGCTTTTTATTATCTTGGAATGATACTTCCTATACCTATCTTCAATGGTTTACCAGAAATGTATTAATTTCCATATTTTATGTCCAAAACATAGTTCCATTTAAATGTTTATTACTGGGGAAGTGCAATCAAATGTACCCTGATTTACAACCACTGAACGAGAGAAAGTTTGTACGATTACACAATAATGTATGGGACATAAGTTTTGAGAAAAAGTGTGCTTTGAAATTTATACTCGATTTGGATGTCTGAAGTAGTTACCGTGCGATCGGTAAACAAATCATGTTTTCTTGCTTTTGACAAACGTAAAGTTTATTAACGAGTATACGAGTAACGAGAAGCAGTAGCCGAAAGTTAAACGTATCCTGAAGATGACAAGCGGGATCTTGCCGAAACTCGAGCTAAATAGTCTTGTTAAGACTACTACATCATCAACACCAACACGGACCAGTACCCGGAACATCAATTTAACATATATATATATATATATATATATATATATATATATATATATATATATATATATATATATAAATCTAAAATGAAATAATATATAGGGTGTCCCATTACAAAAAAACTGTTTGGTTCACCATGGTAATATGTAACACCCTGTAAATACAAAAATAATTTTATAATGTGAAGTTTGATATTGCCTATAAATTTTGTAAATAATTTTTTTTATGTCTCCTTTAATAACGGATATATCGTACTTCGACGCACTAATGTCGCACCCTGTATATACAGTAAAGAGTACATGGTGATACAAATGCGAGTGTATATATAAGGAACTTCGAAACCGTAAGAGATACGAGATTGGTTAAACTAAGACAAAGTTGCACATTTAGGTGCTTATCCAAATAACGTTTAAAAATTAAAATATTCCGAGTACTTGCGAAAAAACCGAAAATTTGGAAAATCGATTTTATTTTTTTCTGAGCTTACTTGAAGAGATATTAGATATCGGACTAAACAATTACATTGTCATTTTCTTGCTCTATCCAATAATCCAATAGTGCTAATAGTTTTAACACTCGACGTTGCGTCATTAAGTGATCATCATCAATTTTGTATTTTCTTATGGAAACCATATTGTATTTTTGCAGTTTTTAGTAATCCCATTTATTACCTTTTCAATGATATATCATAAGTTACCTATGTCTCTGAAAAGTTCGATACCGTAAATAAAAAGGAATTATAACATAGTTGGCCATGAATTTTTGATCCGTAACAAATTTAGATCATTACAATTTTGGGTTCTCATTTCTTTAACGAAATTCTAAATTGAAAAATTCATCAACCTACTAACAACGCTAATTACCAAATTAACATAATGGCTCAAACACTAAACATTGCAATTTGGAATGCCAATGGCTTATGCCAACACGTCCAAGAAATTAAATATTTCCTAATTACTCACAATATTGATGTAATGCTTATATCAGAAGCGCGATTCACAGATCGAAGTCATATAAAAATACACAATTATAATATTTATCACACGAAACATCCTGACGGGAATGCTCATGCAGGCTCTGCAGTACTTATCAAACAAAATATCAAACACACAGAACAAGCCGAATACAAATATGAAAATATGCAAGCAACCAGCATCATTCTACATGACCACCTAGGAGAACTTACAATAGCAGCCATTTATTGTCCCCCAAAACATAACAATAAATTCGAACGCTTCGATCACCTTTTCAAAACGCTTGGAAACAGATTTATAATTGGAGGTGATTATAATGCCAAAAATACCATGTGGGGTTCTAGAACAACTACTACGAAAGGAAAACAACTACTAGCCGCCATGAAAACACATAATCTCAGTTATCTCTCTACAGGGGAACCAACATACTGGCCTAGCGATCCACATAAATTACCAGACCTTTTAGATTTCTGTATCACTAAAGGGCTTAATACTAGAAAGTTCCTAGTAAAATCATGCTTCCAACTTAGCTCGGATCATACACCCATTCTAATAAGCATGCACGCACAAATCATAGAGAAACCGAAAGAACCCTCTCTACAGCAAACTAACCAACTGGGATCTATTCCGTAACATATTAAACGAACAAATCAGCCTAGAGTTCCCACTTAAAAATGCAGGTGAAATTGAAATAGCAGTTGAAACGCTAACCAAAGCAATCCAAACAGCAGCATGGCAATCAACGCCCGACCAAACGGAAACGTACGTTAAAGAAGTAGTCCCAATAAACATCAAACAACTAATATCCAAAAAAAGATCAGTAAGAGCTAGATGGCACATGACACACTCCCACGAAGACAAGCAAAGGCTAAATAAAATTACAAAAGAGTTGAAGCAAGCACTGACAAATCTTAAGAATGTAGCCACTCAAGAATACTTAAGTAAACTAGAGCCGACACAAGCCACGGATTACTCACTATGGAAGGCGACAAAAATTCAGAAGACCTCAAACCACAATAACGCCTATAAAAGCTGCTGACGGCACCTGGCTAAGAAGCAGCATACAAAAGTAACTGCGTTTGCAGACCACCTCCAAAAAGTATTCCAACCGCATAATATTAAAAACACTTTACAAGATGAAAACAACATCCATAAAATACTTGATGCCCCGTATCAAATGAGCCCACCAATTAAGCCTATCACAACAGGAGAAGTAAAACAATAATTCACAAGGAAATAAATCAAAAAGGCACCAGGCTTCGATCTTATTACAGGAAAAGTTCTAAGAGAAATCCCGAAAAATGCATAAAAGCTATGACCTATATTTTCAATGCAGTTATAAGATTGGGACACTTCCCAAATCAGTGGAAAGTAGCTCAAATAATAATGCTACCCAAGCCGGGGAAAACCCCAATGGAGTTGAAATCATATAGGCCGATAAACTTGTTGCCTCTCTTATCCAAGGTCTTCGAGAAACTCTTAATGAAACGATTACAACCAATTATAGAAGATGACAACCTAATTCCCAACCATCAGTTCGGATTCCGTAAGATGCATAGAACAACCGAACAAGTGCACCGCATCAGTAAACAAATAACACAAAGCTTAGAAACCAAACAATACTGTTCAGCGGTGTTTCTAGATGTACAACAGGCTTTTGATAAAGTGTGGCACAAAGGTCTATGTTACAAAATGAAATTACTACTACCATATCAATATTATGTGATTCTAAACTCCTTCCTAACTGATAGACAGTATTATATAAAATATCATGAGGCATTCTCGAACCTATTCCCAGTATCATCGGTGTTCCACAAGGTAGTGTGCTGGGACCAACACTTTATCAAATTTATACAGCAGATCTACCAATTTCAGAAACAACACTAACTGCCACATTTGCAGATGATACTGCTATCCTGGCATCGCATACGAACCCTATATCGGCTACACAAAATCTTCAAGCTCATCTAAATAACATCGAAACCTGGTTAAAAACATGGAAAATTAAAGTAAACACCGAAAAATCAACTCAGGTCACTTTTACCTTGAGAAGAGGAAACTGTCCGCCTGTGACGCTCAATGGTCAAAAATACCCCAAATGGATGAAGCAAGATATCTAGGTCTTCATCTGGATAGAAGAATGACGTGGAAAAAACATATATTTAATAAACGCAAGCAATTAGGAATTAAATTTAGAACTATGTATTGGATGTTAGGTAGGCAATCAAGGATGTCGCTAGACAGTAAACTGCTTCTATACAAAGCTATGATAAAACCAATCTGGACCTACGGGATAGAGTTATGGGGCACAGCCAGCAATTCTAATATAGAAATTATACAAAGATTTCAAAATAAAGTGCTTCGAGTTTTAGTTAATGCACCGTGGTACGTGCCAAATACAGTGATTCATAGTGACTTGCAAGTCCCGCTAGTGCGTGAAGAAATTAAAAAGTTTAGTGTAAAACACAGTGTCAAACTACAAGTGCATCCTAATCATCTGGCAACAACACTATTAGATGATGAAAACGAAAACAGACGTTTAAAAAGGTTTAAACCATCGGATCTTCAAACTAGATTCGATTAAATTAAATCATATCAATGTACAATCAACTATTATAGAATATCATCATTATTATTATCACCTAATTAACGCTGTGATATACATACACAAGTATTAATCACTTAATAATGTTCATAGAGAATCTTCATTGGGAGGCTCTCTACCTGTCAGTAGTTCTTCTGTTATTACTTGAATAACTAGACATACTAAGTACCTATTATCCTTAACAAGGATAGATTGTATAGATAGTTGGAGTAATAAAAAAAAAAAAAAAAGCTTTTAACGTCAACATTTGAGGAGTATTTTCATGATTAACTGTTTTGCCGACATAACCAATTACTGCATATCCAATTAAGAAGATTATTTGACTTTCTTACTAAATATTTAGTGACAGATTTTGAAAAACGGTTGTTATTTTTGTCTAGGATTTGATAAGATATTTTGAAATAAATGTTACATCATCACAGCCACTTTTTCTCCTTTGCAAAATGTCGTTATTAAATTTGCTATATGGCGTTTCGTTTCCTAGCAGCCATCATCAACTTTGATTTGTTAAATACGATCCTGTATTTTTTATTTCTTTATTTGAAACCTATTGATCTCTTTAATGCAATGATATTTTACCATGATGAAAAAAATAATTGATTCTAAGAAAATTGATGTCCTAAACTCTAAATCATGTATCCACATTACTTTTGCCATAAGTTTAGTCCATCTTTATTATATAATTGGTAATCAAAGGTTTTAAGCTGTAGTATAACTGATAACTGAGCGCTGAAGTGCAGTTTAAACACAAAAATGTATTACAAATTTTTATAGTACAGTGTCTAAAAGATTGAAACAAGAGGTGTAATAGAATGGCCAGCGAGATGTCCAGATCTTACGTCTTTAGATTTTAATTTGTGGGGAGCGTTCTACAATCAGTTTTGCGAATTCGCAACAAAATTGACGATTGTACAAGGGAATATTTTTGAATACTTGCGCCGAAACTGGCTTACAATAAATTATAGCTAGCTTATTAAGTAAAGGCAGGACTTAAACAGTAACGTGTTAGGCAGAGTTAAACATAATAATACTTTGTTTTCATAGGTTTAATTATACTTTTAATCATTGTAAAACATCATTGTATTAAAGAGATCAATAGGTTTTAAACAAAGAAATAAAAAATTCAGGATCGGATTTAAAAAATCAAAGTTGATGATGGCTGCTCGGAAACGAAACGTCGTTTAGTAAATTTAATAACGTTATTTTGTAAATGAGAAAAAGGGGCATTTATTTCAAAATATCTTAGGTTATACACGGGACTACTAAAACCTGCAAAAATACAATATGGTTTCCACAGAAAAAACAAAGTTCAGAAAAAAATAAAATCCATTTTCCAAATTTTCTCCAGCAGTACCCGGAATTTTGAAACTTTTTAAACGGCATTTGCATAAGCATGTAAATGCGCAACTTTGTCTTAGTTTAACCAATCTCGTATCTCTTACGGTTTTGAAGTTCCTTATATATACACTCGCATTTGTATCACCATGTACTCTGTACTGTATATACAAGGCGCGGCATTAGTGCGTCGAAGTACGATATATCCGTTATTAAAAAATTATTTACAAAATTTATAGGCAACATCAAACTTCACATTATAAAATTATTTTCGTATTTACAGGGTGTTACATATTACCACGGTGAACCAAAGATAGTTTTGTTTTAAATGGGACACCCTATAGATTATTTCAAATTTAGATTAAGCTCATATCCCCCATACATCCAATTCATTACGTTATACAGGGTATTTCAAAAGTTATGGTCAATTGTACACGAAAATCATTCTCATTGCAACGTCCTCTATACCCTAGACAGAACAACCTAACAATATTTTTTTCCAGGCATAACGTTTTGGCATTGGTACAGTGTCACGAAAAGTGATATTTCTTTATTATTGCACCAATTGAATATAGAGCAAGCCAAAACTCGAACACATGACTTTGTCAATTTTTTCAAATGAATCACCCTGTATTTTATTTTAAAAAGTGAAAATACACATTATGTTCTTTCATTTTCATTAAGCAGATATTTTCGGGGATAATATAACTAGTGTTATGATTATCATCGGTGATAGCTCGAGTTAAAACCGATGAAAAATTTTTTTTTTCAATTTCCCAATACCACGAACTCCATCCAATGAGTTACCACTACTGCGCCTGCTTAATATACTTTTACAGTTTATCTTGTATTGTGTCGGTGCGTGGTTGCCATATTTAGTAAATGTATATTAAAACATAAATACTACTGCGTCATATAACGTGGCAAACGAGGCGTTTAGAAAATGTATGTGGCATATTCAAACTTAGTTTCATAGCAATCTCACCATATAACATTTTCAGCAATAAAATATTTTTTGTTTTTTGCAAGCCGTTTCATAATTCCATGGTTACACCACCAGATTATTTGGAGGTGTTTGAACAATATTAATCAAAACACGTCTTAACCCGTTCACGGGCAGCTTTTTTTTATTCTAGCTACATCCTGAATCACACTTGCTAGTTAGAGAAGATATACTGGTGAACAAGTTACTTTACAAAACATTCGTGATTTTTTTTCTTTTGCATGCTTGTAATAGGTGAATGTTATATTCGTCAACTGAACGTGGATCTTATCCTGATGAAACAAATCTAATGTTGAGATTGAGGTACGGCTCTCACGGTTTTCAAAATTAATACTTCCTCGTACAAACAATGAAGTTTTATTGCTTACTTAAAAATGAGAAAATTTGCAGTTTATAATAAATAAATTAACCGTTAAGGCTTATTTAACTTCGAATAAAAATTTTTATAAAGAAATCTTATCTAAAATTGAACCTATTTAAAAGAAAAAGGACACTAAAACATTTCGTGTAGAACAACATGGAACAAAAAAAGAAAAAACGGTAGAACTCTTATGTTATTTAGTAATTATTGCAATACGATGGATACAGTTCTGGTATGTCCTTCTTTATACCTAAATTATGTTTCTTTGCGAACTATGTTTTCGATATATTCTAGATAACGCAAAATATGTACTTGTCGCTTATAGCTGCACGTATTGGAATTTTTTTACTTAGTTCTTTTGTTAGTCCATGTCCCAGATGTCACAAATGACAAACGGTATAGATAACAGATAACGTTCGTCATCAAACATAGGTGAAATAGATGATATATGATTTAACGAGATGGCAAATGAGTGACGTAGCTGGCACAGATGAGATACAATATACAATACAAAAACAGTTTCTGGGAATCTTGAACCTGAAATGATGACCAACGCCCTAAAACCATTAAATATCGTTCTTACCCATTGAGTCAATGCGTTTGGCTGTTTTCCTAACGAAACTGGTGAATAAATAAAGTTATTGAGCACTTTCAGTGAATAGGTCCAACCGAGTTGGCCTCCCAAAGTAGCGAAAGTAATAGTTACACTATAAGGTAGAACATTTCCAAAACATGCGTAAAATTCGAAAGTTTCACCAATCTTCTTAAATTGGAGCTGCTAATGTAAATTAAGGAGAGCTGTAAAATTTGGTTTTATGGTAAAAACCAGTTAAACTAGTTAAAGGTTAATTGCTGCCTAAAACTATTTGTAAACAAATATATTTATAAGTAAAGATTATGGTTTTTGTACATCAAGGCAGTGCGTTTGGCTTTCGCCTAACGAAATTGGTGTAAAAACGGTTTTTGGACATTTTTGAAACCAGCGCTCTAAAACGCATATTTTGTTCTTGTTCATCGAGAAAATGACCGCAAACTTAATGATTAAATAAAGTTCTGAGGCCTTTTTCGGCTAGAACCATAAAATTTTGTTCTTCTGTACTGTACGTTTGGCTAAACGAAAGTGGAATTCATAACCCCTGTAGCTCAGTTGGTAGAGCGCTCATATATATACACGAGTATATATATATATATATATATATATATATATATATATATATATATATGTATATAGACACACACATATATACAGGATTGGTTAACAAAATAAAAGACTATAAAACTACAAACATAATAATATGGGTACGTATAAGGTTTTTAAGAACCTGATTAGTATGCGTATACGGAAGCAGAATTTGGTATTAATGTTTTCACATTTCTAGATGTTAGGGCAAGAATTTGTTAAAAGGACCATAAATGTTAAAGACGATTTCAAGAATGTCCCTCATTTCAAAATTTTGATAAATATTGAGCCAAATGGGCCATAGAACTGGAACAGAAGGGCATTATTTCCAGTTCATGAAGCAAGACTATATCAAAAGGACTTTGAATGTTAGGACGAGTTTAAGATTTTGGGTCAGTACCCAAAGGATCTTAGACATGGAGAAAATTTCAAGAATCATCTCACTATGTTGGGGAATGAATCTTTCAAAAGATGTTCAGGCTAGATTTTAACAGAAGTACTTTAGATGATAAAGTCAAGAATCATCCTTAAGACTTCAGATATTTGAGTAATTTCATGAATCTCTCAAAAGGGCCCTAGATGTTGGGACACGAATCTGTCAAAATGACCGTAGCTGTTAGGGCCCTCGTCCTAAAAACCATCATAGATGTAAAAACCCTGTCCAATCAGCGGTAGCGTAAATAAGGAGTAAAAAATAAGAGACGAAGGACATGAGTAGAGGGGGAGGGAGGGGAACTCTGGTCTGTGATGTCATCAGTGGTAGGCGATGTAACGGGCAAGTGGTCGTGGCTATTTCTCACCCTATGGCTTTTCGGGGTCGTTTTTCAGCCCCTAGACGGAATTTTCAACCCTTGATGTTATTTTTACCCTAATTAGTGACCTTTGGGGGTGGGACCTGCTTCTTTGCGGAGGCGATGTTCAGCCCTTGATGGAATTTTCAACATTTTGATGGTATTTTCACCCGTAATTAAGACCTTTTGTTAGTCTACCCCAGTGTTTAGGGGTGTGAGGATGGTCAAGTGACTTTTGCCCCTAATTAGAAGCCTTTTTGGCAGCCCCTGAAGGGTAGGCAAATGCGCGCGCATGCAGTGTTCTGAAGGGTGGGCCTGGGTGTTGGTCAACCCCCTTGGTTTCTGATTGGTCTATAGACTCCGCTCCCTGATTTCTCATTGGTCACGGGGCGGGTTTGTCAACCATGTCTCCATTAAGGCCCTTTTGACATAAGTATTCGGAGCTTGCTCTTGCCTCTTCGTCCATTGTCGTGATCTCCTTGGCGGGAATGAATTTGTATTCTAATAAGGGGGCCTAATGCTAACTTGTAAGACAGGTGTAAGGCTTCGCAACTTGCTCTCGGGGTTTCGCCCCGTGTCTCTGAATTTGTCTTTAAGTCTCTACAAGTTATGGTGATAAATTTCAATATGTATTCTAATAAGGGGTCCCGAATGCTAACTTGTAAGACAGGTATAGGTCTTCGCCCCCTTGCCTTAAAATTTGAATTTGTTTGTGGCGCCATCTAGTTGTGTATATACTAATAAATGTATTCTGTAATATAGCTGGCTCTACCTATTTTAAAACTACATACTCATCACTGTAATGGTTATGGGAGAAATTTGAGATAAGCGGTCTAACACTAACTTTTAAGGAAGGGCGTATGCATCTGGGTCTCAACACACTGTTACGCAAAATACATTTTGGTTTTAATTATAAGTCATAATTAAATTTATACATAAACAAGATAAAGGGTTTTCATCAATTATTATAAGTAATACTGTTTTGAGATTTAAAACTAATGAATGTTTTCTGTAATAGGGGCTGGCGTTATTGGAAATGGAAAAATTACTCTAGGCCAAATCAAACAATCAGATCAACCACAACCAATCAAAGCAATTAACCAAATCAGTCAACCTCAATCAAATCAAACAAGAAGCTGAGCTAACAATTTTTCATAACCTTCAGGTAACGATTCTCCCACTGTATATACCTATCTCCTAGCAGCGACCGCCTACTTTGTAGATAAGGCTAACCAACACTCGCCCTAAACGTGAGGGCACCGACGTGAGAAAACAGTCGATCATTCGCAAATCAATCTCAATCAATCAAATCATAACTTGCATAAGACCAACTACATTTCAAAAATACATGAGATAGTCTTCGGAATTGCTGTCAATATACATGTATCAAATTAGTTTGCAACACTATTACGGGGTTTTGTGTACAGCACTAAAAATACGTTTTATATTTAAATTAGTTAAAAATGTCTATACAACAAATATATAATCAAACTCGAAATCATCGAAATCAATTACATACACACAAGGAAAGTCTTGGCGGAAATATCTCTGACAAAAGGGGCTATAGATTTATAAATAAGGTTGAACGCACTATTTGGTTTTGAAAACGGTCAAATACCTCGGGGGTAAATAAATAAGCTGGATTTCATTTACAATTTTGATAATACATAAACGTTTTGAAACTAACAACGATTTCGTTTCGTACGGCAATTATAATTTTGATAATATAGTAGGGTTTTGAAACTAACACCGTCTTCATTTCGTAGACTGCTATTATTTTATCCACGCTCATAATTATCATCAGACATCAATAATAACAATAATATACCTCAAATTAACGTGTACACTATTGACGAGTTTAGCATACAGTGATAAAAACACGATTTACAGTTAAATCAGTAAAAAATGTCTATACACCAACAAATATAAACAGAAGTTGAAAGCAGTCCTCTAGCAATTAAATAAAGTAAATAAAATAAGGGGAAGGGCTAAAATAGAAAACAAGCACCTACCAGGGCTGTTGCCGATAATTGTGTTGGAAGAACGCATTGACAGGTTAAACAGTTGCTTACACCCACATAACATGCACTTTACACGTCTCGCTTATAACTGAATAATATACAGTATTTAGACACTTCCAGCCATCATTAATATAAAGTAATTATTTTCTGATTGCACCAGTTAACAACCTTTCACTACTCAAATGCTTCTAAAACGCTAATTAGCTAATTACGCGAAAGTTGGACTGCCCATGAAAATGGAAATGTGATGTTCACATTCATTGAGCGTGTGATTACACTTATTTTAAAAAGCAGACTTGCTTGTGACGTCATCTAGTGGTGTATTTTAAACTAGCGCAATAGAAGTTGATCGTGGCCCTACCTAGTAGTGCATTTTTAAATCAGATTTGCGACGCCGCACAGTGGTTCCAAATACCGAAAAGGTGGCCAAAATATGAAGACGTTATTCAAATTGTGTGAAACTTCGTATATAGGGTATTTTTAAGTCGCTGATTATTAGAATACATATTCAAATTTATCGCCAAGGTGATCACGACAATGAACGAAGACTCACGAGCAAGTTCCGAAGACCTATGTCAAAAGAGCCTTAACATTGCAGTAGTCGCGCGGATTACTATTGTTATCCAACCCCACAAAATATTTCATTGCTTAAAATTGGTAGCACTGACGAGCTCTTATTTTTCAGTACCTTCCTAAAAACTATCAGTAAAGATTATTGCAAAATATGGTGTATATCGGCTTTTTTTTCTGATTGAAAGTTCATGATTTTTCAAAGAAATCAACAACGGATTACTATTGTACTCCGTGCGACCGCTAATGCGACAACATTCTACTATCTGTAAAATATTAATTTTTTTTTAGTTTTTACTTTTTTTTATTGAAAATTGTTTTCATTGTAGATTCATCTTCTAAAAATGAGTGATGAACAAATGTTGCAGTGGCTTAACGAAGAGCTTAGTGGTGACGAATTCCTAGGAGACTTATAGGACGATGATGAATGGGAGCCAGATATTGTAGAACAATACGATTTAGAAGTTGATGAACAAGAAAATAATGACGAAATTTCAGTACAAAGTGAACAGAGTGAATCAACAGATTTTTTACTGCTAAACATGGGGTGACAAAATAGAGTAAAAATGTGTTAGCATCAACTTCAGTATTCGAAGAATTCAGAAGACTTTTGAGAAACCTGTACCGAAAGGTAATGCTAAATATGCAACTAGCTGCTTGCAATGTTTTGAATGCATGATTGATACTGAGATTATTCAATGTATAACTAAGTATACAAATATTTATATTGATAAAATAAAAATTTTCTCGTAATCATGTCAAACACACAGATGAATGTGAAATTCAGTCCTTGGTTGGTATATTATTGTTAGCTGGGACACTAAAATCAGGCAGATTGAATATTCTTGATATGTGGGACAATTGTAGAGGGACCGGAATTGACGCAATTTAGGTTACGATGAGTCAACAAAGATTTCGGTTTCTGATGAGCTGCCTACGGTTTGATGATATCAGAGATGGGAGGTCAGAAAAGCTATTGATAAAATGGCCCCAATACGGGTATTGTTTGAGAAGCTAGTCAAAACTGCCAGAATAACTATTTAGCAATGGACTATTTGACTATCGACGAGCTGTTGATTGCTTTTCGAGGAAAATGCTCTTTCCGGCAGTATTTCCCTCGAAAGCATCGAAATATGGGATCAAGATTTTGCGCTAGTTGGTGCATATAATATGTTTACACATAACCTAGAAGTGTACTTAGGAACGCAACCGGAAGGATCTTTCAAGCTAACTAATAAACCTGAAGATATGGTTTTAAGATTAGTGGAGCCAGTTGTGGGAACAAATAGAAATATTACGGTCGATAACTGGTTTAGTTCAATTTCTTTGGTAAGAAAACTTTTAGAGAAAAAATTAACATACATAGGTACGTTGAAGAAAAATAAGCGTGAACTACCCTTACAATTTTTACCATGCAAAACTCGAGAACTAAATAGTTCAATGTTTGGCTTCGAAAAAAATTACACATTAGTTTCATACGTGCCAAAAAAAAAATAAAAATAAAATAATGCAGTCCTAGCCATTTCATCAATGCATTTTGACAATACTATTGATCAGACTACAGGTGAAAAAAATAAACCTGAAATAATAACAGGCTACAACAACACAAAATGTGGGGTTGATCTCCTGGATAAAATGTGTAACTTACACGACGTGTCGAGAAATTCTCGCAGATGGCCTCTGACAGTATTTTTTCATATGCTAAATACTGCGGGTAAATGCAAACATTATTTATAAAGTAAATAACAAAGGGATCAAATTGCCTCGAAAAGACTTTTTGAAAAATCTCTCACTCGAACTAACAAAACCAGCTGTACTAAAACGAATCTATTCGGAGACAATTCCTAATGAAATAAAACGACGTGGAAGATTGTTGTTCAAAATTGAAGAGGAAGTTCAACTCTCAGAGCCAAAAACAGCAAAATTGGGTGGCGGTCACATTTGCGGCCGATCAAGAAATTAAAGCACTAGAAAAACATGCCATAAATGTAACAACTGGGTTTGTCCAGACCACAAAAAAGTGTTTGCAATGTTTGTATTAATAATAAATTAACTTAATTATATTAATGTGAAGCTGTCATAAACTGTACTACTTCTTTAAATAAAAAATGTTTATAATTAAGTTGTTAAATGGGCTTATTTTGTTACGGATTACAATAGTAATCCGCGCGACCCATCACGTTCGTCTGGGAGGCGCGACTACTGCAGTGTTAATCGACATGGTTGACAAGCCCGCCCCATAACCAATCAGAAACCAGGGCGCGGAGTCTATACACGAATCAGAAACCAAGGGGCTTGATCAACACCCAGGCCCACCATTCAGAACATTACCTGCGCGCACATTTGCCTACCCTTCAGGGGCGGCCAAAAAAAGCCTTAATTAGGGGCTAACATGTCACGTGACCATCCTCACACCCCTAAACACTGGGAGTGGACTGACAAAAAGGCCTTAATTACGGGTGAAAATTCCATCAAGGGATTGAACACCGCTCCCGCAAAGACGCCGGCCCCACACTCAAAGGTCACTAATTAGGATAAAAATACCATCAACAATTGAAAATTCCGTCTAGGGGTTGAAAAAAGACCCCGAAAAGAAGCCATGGGGTGGGAAATGGCCACAGCCACGTGCGGGTGACATCACTTACCACTGATGACATCACAGGCCAGTGTGCTCCCCTTCTACTGACATGACAAAAAATGAATGAAAGAGGGGATAAAAATACAAAAAATTGGATGAAAATGTGAAAAACCCGAATGAAAACAGGAGAAAGAGAAAGGAATTAAATAGGAGCTGAAACATCCTGGCGCCAAACTGACGGAGGCGAAACATCCCATTCCGGTTTTTGTCCTAGGACGATAAATAATGTTGACGTATTAAAAAAGTAGACCCATAAAATATACTAAAAATATCTATCCTTCAAATTCCTTAAATACTAATATTTAAAACCGGAAGATTTACAGAATTTAAAGAAAAATTGATGTTAACGTGGACATTTCCTAAAAAGTGACCAGTTAACATTTCGTATATACAGAAATAATATTAATGCTGCCAGGTACATAGAAATAAATATCTGCAAATAACTTGGAAGACTACCAGATGACATGCCGCAAGAAGAATAAAAATGTATCATTTTTCATAATGCCGTATTAGTATACAATTATTTCAGTGAACGGTTTAGTAGTAAATGAATAGGGGATTCATGTAAAATTTCATTTATAAGAATGAAAACTTGACGTAAGAGAGTTAATGTCGTAAGATCAATGTGGAAAAGGTGCAATGTATGTATTTAAACTATTTAATCTACGCTAGTGTCATTATGACATATTTATCATCTTCATTTGGGTGTCATTATGGCCTTCATAATAGCACCCAGTGCCATTATGAACTCATAATAACACGCAAATTTTAAAATAAAAAACAGGCAAAAAGAAAGTTAGTTACAACTTTTACTTCATTATAAAATCTTTACCAACATTTATTTATTGTAAACATTAATTATAAAGTCTGTACAATTTGTTAAATTCAGTCCATCAGTGCGTGAAACTCATGTAAAGCACAAAATTGAACGCAAATAATGGCGTTGTCAACGTAAAAATTGCAACAATCGACAAGCGCGGTTACTATAACATCGATTAATATGGGCACTTAATAATTTTGAATTTTTATTTACAAAAACGTTTCTGATATTGTAAACAAATCGAATCTATGCAAAGAAAATCTATTTGGACTGGCGTAGATTAAATTTTGAATGATACACGTTCGATATGAACTTCGTAATGAAACTTGTGTAAATAAACCACACGGCTAACGCCTCGTGGTTTAACTTTACACGCGTTTCATTATGACGTTCATATCGAACTAGTATCATTAATAACTATAACTACATGAGCGGTAGTAGAGAAAAATGATTCTTTGTATTAAAAATTTAAGTAAAAACCATTTTTCAATTTTTGTACTTTCGTGATGAAACAAATGACGATCGCTAATTTCTGTTAGCAGTACTGAAATAAGCAATAAAATGTGGCACATGAGTTATATTAAATCATTTCCTCGATAATTTCCGTATATCGTTTAAATAATGTCCATCTTCATTAATAACAAAGATACCTATTAAATCTCATCGAAATTGGACCACACTGTACATTAATTTCCTGCTGTAGTAATTAACAGTAACGAAGACGTTTAAGTCAGTGCTTGGAATTCATGTAGGGTCTCCTAACAAATATTTCGTGTTTATGCAAACGTGATTTAAGAGCACGTGATGTACACATATATTGACTATATTATGGAACGAAAATTTTAATTGAAATTAATATAATCATTTTCACTATAAAAAAACTTTTAAAAGAAAAAAATGGAGCTATAAGTTTTACGCTATTATACGATCAAATTTTATACCTCTAGAAAATTGTTCAATTTGGACAGTGGGATTTCTGAAAACCTCTCTACTTACATGAAAGTAAGATTCATTTTTCGAGGGAATCAAGATAAATGCATCCATTTTTGGAAAAGGTACGGTGGGAAAATTTGTAAAGAATTTACGACGGTCCTCGCAGCTGGTTATTTATTCGAAAAAATTTCGAAGTTAACTATGTTTTCCGAACTCTTATATCCACTTACGAGATGAATTTTATTTATGGTATTTAAGAAACAATTTGTAGGTTTATTTAAAATTCCATTTAAACAGCATCGATCAAATACAGCTTATTTCACGTCTAAACGGATTATTAATCGCAAAATGATTTAATATTCGTGAAATCTAAAACTCGATTAACGATAAAAGATGATTCGTATTCTATAAACAATATTATGAAGTATTAAACTTGATGATAAATGACATTTAAATATCCTGCAGAAAGTTATACGATTATAAAAACTTTCTTACGATAAAAAGTGTCGGCACAGTGCAAATGATTAATTGCAAGTACCTGCTAATGTATTTCGGTCGTTATTCTGTACTTGATAAAAGTAACTTTTTATAATAAATAACTTTACAAATGTCAGATATTGTTGTACATTTTCTGAAAATTATTTTTTCCATTATTCAAAATTAGAAATCTGAACAATTTTTACTTTTTCAATCCATAGCTTCTTCCTGAACAGATTGGGAATAAAAAATTACTTATACCGTTACGTAATGGAATAATCATACACACATTTCTACCTAATGAATCTTGCGTACTCGAATGTACCTACATGGACCTGGCATGTGTTTCCGTCGCCTTTTAAATTAGTTTAGGTTTAGGTTCTTATAACTCCGTTATTTTTTATCCTAGCAAAAAGTTTATAATAATCATTTATATTCCAAAATTTTAGGGAGATTCTTAAAAAATAATAAAATACATGGTGTTCTATTTAAAAAAATGTTATTTTGCCAAAAAACTGAAAAACGCGATGTTCAATGGTTTTTTTAATTCCACTATTGTAATCAGCGGAAAAAATTATACACGTTTGCTAATTTAACCGATGGTACAATAAAGAAGTTAGCAATGGTGTGCACTTGATTTGGATCACCTTGTAGAACTCGTCCTATGTTTACAATGTGAGTTGTGCAAAACTAGTAAGGACTATAAAATTTGTAAATGACGATGCAATTATTTGTTGTGAAGAAAATCGTGAAATAAGTGGCGGAAATTGCTGTTATATTGACAACGATTTCATTGAAGCGGTAAACAATATCGCCGATCAAAATAACAAGATTGATATACGCATATTTAATTATATCATTAACAAAAAGATATTAGGATGGCCATTAAAAAATGAATTTTTTTATGAAAAACTTTATTTAATGATAAAATAACAAATGAAAACTTTTATTCACTAAAGTACAAACAATTGTAAAGTAATATATTTCGCTATGTTTCTGCAGTATCTTCAATGCCACGACGGTACCATGTAGCATCTTTGGAATTAAATAATTCTCGGCATGCAGCTCCAATTTCCTCAACACTTGCAAAATGCCGTCCACGAAGGAAGTGCGCCTTCTATCGGAATAAGTGATAATCGGAAGAAGCTCCGAATTCAATTCCATAATTTTTTGTTGAGCTTCAGCTGCAGTATGACATCTGGCGTTGTCTTGTTGCAGAATTGCCCGTCCTCTGTTCACCAATCCAGAGTACCGCCGACTTAGAGCATCACGCATCCTATTCATCTGTTGACTGTAAAGGTTAGCATCAATCGTCTGCCGATCAGGGACCAACTCAAAGTGAATACCCCTGCAAAATTCCCCCACACACAAAGCATAACCTTCCTTTGGAACATTTCTCGTTTGGGAACCGGCAATGCAGGTTGTCCAACAGTAATCCACTGATTTTCTGTGCTAGGATTATTGAAGTAAATCCACTTTTCATCGCAAGTAACGATCCGTTTAAAGAAACGTTCATCCCAAGGATTGGAAAGCAGTTGATCACAAACCTGAACTCGCCTTTCTGCCATTGCTGGCGTTAAGTCGTGAGGAACTTCTCTACAGCGTCTATTGGCTTTTCCAAGTTGATGCAAATGGCGCCTTACGGTTTCTTTGGAATACCCAAGTTCTGCTGCTTGTCGATGGATTTGCTTCAACAACATCTCGAAGTTCAACGTTACTTAACGAGTTGGGCCGACCAGAACCTTGTTTCCTCTTGTGAGGTAAATTTTCGAAACCAACGCTGCGCCGTACGAATGTTCACTATTCCTTCCCTTTACACTTCGCATATTTTTTTAACTGCGGCGGTTGCAGAAACGTTTTGTTTCCAGTAATGACGCAACAATACAAAATTTCATATTTTTCGTCAGCCATTTTGACGTTTATTGCTAGTTAGAAACAAAAGAATATCAGAAGAAAATTAGACACGCCTGCTTGATTAGTTTTTAATACTGCATAGTATTAACATATAAAATGTTTTCTAGATAGGAGCAGAAGGGTTCAATAAGAAACTCTAAAAAAACGACATTTTTTATAGGCCACCCTAATAGCATAATCATATAGCGTAACCAATTGATATTCTAAAATCAATTTCAGCTTGTGTGGAAGATTGTACTAATTTTAAAAAATAAGGACAAGATCGCACAGTCCAACAATCATTATCAAATAGCCCAAAGCAGGTGACTGATACCAAAGTGATTAAAACTTCTTATGCTACTACCTTACAAAATAAGAATAATGCCATTTCTGTTGAAATGGAAAATGCTGTTGTAGAAAAAGTTGTTGCGGTTACTGACGACAATATCAACAGTAGCAAAGATAGCCCTACAGAACCTTCCAATACTCCATGGAAAACTGCGACACACAACAAAAATAGAAATAAAAATCGCCCGCTTATTATTGGCTCTATTAAAGAATCATCGCCAAACGCGTCATGCACTTTGAAAAGTATCGCGACTAGCACCAAAGACTACTGTGGAAGATTTTACGAGTTTTTTAAAACCACATTTTCCAAAAATCAGGAAATATACGCTTCCTTCAAGGTCGCTATATCAGAAGAAAACTTTAAAAAAGCGATGGATCCATCAATGTGGCCAGATCAAGTGTGCATTTATTCAAGAAGAAAATAGAAGAACAACCGGCGTAATTTTTGAACCCAATTTACTACTGTTAAATGTTCAATATTTAAATTTACTTAAGATTAATGATTTACTTTTCGGCATTAAAATTTTGAAAATTTCTTGTTTCTATGTCTAACTGAAACTGGTATCAAATCTCAACTTATTGAAAATATAGTAATTGAAGGTTACTCCTTAGCGTCTTACTATTGTAGAAGCTCTATCAACTAACGAATAATTGTAAATTGTTATAAATCGCCATCGGCTGAAGTTAAAATATTCATAGCTTCTTTAACGGATCTATTAAATTATATTTTTAAACCAAGTGCCAACATAACATTGTGTGGAGATTTCAATGTACACGCTAATCTAAATTCTTCCGATTTCATTAGGTTATCTAATAATTTATCTACTTTTAATCTAAAAAATGTTGTAGGATGGCCTACCACAGTCACAGGAACAACTGCCACAATTATTGATCATATTTACGTAAAACCCAGCGATACCCATGGTACCGCCTGTGTTGACAATGTTATTTCCACCCAAAAAACCATACTTTTTGAAATGCTTTTTGATAAAGACAAAACAGATAACGAGTTTTTCATATTATAAAAGAAATTTTAGATGTAATTCAATTAGTCGATTTGAAAGTGAGTTGGCCTCAATAAATTGGAATTATTTGCATACCATTGTTGATACAAATGCGGCATTTGATTTTTTCTATAACAATTTTATATACATATTTGAACATTTTCCTCTACGGATTTGTAGAAATCATGGCGTAAACAGAATTTGACCTTGGGTTAACTAAGAAATCAAATCTTCTGGTGACAAACTAAAAAAATTATTTGCCTTGTGTAGGAAATACCCTTTCTTAGTACCAAATTACAAACTCGCAAAACATAAAAAATTGGTGAGTCAAACTAAAAAGGAACATTTTCAAAATATAATTCTAAATGATGCAAATTCAACAAGGAAGGCTTGGCAAATAGTTTCTAAAATTTCTAAGCAACCGACATTACAAAATGCTAACATAAGAAAAATCAAAAATAAAGACTATATAATTGAACATTCTAACGAAATTGCAAACTTTTTTTGGGAGATTTTTTTAAAATGCACCTCTGGATGTAATTAAACGAATGCCAAAGCCTAAAAACTCTTTACCAAAGGACCAATTTATTATAGACGGTTATTTCCTCCTACAATCGTATACTGAAGAAGAACTATTTTGCCTTGTAAACAGCAAACTAAAAAATAAAAGGTCAGAAGGTCCTGATAACATTCCTGATTTTATTCTGACATGTATACTATTTTATGTCTTAAAAGCTCTTACGTATATAATTAATCTCTCCTTCTGTAATGATATTTTTCTGAATAGTATTAAAATTGGGAAAATAATTCCTGTGCATAAGAAATATGACACTCAAATGCCTAAAAATCATAGACCGATTGTGTTAACGTCGGGCTTCTCCAAAATTTTTAAAATGTGTTACTCAAACCGGCTTCTTCAATATCTAGAAAAAAATCAAATTTTATCAAATAAACAATATGGTTTTCGAAAGTCTCCATTATGCACGAACTAATCGAAGAGGTACTCTCTGAGATTGAAAATGGTCTCAACCCAATTGCAATTTTCTGTGATTTAGTAGCGCCTTTGATTGTGTTAACATCAATGAATTAATTAAAATATTAAAATGTTACGGTGTGAATTTAAATCAAACACAATTAACGTAGATGTTGGTGTTCCCCAAGGCACTATATTAGGATATTTTGGAAGTACCATCGCTGATGGATTTGTTGTTCAATACGCGAATGATACATCTATTATTGTTTCAGAAGTGTCTAATGCTGCATTAAGAGCCAAATGCGATAGAATATTAAATGATATTTATATTTGGTTTAGAAATAAATCTATACTCTTAAATCTTGATAAAACTAATTACGTTAGACTCCAATAATATTACAAACCAGAGTTGTATAAAATTCTTGGAACTTTTATGTTGATGAATGCTTAAATTTGGAAGAAACATTATCAATAACTGATTTCCAAATTGTACTTGCATGTTTACGTATTCAGTCTCCATTATGCACGAACTAATCGAAGAGGTACTCTCTGAGATTGAAAATGGTCTCAACCCAATTGCAATTTTCTGTGATTTAGTAGCGCCTTTGATTGTGTTAACATCAATGAATTAATTAAAATATTAAAATGTTACGGTGTGAATTTAAATCAAACACAATTAACGTAGATGTTGGTGTTCCCCAAGGCACTATATTACGCCATATTCTAACTATAAAACAACAACTAATGATTTATCATTCCCATATAGAATCTAGGATTAGATATGACATTTGTTTTTGGGGTACTTCCTCCCGTAGTTGTAGAAACTTATTGACCGAACTAAAAATACTAACTTTATCTGGTATATATATATATATATATATATATATATATATATATATATATATATATATATATATATATACACACACAGGGTGAATCTTATCTAATCCGCCAAAATTAAAGGAGTACTAGAAGCAAAAAAGTTAATATGTACATGGGCCCGGAAATGCTTCGTTTCCGAGATACAGTGTGTCAAAGTTGAAAAAATAAATCGCGTTTTCTTCAATATTTTTCTTATACGGGGGTTTTTTGGGATGACAAATTCAAATTTGTGGTCCATTTAGTTGTAGTTTCTAGAGGGCGCCAGCGGCCACCATTTCGATCCCTTTAAATCGTTGAAATTTTTTTTGTAGTAGAAAAATCGATTCGCCTATCTTTTCTGCTAAAAAAAGGTATATTTTAATGAAGTCGCTAGGAGCAACCCTTTCCGAGAAAAACGCCTTTAAAACTCACAATGTGTATTTATTTAAAACTAACTTTTGTAAGGAGCACTAAAACATCTAACATTAAAAAAAGAAATCTTTTTTGCCTTTTCTGCTAGGAGCAACCCTTTCCGAGAAAAACGTATTTAAAACTCATGATGCATACACATTTTCGGAGGGTATTTTTTTGACAGGTTTATCAATAGGGGTTCTTAATTGTTACTAAGTAACTTACTTGTTTACTTATGAATCTGTCACTTTGCGTTCATTGATAATAAAATTTTAATAAAAAATCCATAGTTAAATACGATAGAACGCCTAGACATAATTTATTTTCAAATTCAGAAATGCGTGATATGATTTGCGTTTACGCACAAGAAAATTTTGTTGGGCGTAGAGCGTATAGACGATATTTTCTTTAAAATAAGGCAATCTTTTAATAAACGTATTGATAAATGTATTAAAGTTAGAGGCGGGCATTTTGAACAGTTGTTATCAATAGAACATGTTTACTTTTAATATTAATTTCTTTTCTTTTTCTTTTTTTAATGTTGGATATTTTAGTGCTCCTTATAAAAGTTAGTTTTAAATAAATAAACATTGTGAGTTTTAAAAGCGTTTTTCTCGGAAAGGGTTGCTCCTAGCGACTTCACTAAGGTATACCTTTTTTTAGCTAAAATAGATAAAAGAATCGATTTTTTTAGTCCAAAATGGCATACAGTGTAGCACCAAAAAGTTGCAACGAATTAAAGGGGTCGAAATGGTTGCCGCTGGCGCCCTCTAAATGGACCAAAAATTTTAATCTGTCATCCCAAAAAACCCCCACATATGAAATTATTGCGAAACAGTCGAAAGATGTTGAAGAAAACACGAGTTCTAGTACACCTTTAATTTTGGCGGATTAGATAAGATTCACCTATATTATATTATATATATATATATATATATATATATATATATATATATATATACATCATGCAATCATTATTGCGTCCGTACGTAATTCCTTAATTTGGCGTCACCTAGAACAAGACGTATTCTCTGATATTTTATTGAAGTATATAGGTCAGCATTTTTTTCTAAGTTCTATGGTCTATTCCATATGTTTCTAGATTTTTTTTTACTATATACATAACTTTTGTACGTTTGACAATCATTCTGGAACCCGTACATTAAAGTACTGCACTAAAAATCATTACGGCGTCTTGCTGTGTTGCATGTCCTCTTAATGTAACAAAGCAATCATTTTGGCATCTCGGATTAGAATATACATAATGTTGTTGTTGCAAACATTTAGGCGTCAATATATTTTATATTAATAGTTTGTGAGCAACCAGTTTGACGTCTGCTTTCATATTATCCAAAAATTTTATGAATGTTTCATTTTGGCGTCTTACTTTAAAATATACACAATGTTCTTGTTGCAAACATATTGGCGTCTACATATTGCAATTAATAGTTTATGTGCAATCAGTTTTAGGTCTGCTTTCATCTAATTCGAAAAATATATGTTCTATCACCAAAGAACTAGCCGATCATTTTGACGTCTTAGTTAAAGATATACTTGTTATTATTACAGCATATGAGCGTCAAGGTCTATTCATATATGTTTAAATAAAATCAATACAATACTTATGTTATTTAAATAGCTCCCAATGTAGAAGAGATACATTTATCAAGTAAGGGTAAAGTACAGGAAAGCAGTGAATAATGGGTGCGTACTAGAATTTTGAGTTTGGTACAATCAGCCTATTTCAAGCACTTTAATTATCAGACAAACAATTTGATGAATTTATTTTCTCCACTTTTTAGTTATTTAAAATTATAATATCTTCATCACCATTCAATCCAAAGAAAGTCCCTGGTTCGAACCTGTTTTAGGCGTGGATGTTTGTTAAGGTGTCGCTAAAAAAGATCGCCGACAATTGGTCACGCGAAAAATTGTCGCGCACATTTGAGCGCGCCTCAAAATATCGCCAGCGAAAAAAGGGCGCCGACGAAAAAAGATCGCGGACAAATGGTGGCACTAAAAAATTTAAATTTTTGTTAACAATTATCTAAATGCCAGACTGGAACACTGCGACGCGACGTTGATTTCACTCAGTACACTCTAAATTTGAAGGTGAGTGTATAGATCGTTTGGATCGACGACACCAGAGACGACAACCGCAGTTTTCAAGAAATCTTTGGAATTGTTTTGAATTCATAGAGGAAGTCATACCATATACAAATTATTCTGCAGAAGGATGGCACAATAGTGTCTCATCTATATTAAATGCAGCACATCTAAATTTGTAGAAACTTATCAATTCGTTAAAGAAAGAGGAAAGTTTACATTGTTTGAAAATTGAACACTACATAGCTGGAAACGAACAGCCACTCAAAAAAAATTTGTAAAGATACGGCGCAGCGACAGAAAACTATTTGTCAATAATATGCCAATCATCCACATTAGGAGTATTTAAGGGCGGTTGCTCATAACTTCGAGTTACAAATAAAAAGCAGAAAAGCAAGAACCAACAAAAAAAATAAAAATCATAAAATATGAAAACAAAAAAAAATTTTAAACATGGCAGTTATTAACTGCCAGTCCTAAGCCTGGATAAAATGTGGAGGAATGTTTAATAGTTATATTTTCTTTTTTTTTATGATTGTGGACCTGAACAGGCTAAATAAGGCCTATCGTGCTAAAGCACTCAGGAACACTTAGGAGGATGGATAGAGGGATAATGAATTGCCAATAGATGCCTATGAACAGCTACCTTAAATTTTCTCATATCATAAGTGAGAGGAAAACGGGAACTAGGGAGATCATTCCAGAGTTTAGAAGCCGTGTAGAAAAATGTGGATTGCGCCGTTTGGTACGACAAGTGGAGATTTGTACTACATACTGATGATGTGAATGAGCGAACCGAGTGTTTCTCGCAAAGATAGCCGGAGATGGTATCAAAGAATGTAATTCACCAGCACAATAGCCGTTGTAATAACGATAATACAAAGAAAGAACTGAAACCATCCTTCTATGCTCAAGGGACTGTATGTGAGAAGTTAAGGACGGGTCATTTATAAGCCTAATCGCTCTCTTTTGAATACGATCAACGATATCGAGAGCGTATTGGGGAACACTAACCCAAAGGTGAGAATTATATTCCAGATGAGGCCGAATTTGGGCCTTATACAGCAGAAGGAGTTGTCGAGAGTAAAGTACTGCTTAGATCTGTACAAAAAGCCTATTTTACGAGCAGCTGTTTTGGTAGCTGACAGAAGATGGTCAACCCATGAGAGATTTGAAGATACAGTCATACCCAACAGAGTAATAGAGTCTGAAAACTTAAGAACTGAGCCATTCATACTTACAACAGGAAATGATCGATCTTTTTGGCGGACATAAGGCAACACTGAGTTTTGTTAGCATTAAATTTAACTAGATTATTGCTTCCCATTCGAGAATACGTTGAATGTCTTTGTTGATTGAATTTGCCATTTCAGCTTTAATTTCTTGATTTGACATAGAAGGTGGATTATCACTATGAGTAGACTGAGATGAACTACAGTGAAGAGTGCTATCGTCAGCAAAGCAATGGATGGGGTTAGTTGTTGAAGAAATAAGGTCGTTTATGTACAGCAGAAAAGTGTAGGCGCTATAACGGATCCCTGTGGTACGCCCGCGTTAATGCTAACTTCTTTTGAAAAAAGCCATCAACTACGACACGTATTCGTCTTTTATCAAGGAAACTAGAAACCCAGTTGATGAGCGTATCATTTAACCCAAACGAGGTGAGTTTGGCAAGTAAACACTTATGCCAAACTTGGTCAAATGCCTTTGAGATATCTAAAGCGACTACAACTGTTTCACCGGACTGCTCTACTGTATTGTTCCAAACTTGGGTCACATATGAAAGAAGATCGCCTGTTGAACGACTTTGCCTAAACCCATATTGGTGGTCACTAAGGAGTTTGTTAGTTTCAAGGAACGTGAGCAGTTGCTGATTGATGGCTTTTTCCATGATTTTAGACAAAATGGAAGTGATGGCAATTGGTCTGTAATTTGAGGGATCGGTCTTATCACCTTTTTGGGAATAGGTTGAACATTTGCTAACTTCCATGATGAAGGAATTCCCAGAAGATATAGAGATCGTATAGAGCTTAGATAGGACTGGTACTAGTTCGGGGAACATTTCTTTAAGACAATAGCTGGGATACCGTCTGGGCCAGTCGCCTTATTGAGATCAAGCCTACTGATGATCGATTCCAAGAGCTTGTACCGAAAATGAATTGGTTTCATAACGTATGAAGAAGAGTTGACTAGGGGCACATCTTTTCCAGAATCATTGAGACACGAGTTTGATGCAAACAAATCCACAAAACGTTGGCTTTGTCTACAGAATCAGCAACTACCGATCCGTCAATAGATGTCAGGGGAAATGAAGATGTTCGAAAGTTTTTACTAATGGCTTTTGCTAAAGACCAAAATTTACGACTGCCTAAAGGAGATGTAGCTAGTTCATTGCATTTTCGTTGTTCGAACAACTTTTTAGTTTTAGTGATGACACTTTTGCAGATATTTCTAGCACCAACGTATTCTACATGACTGTCAACCGATTTATTAGATTTCCATTTAATGTAACATTTATTTTTAAAGATATTGCATCAGAACAAGCCTTATTGAACCAGGGTTGGGAACGTGAATGACCTACACGGTACTGTTTTTTCGGAATGTATAACTCCATTCCCATGAGGATGACTTCAGATACTGAAAGAGCGATGTCCGAAGAAGAGGACGACTTAAAACAATATTCACGCCATGGAAAGGTTGCAAAGAAATCCCGTAAATCACTCCATCGAGCTGACTTAAAACACCACAAGGTTCTATCGGTTTTGCGAACAACAGTGGAATTAGGTACAGTAGAAATGATTTTTATTAGACAATGGTCGGAAAGACCTAAAGGCGAAAGAACGGAAGTTTTATAAACAAGAGGGTTTGATGTAAGAAAGAGATCTAGAAGATGTGGAGTATGGTTAGGGTTATCAGGGATTCTTGTGGGTTCAGAAATCATTTGTGTGAGATCACATGAAATAGCAAATGTTTCTGCACTATGACCAGCGGGATTTGTAGTAGATGAAAATTGAAGCCAATTAGAGTTATGAACATTGAAATCGCCTACAAATGAGATATCGCAAGATGGAAACTGAGACAGGAGATAGTCAACTTTCATACTAAGGTAATCGAAGAAGTCTTGAAAGTTGCTGTCATTAGGAGACCTATAAATGCAACAGTAGAATTTCACAAAATTAGGACCAGAATGTTTAAACCAAATCACGTCAAAATTTTTATTTTCTAAGGAAGAAACCCTCTTGCAAGCAATTCTGTCCTTGATGTACGCACATACGCCTCCTTTATATCGAAAGTTAGAGTGAAGATGGTATTGAGGAAATTGCAAGTCGGGTGACTCGGAGCTTTCAGAGGAGACTTGTGTTTCAGATAGAAACAATATATCAGGTTGTAATTGTTCAAGATGTTGGTGAATAGCATTAAGATTAGACCTGATACTGCGGATGTTGCAGTAGTGAATCAGAAAGTTGATACTTTCGATGACCGAGGTCGCTTGGCCCTGCCTCCCGGACATCCGAGTGGGGCAGGATTTTACGTCCGGAATTTATAACCCTAGAAACCACAGCCATCTTATTTTTTAATTTGGGACTTCTAATCCGATAGGAAGACAGTGAGGGCGAGAAGGAAGAATAAGGATGAGAATAGATTAAGGATGATGGAAAAGGTAACCGGCAGCCCTTACCGAGCTTAGAAAATCGGAGACCCAATATTAAGGAGCCCATGGTAAGGGTGGTGGTACCTCCCCGGCTGGCATGGAGTATACATGCCTACGCGACATTTTCTCACGCGATCATTTGTCCGCGACCTTTTTTCGCTGGCGACCTTTCGATGTACGTTCAAATGTGCGCGACATTTTTTCGCGCGACCAATTGTCCGCGACCTTTTTTCGTACATTCGTTTTTTAAGTATAGTGAATTAGATGTAGTGCATAAAACCCCGCCTTTTGAAAGTCAATAAAAATTTTCAACAGGGAAAAGAATGATACAGGTTCAGTGGAAGCATTGTGTGTCGCCCTATTATTAGGAACTAGTAGTGCTGTTTATGGACATGGATGGGTGTCGTACTCATTATACCTCTCTGAGTATAACACAAAGTACTCAACTTTAGTTCTAAAAGTACAAATACGCCTGCGACATGGACGTCCTGATAAACGATAAACACACATGCACCCATGCTTGCACATGTACTGACGCACAAGCACAGACGCGCGCATGCGCAGACACGAGGTTAATTATAGAACTGGTTTCTAAACGCCCTAAACGGTACTAATTTAACTTGGTCGCACTAAACAAATAATTTTGATAAATAAACGGTCTCATCGTAACAAGTTACTACGTAATTCAAAATTAGGATACTTGTTTCTTAATCTACATTCTGCAGTTCGTTAGAGGTTTACTAAGCAAAATCCAAGGATGAATATACTTCGCGGTAAAACTTTTGGTTAAACTATCTACCTCTAAGAATTGAAACAAATACTAATTCAAAATTAAATCTATGAAGTGTAGATTAAAACTATGAATTTGGTGTACAAAGTTATTTAATTAATTTTAAACGGATTTTTTATATTTGTACACACACAAATATAGAAGCGAATCCGAAATGCGATTTAAAAAGTCACCCTTTTAAAATAAGGGTAATAATGTCATCTCAACTGTTAATAATAAGTAAATTTTGCATTGGATTATATCATCTGGTAACGTTCGAATCAACTGGGTGTCCCAAGCAAAATTACTAATACAAACAACCGTCGTAGTTATCTACCTATGACAAAACTGTAAAACATATTAACCAATTTGCATTTTTAATTTTTTACATTTATCCGTAAATTTTATTATTTTCTGGTTGTGTGCATAGAATGGTGTATTTGAGGTGCATGAGGTAGCTAATCTTGCTTAGAATAAACAGTATGTATATATGTTAAAATATGACTTCAGAATGATTTACAAAATAATGCATGTGTGAGTTCATAATGATGTTAAGTAACATCAGTATATCTAGGTAGTATGACGCCAGAAGCCTGTAGACCGTAAATATGAAATTACTTCAAATTAAATAAGAAAGAATATTAGAAATTGGTTTTACAGTGTTGCCATTTAAAGACGTCTGAAAGATTGTAAATGTACAGAATAAATACAATAAAAGTATATTTAGAAATAGCGCCGTGACGGCAAAGTGCTGAACTAAGTTTGTATACAATTTTACGAATTACACGATTTTGGCGTCGACAAGTTTTTAAAAAATCTCAACGTAGGAGTATGGAATGGGCCCCATACTCAGAATGAGTATTATAGGATCCTATCAGAATTGTCTTTTGTCAACGGAGCTTCTCTAACACCCATACCAAGAAAATTATTAAGGATTGTAATCTGGCGTCCATATACAGACGCCACTTTGCAAAGTGTAGCTAGATTGATGGTAAATGCCAAATAGATGGACGCAAAAATGATAGAATGATGTATATATATATATATATATATATATATATATATATAAAATTATTATTTTCAGAACCTGAGGTTGCAGTCAATCTTATTAAGGCTTATTTATTTAAAAAAGGAGAAACACTCTTTGACATTTATCAAGCTTTCGGAAATTTTATTTATTCCATCTTCAGGATAATCTGCAATGTTAAGTTTTACAATTGAATTATTAAATTACTACTTACTATCGTGAGATTACAATAAACTGTACTAATACATAATAAAAACACCATACAAACATTCGTCATCAATATAAAAACTATCTTAAAATATTCAGGAAATAGCCTGCTATTCGTGATATATTTGTGCAACTGAGCGAAAAATGCTCTCACTTCGAATAAAAATGATATGATTACATATAAACAGTTTTATGCGTTGCACTATAAACATTATGTTTTATCTAAAATATGATGCGGTTTATTTCTTTAAACATATTATAGAAATGGATAATACTAATTATAATATTAACTAACATTAGTCCTTATTACATTATAAATACAAACAATCATACAAAAAGGATTTACAGCACTCTATTATTCTAATGATAATACATAACTGTATATATTACTTAGTTTACTAATATCCGATCTCTTATTTAGGCTGTTTCTTTCACCATTTATGCAAACCATTTCTAGGAACAGTCGTTTTTGATAGTTGTTGGCCCGTTTCAAAATTTTAGTACTATCAAAATCCATCACGTTTTTCATTAAGAACATGTTCCGCTAGGGCACACGATTGGACATTTCTATGTGTTTCGTTTTCGTCTGTACCGGTTTGTACCACTTTCTTTTCCTTCGTATTTCAAGGGGTACAAATTTAACCAGGGGTTACAAATGCCAGCATCCCACTATAATATTTTTTATCGTTCTCGACGGAATTCAAGAGAGCACCGATTGTACTCCATTATTGTACCATTTTTCCTTTCTCTTTATACATCAAGAAGTACATATTAAACCAGGTGTTAAAAAATTTCAGCACCTCATTTTAATAATTTTAGTGGCTTTTGACGAAATTCGAAACAGTATTTCAAAGTAAAAATAAGCGGCTTTTCGAAAAAAAAGATAAGACACTTGCGGCGCCCAGATAAAGAGATACTGAACAATACGTTGCTCTACGGTGTTTGCAGTATGATTTATTTTTCGGTGTCTTGTATATTATGGTTATATCTTACATATATTAAAAATCTGAAAAAGATTTTAATCTGGTAAAAACATTATTCATAAATTGGATATGAAAACAAAAGTGGTAGTACAAACGATACTGTTTCGAATTTCGTCAAAAGCGACTAAAATTATTAAAATGAGGTACAGAAATTTTTTAACACCTGGTTAAATTTGCATTACTTGATGTACAAAGACAAAGGAAAAATGGTACAATGGAGTACAATCGATGCTCTCTCGAATTCCCTCGAGAACGGTAAAAAATATTAAAGTGGGGTGCCGGCATTTTTAACCCCTGGTTAAATTTGTACCCCTTGAAATACGAAGGAAAAAAAGTGGTACAAACTGGTACAAACGTAAACGAAACAGTATACACTTCCTGATTTTGAACATATCTTTAAACGAAAAAGTTACACCTTTAAAAAATTTAGAAATTCGGTACAAACTAACCCCTTAAGGTACAAACAAAATAAAAATAGTACAAACGATCCTCTCTCGAATACCGCCATGAACGATAAAAAATATTCAAGTGGGGTACTAACATTTTTTAACCCTGGGTTAAAAATGTGGTGCAAACGGGTACAAACTATTATACATCAGATGCAATTATTTTAACGTGGAGTACCAGGTTCTTGTAGGTCTCGAATGTACTGTCGAATAGGAGGAGTTCTACAAGGTGATCCAAATCAAGTGCCCACCATTGGTATCTTAAAGATACAACATCAGTTAAATTAGCAAACTTGTATAACTTTTTTCTCTGATTACAATAGTGGAATTAAAAAAAAACAATTGAATATCGCGTTTTTGAGTTTTTAGATAAAATAACATTGTTTTAATAGAACACCAGCTTTATTATTATTTTTTTAGAATCTTCATGAAATTTGGAATACAAATGGTTATTATACACTTTTTACTAGGATGAAAAATAACGGAGTTATAAGAACCTAAACCTAAACTAATTCTAAATTAATTTAAGAGGCTATCGAAACACATGACCTTAATTTATGTTACACGTGTAATTATTTGTTGAAGATAGAACTGAATTGTGTCCTTTGTGTGTTTTGAAAATGGTTTTTTCTCATAGTGAGAAAGGTGACATGTTGGAAGCTTATTTGGTGAATAACAAATGTTCGCTAAGAGCAAAAGAAAATTACGAGCAGTTATACCCGTTTCGTGATCAACCGAATCGTCGATATTTTCTAAAACTCTACCGGAAGTTTAGAACTAATGAGAATGTTTTTAATAAAATGGGGTTGAAAACGAATTGGGTAATTAGCGAAGCAACAAAAGGTATTGGGTATTTTGAAGGTTATCGCAATAATTCGATAAGGGGTATTGTTAGAGATTCCAATTTGATTTATGGTTCGATTCACAGAATACTAAAGAACCATAAATACTCCCCCTATAAGCACAAACCTGTTCAAACACTACTCCCGAGACATCCTGAAAGAAGAATGGTTTTTTGCTATTGGTATATTAACTATTGTCAAACAAACGTCAATAATTATGAAAAGATTCTCTAGAGTGAGGAGTCAAACTTTTCTAATTGTGGAATGTTTAACAGAAAAAACCATCATCACAGGTCAAGAAAACCCTTACAAGCACATCCTAAAGCTCTTCAGATTCTTTTTAGTTTTAATGTTTGGTATAGGATAATTTCATCTAGAATTATTGGACCTTTTATTTACGAAGGTTCCCTCACCGGCGAAAGATATGTGGAATTTAAACGATATTGGAAATTTTTTTAGATGAAATATATCTTGGGACCAGACAAAATGTCATTTTTCATCAGGATGGAGCACCTGCTCACAACTATCGAGAAACTAGTCATCTTTTGAAGAATATTTTTAATGACAGGTGGATTGGAACTAATGGACCGATTTCATGGCCTCCAAGATCACCTGATTTGACCCTACTCGATTTTTTCTTGTGAAGTTATCTGAAAAATCCCATTTATTTAAGACGATACAATAACGTTGATGCTGTCAAAAATGCAGTTCGAGAAGAATTTTGTCAAATAGATGCCAGGACCGTTTTGAAAAGTGTAAAAGATGTTCATAAACGAGTTGACAAATGTCTGCAGCAACAAGACTGGTTTGCGTAACACATTAATAATCGAATAATAGCAGTGAAGCAAAATAGTGTTAAATCAGGCTTATATAATATTGATTTAGGAATCCCCCAAGGATCGGTTCTTGGGCTTTTGCTTTTCCTGCTATTTATAAACGATCTCCCTCAATATATTAGATGTGGTGTTGTAGTGATATACTGTGATGATACTTATGTAGTTATTCCATCTCATTCCGAAGAAGATGTTAAAACTAAAGTAAGCTTAGTGTTTAAAGACATGATTGAATGATCTTCTAAAAATAAATTAATACTAAACGTAGATAAACCAATAATTAGTAACTTTTCGTATGCTTTATATCAATTGTTTATCAATCCAATCTCTCATTAGTGTATATTAAGGTCGTGTATACTCTCACTATATTATAATATTGCTATATGGGGAAGATCAACGAACATTCAAAAGCTTCTTGTGCTTCAAAAAAAAGTTATTCGATTGATATTCAATATACCGCCTAGAGAAATATGTTGAATCATATATATTAAACATAAAATTTTAACTTTGCTTGCATACACATATACAGGGTGGGTGTGTACTGCGTGGACGGAGGATTGTTCCTTAACTATTAAAGTTAGCAAAACCAATTTTGGTATGGTAATAGACGATCATTGGACCTACATTCTAAAAATATTTAGGTATATACAGGGTGATTGAAAAAAATATGACAACCAAAACATGTATTTTTTTAATGGAACACCCTGCATATTTTTGAATTTTTGGATTCACTGTTACATTTAGAATAAAAGTATATAAATTTGTATCTAAATCACTAACCGTTCTGCAGAGATCGTCACTTTAGTGCCAAAATAGAGTTAACTTTGGAACCACGATGTGAGCATTGTCACCACGATTTTGTAAATTTGTTTATACCACCGACTATTAATAATAGTCTACTAACAAACAAACTGGGAAATTTTTCGAGAACATGTAAAACTATACAGAATGGTTAACTTACGCGAAATGTAATTTGTCTCAATTTTTTCAAATGCAACACCGTGTATATTTTTGAACATTTCGATTCCTCGTGAAAAGTAGATACTAATTGTTAATAGGTTTCATGAGATATTGACACTTTTACGTAAAAATATTCTAAAATACAAATTTACTATGACAATAGAATTCAACAAAACAAATCAGGTAGACTCAGGTAGAATCGTTTATGGATGTAGCTGAGAGATTTATAAATTCTGGAAGTGTGTGTTATCCCAACCGCGCAAAAACAAGCCCAAATGAAGAAATTGAGTTTCAAGTTGTGGCATCCGCAAATTAGTACCATAGAGCTAAGTACACACCTAGACCTAAATAGAAATACAGTTCGCAGCTTTATTAAAAAAAAAAACAAATTGTATCCTTATCATATCGAGCAACATCAAGCTTTAAGTTCGTGAATCTTTCTGTCATTGGGTAACTACTGAAGTCAATGCAGAACCCAATTTTGTTAATAACATTCCATTTACGGATGAGGCAACTTTTCACGGTAATGGCAATATTAATACACATAACTATCGTCACTTTTCAGATACTAATCCACACAACTTAAGAGTTGTTGATCACCAGCATCCTCCCTGTATAAGGTTCTTTGATTCACTAAGACTTATCTTGTTAATAAATTATCAAATAGTGCACATTCAAGTAAATATGCTACTCGTAATTACTAGTTAAGAATTCCTTCTCATAGTTACTACCTCAAAATATGAAAGTACTACACTTTACCTTGGCGTAAAGCTGTTATAACAAAGTACACAGTTGTATTAAATTGTTACATATTCATCAATTTAAAATGGCTTTAATGCAATATCTATCTTCCACAGCATTTTATTGCAACTCTGAATTTTTGAACTCATAACAAAGGTAGAATTTACCGATTGTAGTAAGAACCTTATATCTCTAAGTGGCTATATATATATATATATATATATATATATATATATATATATATATATATATATATATATATATATAGACACACACACACACACACACACACACACACACAAGCAGTACCCGCGCGCTTTGCTGCGCTCAAATGTAAAACATTCTTCCTCTCCATATCCTGTCTCTCACATTTTCTAAGAAAAATCTTTAAATTTGCAATAAAAAATATTGACCGTCACCTATCAAGATAAAAACTATCCTATCTTTTAATTTTGACCAAACAATACACATTTACAGAATTTCATCTAAATATTTTCATATATATATATATATATATATATATATATATATATATATATAAATGCAAAATACAAATTAATATTCTCTTGTTATACATTACACATTGTTTAAACGTGCTACATTTTATCATCTAGTTATTAGTTGTTAATACTGTTCTATAAACATTATATTGTTTGTTTCAGTATCTTGTCTATATATATATATATATATATATATATATATATATATATATATATATATATATATATATATACACAATTATGACATTTAAATATTGTTTTAATTGTGTAATTGACGTATCCACATCCATTACAGGATTTAGACTAATAAACATTATTATTATTATTAAGCGTTGGATAGCCGAAACTCAAAATTCTCCAGTGGTGCCAAAAACCATACATTCCATAACAAAATTTTAGAGAAAAAATAAAACGCCAATTCGACAGAAAACGTCCTTTTCCGAATATAATTCTGCCATGATAAAACACAAGAAGTGTAAATGTCAAAATAAGCAGTACAAATAAGAATAAACAAAGGGTAGCCTCTTTGTTTTCTCATAAACGTTGCGAAAATGCTTCGAACTAAAGAAGAAATGGTTGACATGGTGTTTATTCTTAGCGAATGTTACACGAATTATTTGTTGACGTCACGAGTGTACGCTGAGGGCTACTCTGGCAGAGCACATCCAAATCCACGTACTTTTCAAAAAGTGTTGAATAGATTTACCAACTAGTGACAGTGTCACGCCATACAATTGGGAATATTCCACTAAATAAATGTACAGAACGCTATCATTTAAAGGGAAACCATTTTGAAGATATTTGAATTAAACCGATGTTCGGGCGCCATCTTCCAAGAGCTCCAGCTCTTTTAAGAAGTATTTTTGTATTAAGGTAATTTACGTTAAATCGACATAAAATCAGCTCTAGAATCTGCAGTTTTCTTTTGTGGATACCCTGTGTGTGTGTGTGTTCTATATATATATATATATATATATATATATATATATATATATATATATGTATATATATATATATATACAGTGTGTCCCAAATCGATTGGTATTGCGTGGGTAACTTAAATATCTTAAATTTCCGGAAATTTAATACTTATATCTTTGTTGTACTTTAACCGAGCGTCTTATAGCAAACCCTGATTTTATGTGTAGTTTCAGTATGTTGTTTTTTCCAAAGCTTTTCGATCTATGCGTAAGATACGGCCGCATACTGACCTTATTGGTACTGACGATATAATTTAAATTTTGTTCTTATTGGACAATTCAACTATCTTTCCACGAAATTTGACGTTTTGGTCTGTTTACAAACTTTTAAATAGTGTTTGTTTTCCAAAAAATTTAGAAGTGACCATAAATTAATTTTTTAATCAATTCGAACGTCCAGTACTACATTTTTTAAAATAGGAACCCCCCATTTTTTATAAGTTTATTAGGTTCTTCAGCAAAAATGCTCAAAAAAAATGTAAAATAGTGTAGTGTAATGTTTATAGACATTAATATCAGGTAGGTATATTGTTATTTTTGGCAAAATTTAATTATTTAGAATATAGGGGATTAATAAACATAGCATTTTTAAAATTTTACATAAATTTAAATTCTATCCATAGTTACACACTGGGGTTCTACAATTAAAAGAGAAAATATTTGCCAAAACATAGCAATCCAGCGAGACTAATTTAGTAAAAACTCAAGAAGATAATAACTTAATGGAATAATTGTATAATCTGATGAGGCCAAAATAACAAAAAATTGAGTTTTAATCGAAGAAATGGCCATTACTGTTGCGATTCAAATCCTCATACCATTCGTGAAAGAAATTTTCAAGAGTCCTGGAACTGAAACACCCATAAGAAAGGAAAAAGTAGTTGCGATACATATATACAACGAAAAGTTAATAGATAAACATCATAATAATTTATTTAATTCAGCTTTAGTAACATATCGAACACACCCAAGGAGATGGATACATTAATATTCTAAGAACCACAGTTGCTCCTGTTGTCGAACCTTGTTCCTCGTACCAACAATATGGAGATCCTCCATACAACCGGAATGATGTCGTGGGGTTGTTATACAAACCATTACAAGCTCTGGGGTTTGGTAATAATGGTGCGCACAGTTGTCTAGACATCTACTTAGGATCACATTGAAAGAAGCGCTATGTCAAACACAGAAATCAGAGGGATGGACAAAATTTTGAGCAAATTTCGTAGAATACGCCCAAAAATTCTTTTTGATTAGTTTACGTTCGCTAATATTATAGTTGCCGCTGGCAAATACAACGCCACGATAATCATAATTTCAATAAAAATTTCACCGAATTCTTTGCATTTTATGTTGATTGCCTTAGAACTTCAAAGCTGCTTATTTCAACTACATAAATTACTTAACATTTTCTGAGCAACTTTTCATGAAGTTATTAGTTATGGAGTTTGAATTGAGTGGTAGCTGGAGGTTAATTGATGGATCAATTTTTTTAAACAAGCGATGTTTCAGATAGATGCACATGTGTCAGTGACACCGTGCTAAATTTTGTTGATCTGCCTTAAATAGGCGCTGAGCTATTGAAAAATTTATCATATTCCGTGGGAAATATTAAATAATACGAAAAAATCTCAAGATTTTAACTTATTCATATTTTGAAAATTTGATTAAGCATTCAAATATAAAGGGTATTACAAGTAAAATAACTAAGTTGGTGTATGGTTTCGGTTTACCCGGGAGCGTTAGAAGCTTTTTTCTGTTTAATCTCCAGCAGAAAAAAATTTATTTATTTCAAAATCCAATATGGCGTCTATTTAACATAAGATAGTGGCTATCGTTATCTCCAAGAGCGTAGTTGCGATAATTTTGTTGAAAACATCGTCTTAAAGAAATAAAAAAAATTGTATAACTTTTATATGAAGGGGAATAATTGCGTTTTTCAAAAAACGAATTTTTCAGTTTTTGTCGATTTAACCAAATCTGTATCTTTATTAATAACTAAGTTACCCACGCAATACTAATCCACCTGGGACATACTGTAGTGTGTGTGTGTGTATATATATATATATATATATATATATATATATATATATATATATATATATATATATATAGTGTGTCCGAGATTCAGCATGCATGTATTGCTATATTCGTTAATATTGAAGATAGAATGTCGGTTAAATGGGGAAAGTTTTAGAGAATTTTATGGCTATCATCATGGTAAAGTCAGATTTGAAGTAACTTTTTTTGTTTTTGAAATAATTGAAGAAAACAAAAATTGTGCATTTTCTACTACCCCCTGTAGCTCTTTTATTTGAAGTCTCACAACATTTTGATTTGTACATTATTATGACACTTTTAAAAGACAATTTTAAAAAAAGTACCAAAATTTATCTACAGTGATTTGTTTTTGAAATACATACACTAACTATTGTTTTTCATATAGACACCATCTTGGATTTTTACATTATCGAATAGTACTTTTTATCACCTTTTCAGCAATGTATCACATGGTACGAGAACTATCAAAAATTTAAACCCTTGCTAATTTATCTGTTTTTACTTACAAAATTTAATACATTTCTAACTTTTGTTTTTGGACGCTATTTGGATTTTTACATTATCGAATAGTGGATTTTAACACCTCTTCTACAATGTATTACATGATATGAAAATGTGTGGAGTGTAGAGGGGGACATATCGAGCATGTTTTATGATAGTTACTATTATCAGTTTTGTTTTTATTTTAGTTATTAGAAATTACAACAATTAGGAATCTAATTGTATAAATTTTTCATTTATTAATCCATGCCTTCTCAAGGCCTACTATTTCAATTTCATATTTTTTAAATTTTTGCACAATTTTTGTTTTCTTCAATTATTTCAAAAACAAAAAAAGTTACTTCAAATCTGACTTTACCATGATGATAGCCATAAAATTCTCTAAAACTTTCCCTATTTAACCGACATTCTATCTTCAATATTAACGAATATAGCAATACATGCATGCTGAATCTCGGACACACTGTATAATGTTATATCTGTATCGTTAATTTCAGATACCACAAGGAACATGAATTAAAAAAAAATGTGTCCTTACTTAAATTCATACAATCGTATCAGCGTACCCAAGTTTAGCACTAAATCATATCATTCGTTCTTATACAGTGTGGTTACTTAAGTTGACACCATATTGGAAACTTTGTTATTATAAGTTTTACGAAAAAAAGTTATTTTTTCAAAACCAATAATATTCAGCTACTCACATTTGACAATGAATGTATAGAGCGTCCACAAATTGAAAAGTTCGATAGGAATTTTTAACTACTTCAATTTTAAATAAAATTTTGTGGGATTATTTAAAAGAGAAGGTGTATCAAGAAAGACCGATTAGAGACTTAAACCATTTAGAAAGGATAATTAGGGAAACGATTCAAGAAATCACTCATGAGATATGTAGGAGTGTATTACGAGAATTTGTAAAAGCACAATTTCATTTATTGAACGCGAAGATGGATACGTTGAGGTAGTAGCGAACTGAAGGTAACCGTTGCTACTTAAGACAACAACAATAACTGTAATTGTAAGTGTGAAAAATAAATGTTCTGTATTAATTATCTTGTTACATATTATCCATTAGCATGCGTCGGTAAAACCTTACAAATCAGCAATTAAACATTTGTAGTATGGTCCGCTGTTCAATTAAGATAATACATTACGTTTCTAATGAAATGCACCACTTAGAAATAATAATGCTATGATCTTGAAAGTATGGTAAAATAATGCTTTATTAACATGTATAAGATGATGGAATTTTGAAGGCATATTAACAGTTAACAAGAAAATGTTAATAGTGTGTAGCATCGTCACGCAGAGCAATGCAGGCGTTCACTCTCCGAGGCATGCTTTCTATGAGATGGTCTATATCCTCCTGAGAGGATCAAAGTTGTTTGCGGGCCCATACATGTTCAATAGGCGAAAGATCTGGCGATCGCGCAGGCCACGGCAATACTGGTAGCTTCACTTGATCCAGAAACCTTCTTGTAACAAGTGCGGTATGTGGTCTAGTATTATCTTGTTGCAAAATACCATTTGACAACGTCTGCATTAACGGTACTACCACTGGCTCCAAAACATTATCAGTGTAACGCTGAGCACTTAATGTGCCTAGAATGAACACAAGAGGAGATTTTCCACCAACACGTAAGGCGCCCCAAAACAGACCTTGTTGACTGAAACCGATCTCTTGTGGCCATCCGCCTAAGAAGTCGTTCTTCGCAACCATTGATGCTGCGTCGTGGCCTTCCACTGGGACCAGATCGTTGAATGCCTGCTTCAGATCAAGAAGACCAAATGCAGTCCACCGTGGTGTGGTCTCGATTAAGTCTTCTGCCGATTTTTCGAAATGACAAACCTACTTCTTTCATGCCGATAATTCTACCCCTGTGAAAATCTGAAACTTGGGAAAAGTTTCGTCGTTGTCTTACTGGGGGCATTTTTTCAGAACAAATGTGTCAGTTAAACAACAAAAAATTGACACTAAGCGACTAAATTTCTTAAAATGTATACATAAAAATTGTTGATAATTGATGTTAACAGTGGTGCAAAGTACATAATGACTTATTCTTTTTCATTGAAACTTCCATCGTTTTCTATATGATACTGAAACATTATTTTACCAAAATTTCAAAATCATAGCATTATTTATTCTAAGTGGTGCATTTCATTTGAAACGTAGTGTAGATAACGTGTTTTACAAAATTTATTTTAAAATTGAAGTGGGCAAAAAATTCAATCACCACCAACTGATGTACGTTCTTTGGATACGTATATACAGGGTGTTCCTAAATATCATGTACACACGGAAGGGAGTAATTCTTTGGCTTATTTCATGACTAAAAGTTTATATAAACATAGGCCCGTTACTGAACTACAGTGTTGAAGTTTCAATTTTTTTTTAGGTTTTCAAGATATTTAGCTCAAATTTGGGACGTAGGTTACGCTGTAGGGCTTATATCATTGCACATGCCAAATGGTTGTGAGAATCTACAGGGGGTTAGTTTTCAGGGGTCGTACCTCTTTCTCCCACTGAACCTTTTTGCGGTGCGCCACTGGTAGATTCTAAAATATAAAATAATTTTTCCGTTTTGTTCAGAAACTTTTTGGTCTCTTGTAGTTTTTTCGTATCTGCCAGCGTTATCGAAAAAAAATAAAAACGATTTTCTGTAGCAATGATTTATTACAATAAGAAAACCTAAATAATATCCATAACAAAACAACGTTACAAAAGATGTTCAAAGTGATCTACTCCAATCCTTTCACATGTCTCCGCTCTTCTTCTCATTGATTCCCGTACTCTCTGGATCACCCCGGAGTATTTCTTACGGTTTCAAATGCATCTACTATTAGATTTCGTAAGTCATCTACAGTATGCACTGGTCTTCTATACACTAGAGATTTGAGATGCCCCCATAGGAAAAAAATCTAGGCTATTTCATTCAGGGGACCAAGGGGGCGATGGCTGAGGTCCACTCCGTCCTATCCACTTGTTCTCTACACTTCATTTAAATACTCCCTAGCTAAATAGAAAAATGTACTGGGGCCCCCATCGTGCATATACCACATTTCAATTCTCAGCTAAAGATGCAAGTCTTCGAGTAATAAAGGTAATTCGTGTTGCAAAAATGGCTGTATGTGTCACCCGTAAGTCAACCAGGCAAAAAGAAAGCACTAATTAAATGATCCTCAATTAAACCACCCCATACATTTATTGAGAACTGTTCTTAAAAATGCGTTTCTACAATTTAATGTGGATTTTCTTCCGCCCATATGTGGTTGTTATGAAAATTTATAAAAGAAACTCATCAAAATCTTAGCATTAGGATGAAAATCATCCTAAAGGGTCTCAAGGAGCGCCTGTACCCTTTGAATGTGATAGCAGATAATCACGCAGGATACGCCAAACAACTTGATGACTCATGTGTAAATGTTCAGATATTTTTCTGGTTCTAGTGTCTGCGTGTTCTTCTATTTCATATAGAACAGCTTCTTCGATCTGTGGTGTTCTAACAGGACGTGGTCTACCAGAATGATTGGTATTCTTCTTAAACGTTCCAGTTTCTGCAAGGCGCCTATGAATATTTGAGAATATTCGATGATCAGGTATCACTCTGTTGGGATAGCGCTCCATGTACAGCCGTAATCCTGTCAGCCATTTCAGAGTTCGTAAAATTTGCCATTGTTGCAAGATTACGAGTATTTAAAACACTTTTACGCATCAGTTTACAACTTAAACCATTGCTTTGAAAATGTGCACACAAGTTATGATTTTAAATGCGAACTGCCACAATTAATAAAAACAAGAGATTATCCAAATAAAGGTAAAGCCTACTAGATAATTTTAAATATTTTAATTCCATCTAGCGAATTATACATCGTTTCTATTTTTTTTCGACAACGGTCGCAGACACGAAAAAACTACAAGAGACCAAAAAGTTTCTAAACAAAACAGAAAAAACCATTTTATATTTTAGAATCTACCAGTGGGGCAACGCAAAAGTTCAGTGGGGGAAAGGGCACAACCCCTGAAAAAATAACCCCCTGTAGATTTTCACAACCATTTGGCATGCCCAATGATATAAGCCCCACAGCGTAACCTGTGTCCCAAATTTGAGCTAAATATCTTGAAAACTGCAAGAACTATAACGAAAAAACTAAAAAACTCATGTAGTTCAGTAACGAAGCGTTTACGGACCTATGCTAATATAAACTTTTAGTCATGAAATAAGCCTTCCGTATGCACGTGATATTTAGGAACACCCTGTATAGAACAAGAATCACTATACAAAATAATCGTATCTAAATCATTTAGGATGTGGATGCACCATTTGCTGCGATTAGACCTACCTGAAATTTCACAAACTAAGAAATAGCTACTCAAATTCTTTCCCTTAATGTTTCTTAATCCATTTTCGAAAAAGTGTACATAAAATTAATGAGAATTGTAAAAAAAAGCACATTTTGACTAAAATCAAGAAAATTTAGGTTGTAAATAATTATTTCAAGTAAATGTTACAGAGGCTTTAAAATCTAAAAATATAAAGTTATACTTTTGTTTATAAAACTGATAAGTGAAAAAATCACGATTTTCCTTTGACATGAATATGTTTTTTTTTACTATATTGATAAGATTGATAAATAACTAGATGGACTATTGACTGCGAGGAAGGTTGTGTAGTGGCCACAACAGATATTTTGAAACGCCTATACAAAAAAATGTGTTACTTGTGACAGTTGTGCGTTATCACTTCCCCAGTAAACTCTACCTTTGGCCCCGTTCCAGAAGACAAAGAACTTAGAGTTAATTTTTTTTACTTGGTCAAGCAACACAAATTCTACTAATTAATTGAACTACGTGTACCAAAATAGGTGAAATAGTTTCGATATAAAACATATTATTAATAACGTTTTACACTTAGCTTTTATATTCAAAGACTAGTCAATGTATAAAGAGATAATTAGTATATAAAAAGGATTATATAACTGAGGTCATCGTATGAATTACATAGCCTTGAATAGAAATTGTGTGTTTACCAATAAATTAGTGATGTAATCAATACAATAATGCAAAGTTCAATTTACAATAAAATTACATTGCACTTTTGTAAAATATAAACATAAAATACCATGTCAGACCTAAGGCGAACATAATGAAATTTTATTGCCTTACAATAGTTGCCAACATCATTGCTACGCTTCACTGTAGCTTTAATAAATGCATTTCCCGGAGTCCCACAAAGGAAGCCAGATAACTTACACTTCCTTCCACCTTTCAACTCTAAATGTATATACCTTTATGTTTTCCGGCTACTTGTTAATTTTCATCTTTAAACTTAAGAGTATGCATTAAAGCAGGTAGTCAGCGTTAATTTGCTTTTCCATTGCTTAATTTACTTATACGCTATAACCATTTAGTGATGTAATCAGTAAGAGCAAATATGAATGCTATTTTTCAACTATTATTTCTATAGATGCTCAACGAATTACTATCAAATCGTAATTTCTTTAGAAAGTGTTCCACGCCATGTAATTTTGACGACAAAATATTAAATTTAGGTACTCAACTTAATGTATAAGGGAAGGGGTACATAAAAGAACTTTCCTGGCAAGGTTGTTACGTGAGTTACTACCGGCCGTATGTGGAGCGAACCACAGGTCCCATCGGTAAAGTTAAAGTTGTTTCTCACTAACCACGGTGATTATGCACCGTCTCACGAACCCATAACATGACATTTGCATACTATCAAATGGTAATTCATTACACTTATCCAAGGTTGCACCAAGCTTCAGTTAAATAGTGATTAACTAATCATAAGTAAAGTTGACTACTTGTTGATTTTAGATTGGGCTGCTCAAAATATATTAATCGTTTGTTAACAAATAATTACTTGATTGGAGAATGATCATAAATTATATTTTTTACACGACGCAACAAAGCGAATTAGTCAATGGCGCGCCAACTGTGTCGAGCGCCGTGGTGCAAAATCAACAAGTGGGCCTCTATACATTGTTATAAAAAAATTAACAAACACTGTTATAAAATAGTAGATTTTTTTTTGGTTTCAACTCTATCTTGCACACATTCAGCTTACAAGTTTTCAAGTTAAAATCATACGAATCCTTACCGAAATGATCAAAACTGTTAATAGAAATTCATTAACATGGGATACTAGATAATGGATAAAATCATGTTTAAAATAACATTATACAGTAATTTTAAATTTAAAAAATTTTATTCTTAAATGCAAAAATTTTAAACAAAATTATTGGAACATTGAACATATATTACTGAACTAGACTATACGCGCTTTGTTTTTTGAAAATTGTTGTATTAACGTTTCAATGTCTAACTCTTGAATTAAAGTAGACTCGATCGAAATGGCATGATTTTCCAATCGTTCTTGTATCATAGTAGAACATAAATAGTTTTTAATGATTTTTTATTTGGGAAACGATCTTTCCGCTGTGGCTGTGGACATTGTCAATAAAATTCGTAATGCTACAAAAATATTTGGGAAAGAATAATGTAAATTATTGGTTACAATATAATTTAGGGTAGTAATTGGCGAATAAGTGACACTTTTCTCAAAATTCTGTCCTATTCTATCCCATTTATATCAAATTCACTTAATATACCCTCAAGTTTTGTACAAAATTCTAGCTGTTCCGATTCAGAGTAACTGTTAAAATTCCAAAATATTCCATAAAAATTTGAAAATTGCCGCAGATAACAGTTCGAATCTATCGTTACAAGATGTAGTAATATGTATCAGATTAAAAAAAACAAAGTACCTTAAATTTTAATTCTTAATTTTGTATTGGTTCATGGTCACCTTCGTAACTAAATTGTTTTGTAACCTTTCGAGGTCCTAAAACGCCTTGATACGGATTGGTGTTTAAATAAAATAAATGTAGCGGACTGTATATAAAAATGTTCCATTCACCACTGCTGCGTAACAAGTAATGCTTATAACAAAAAGAAACGAAAAAGGTATATATTATGGAAAGTACCTGCACATTCCTTGTACTGACTGCCAAGTACCCCCCGTCTTACGGTATTCCTTATAAGTTATAAATAACGTTCCTCGCTAATTCTAAGTACTACATAATATGCACAAATACAAATGCAAAATAAAAATACTACCCGAAATCAAATTTAAACAAACATACCGCCCACTTTGAAGGTTCCCTATTGCACCTTTCTGAATGCTTACACTAATCTACTAGCATGAACGTTAATCAATGTGTTGGCAATAAACACAGGTTTCGTACAGCACATCTTGAATTGCCATAGGCAGTTTTTATCGACACCACTCTGGAAATAACCGTCAGGTCCTGGATGTAAGTTAACTACTCTGCCTAATCACCAGTGCAACAGTAGTTCGTCATCTTCCTTTATTAAGACCATTGCGCCCACCTTGATTAATTCATTTTGCTCTTGCGCCTTTTTTGCAAGCAGGACAGATACTCCGTGGACCAGCGCTTCCATAAATGTTGCACCATTTGTCGAATTAGTTTGTATCGATAAATGATCGATTTTAATTACTTCTTCGCGTTTTTCAGGAATCGCAGTTAATGTCTGCTATTAGGAAGTGTCCAGGTGTTAGTGCTGTAAGGTCATTAGGGTCATGGGATAAAGGTGTTAGAGGTCTGGAATTCATTATAGCTTCAATTTGAACAATAACAGTGGTCAGTTCTTCAAGCGTTAAAGACCTATTTGCTATAATTTTTTTCATATGTAGCTTAGCTATTTTAACGTTTGATTCCCATAAACCCCGAAATGCGACGACCTTGGCGGAATAAATCTCCATTCAATCTATTTGCTTGTAAATAAATTTTAAATTCTGAATCAGTCAAACCGGGTATTATACCTTTCAATTCACGATTTGCCCTAACAAAATTACTTCCATTATCTGAAAATATTTGTTTACGTATACCGCGTCTTGCTACAAATCTTTTTAGAGCGTTTAAAAATGACTTTGTAGTCAAGTCTCCTGCTAATTCTAAATGCGCAACCTTCGTAGCCATACAAACAAAGATGCATAAATAAGCTTTAATAATTTTTCTGTTTCTGAGTTTATCGTCTTTAATCATGAAAGGACCGGCGTAATCAATTCCAGTATTTAAAAAAGGTCTCCCGGACACAACTCGTTCTAAAGGTAATTGCCCCATTTGTGGCTGAGTAACTACACTTTGGAATCGTGCGCAGACTACGCACTTGTGCAAAGCTCTTTTAACAGTACTCCGCCCCCTGAGTAGCCAAAATTTTGTTCGTGCGGCTGCTAAGGTACCATCTACTCCGGTATGCATGCTCCTTATGTGCTCATATTTAATAATTGATGTTGTTAAGGTGTGTGAAGACGACACTATTATAGGAAATTTTTTATGATAATTAACGCTTGCGATAAACAGTCTTCCCCCTACTCTAAGTATGCCTGCATTGTCTAAAAATGAATTCAATGAACATAACCTACTACTATTGGATAATGTTTTTGATGCACAATGAATTAATTTCGTTTGAAAAATCTTGTAATTGGGCCAGACGTATTAACGTAAACATAGCTTCTTCTAATTCATCTATCTGCAATCCTCCTAACACCTTTTTACATTTACGTGTGGTTACATTTTGTGAACCTTAACATATACGCTACAACTCTTTGTAATTTCCCTAATGATGAATATTTAAGAAAAATGTCGCCATTGGTATCCATAGCAGTAGACCACATTAGTACCGATATTTTCCACTCACATTAATAAATTTAGAAGTTGGCATCTTGTTTGTTATGAGCCAGTCCGGTCCCGACCACCACATTTGTAAATGCTCTGAACTTAATAGAACTAACTCCGCACGATATCAAATCAGCAGGGTTTTCGGAGGATATAACGTGACCCCACTGTTTCGGATTCATTAGTTGAGCCAATAGAACTGCTCGACACAACTCTAATTGCGGCAGCGTAATTTTTTGTATAGGTGCCACACGTGATTTCGCGCTTAATAAACGTACGCAACTTCTCCCATCCGCGTCAACTGTGCGCAAACAACCATAGGCTGCTTCGGACGCGTCACAAAATCCGTGTATTTCCCGTTATCCATTTTTTTTGTTGCTTGCCTAGGTATCCGGCTCGATGGACCAATGGTTCGGGCTGGTATTTAAATAAAATAAATGTAGTGGATTGTATATAAAAATGTTCTATTCACCACTGCTGCGTAATAAGTAATGCTTATAACAAAAAGAATCGAAAAAGGCATATATTATGGAAAGTACCTAGACATTCCAAGTACGACATTCCTTATAAATAACGTTCCTCACTAATTCTAAGTACTACATAATATGCACAAATACAAATGCAAAATAAAAATACTACCTTAAATCAAATTTAACCAAACACGCATTCATCTTTCAATTTTGAATCGATATCTAATAAAATCGCGACTTACCAAGCTTCTTCTAATACCTAAATCATTAAAACTGTTATCTGAACGATAGTTTTTTAAAAATCAATTAAATTACTTAAACCAGCACACAATTGCACAGTATTAAAATTTTGAGTTTGTAAAATTTTGGACACTATATTAACTTTGGTTACTATATTAAACAATAAAATCATCATGCGTCCAAATTCAAATTTTTTTAACTTTGTAGCAAATGCCGTAGCTACATTCTTTACAGCATTATCAAAATATTGCGCAGAAGTAATTTCAAAAAGAGCATCGTGTATTTCGCCTAGTTGATACCTTAAAGGTGTTATAGCATCAATTCGGCTTGACCATCTGGTATCTGACAACGACTTTTAATTCAAATCTGATATGTTTTTCAAAATCTCCCATCGATGGGTTGAAGCAGAGAAAAAGTTATAAGGTTCTTGAACTATAGAAAAAAAATTTACAAATAGTATATTTGACTTTGCGCCATCGTTAACGACAATGTTCAAACTATGGTTACAACAGGGTACAAAGAATGCTCTTGGATTGATATTTAAATTTTTTTTTTGCAAACCATTATGCTTACCCTTCATGGTTGTCCCGTTGTCGTAGCCTTGACCGCATAAATTAAAAACATCTAATCCACAACGTCCATATCAAAAAATTTGTTAAACCTTCACCGGTAACATCAGCAACAGAACAAAAAGTTAGGAAGTGTTCTTCAATACTAATTCCCGAATCGTTTACATTGACGAATCTGATACATACTGAAATCTGTTCTTGGTGGCTGACATCGGGTGTACAGTTGAGGATGACAGAAAAATATTTAGCTTTTATCGTCATGTTCAAAATTTTAGATCTAACGTTACTTCCTAATAAAGTTATAACTTCGTTTTGGATTTTGACCCCAAGATAATGAGGCATATTTTTGTGCGCTTTCATTTGAGACCGGTTGACATAATAGGACCGAATTTCAAAAAGTTGCCATTATGTATTAGTAGTACCTCGAAAGGCGAAGTTCTGTTTAGCCAAAAATTGAATCGTATAAAAAATACGCTCAATAACGGCATGCCAATATTTTGTTTCTTTATTGTGCTTCAGAATCTATAGTTTTCTTCTTTTTTATCCGATTTAAAAGATCTGTCCATTGCTTCAAACTCTAGAAATGTAACTTACTTTTCGTGGTAACTTAATTGTTTACTTAAATGATGCCAATCATTAAAACCATTATCGTTACCTAATTTTATAGTTTTCCCGACAGTGCTGTCACCATCTCCTAAATTATTTCCGTAGATCACTCTTACGAAAAATAGGTAGGAATGGAAAATACAGTAAATAGTACTTTAAACTACATGGTGATATTGTAAAAATTTAAATTTAAATTACGTTTTATGTATGGTCTTTATAGATAAATAGGATTAATAAGTGATGAGTAATTAAACGAATCGTAACAAAATATTTAAGGCACATGATCATTTGTAAAAATTAGGTTTTGATAAAAACAATTAGTGGTTTATTCCTTAATTGAATCACAGCTTTATCTACTAGAAAATTTTGCATAACATATTCGTAAATTTGTAAACTAAATAATACTATTCTGATGTATGTATTAGCACGATGTAAATTTGAAATTTATAAGAGAAGTAAGTACGGGTAGATATGCTCAAATATATTCGCACGCATTAAAACACGTTTTCTGCAATTTGCAGCCAAGTTATTACAAAACAAAATTTAATGTATTATACAAACTAAACATATTTTAATGTATATTTTGTAACATCATACTTCGTACTGGTACTGATTAAAAGTCAGGTTATTTGGGTAAATCTGTACATTTTTCAAAGTTGAAATTTATTGAAAATGCTAATTCAGATGATGTGATGTCCAATGACGTTTTTAGACCGAATTGGACATCACGTCGAGTACAATGAACACATTTTACAAGAGTTGCATATATCTGTCTATGTTCAATAAAAAAAAAGGTTTTACTAAGTGGCCATACGTGTCGTTAAATAAAAAACATTTTTTAACAATGTAATATTTAATATTTAGTTACGATTGATTATCATTATTAGTGTGATTTGCTGGATATTAAATTTCAACACGCTTCAGTTCACTGATATATGGTGAGGTGTCAAAAAAGTCTTCTTCGCCACTGTCGTTCTTTCAATAATATTTCTCATTTTAAACTATAAAATTATTTTTACACTTGCACTTTTTTCATTTAGGTACTTAAGCAGACAAAGCAGAATAACATTTAATGAGTAGCCAAGAAACTAATTTGTTATCCGTATCCAATTTCAGTAAAAAAAAAGGCATTTTCAAGTACGTCACACTGACGTCACAAGCACCGCCTCTAACATCTGATCATGGACAACTTGTGTTAGTGTTTCATAGGAATCTACGTGGTTTGCTGTGAGTTTTTTGAGTGTTTTCTCCAGAAAAAATCGTGATAATTGACTTATTGTAGTGTTAGTATATATAGTGTTAAGACATTTCATAGTTAATTAGAGAACATTATTAGTGTATATTATACTTGGGTTAGATTTTATCAACTCGTATTCGTCCCTTTACGAACATTGCAATAGAAATATTTTGTTACTTACTAAGGTAAAACTCATGTGAAGTTTGGTAAATAATGTACGCTCTGTCTTCTTTCCCGAAAAAAATGGCTTTAAGTGATTATAATTAAACCTATTTTATTAACACTATCAAAAAAGGATTGAACTTATTTGTAATAACTGCTTCTGGTGCTATTTTGATGTAAGGTTCAATTAAAAGAGCGTTACCTTGAATGTAATTTTTAATTTGACGAGTTTGATGACAACTAACCTAAAAATCGGACGCACAACAATGTAAGAGAATTGTTCACTTCATTCAAGTATTTCTGGTCAATTGTATCAATACAATACTCATCTACAAGTATTAGCACAGAAACATTTTCAGCGCCTACGATTTTCGATAAAATTGTTACAAAACAATTACATCCCATAAGAACGTGTGTTATAGTTACCAACATCAGACAAGGTCACGCGTTGTGACGTCACTTGAAAATGCCTAATAAAAGATAATAATATAGTACGCATAAACAGCCTTCATACACTGGATCGTAACGAAACATATTTTTGTTTGTAAAAATTTTAAATGAAATGAAAAATTTGATTGCTTGATTGCGGTAAATTTAACAATAATAGTTTAATAGTTATACAGCGGCGTAACAACATTTCACCTATTTAAACAATACTACTGAGGCCTTCACGAATAATAAAATTTTAAAAGATGTAACTAAAATTCTACACACACGCACGCGCGCTCGCGCTCACACGCACACACGCACGCACGCACACACACACACACACACACACATATATATATATATATATATATATATATATATATATATATATATATATACTGTGTCCAAGATAAGGACTCTTACTATGGGGATCTCGGAAATGGTAATAGATACAACTTCGGTTAAATGGGAAAAAAGTTGTATAATTAGGGGACCAATAAAATGACACAACAAAATCGATGGTGTGATTTTTTGTTTTTGAGATATTTGAAAAAATTTGAATTTTTGAAATATCTATTTCATTTTTTTGGTTATTATAAATGCTAGAGCAAAAATACAAACACTTCTTCATGGCAACTTGTTACGAGCTTTAACATGGCATAATCGTTTTTCAATCGGACGTTTCCTATTTTGAAAACTCATTTGAAGGGTTTTCCTATTACATATTCAGCAATGTATCACGCACGCACGCACGCACGCACACATGCACACACGCGCACACGCACATACGTATATATATATATATATATATATATATATATATATATATATATATATATATATATATATATATATATATATATATACTGTGTCCAAGAGAATGATTCTCAGTATGGGGATCTCGAAAAGCCATCATTTTTTTAAAATGCGGTTCTGACATTTTGAAAACCGATTTTGAAAGGTTTTCTTATTACAAATTCAGCAATGTATCATATTTGATGGTTTTATCGCGTTTTGAATTTTTTATGGCATCATCACGAAATTTTTGAATACAGACCTGCACTTTCAAATACGTTTATTTAGTTCCCTTTGTGTTTAATATTTTATAATATAAGGAAAAGTACTAAAATAAAATATTGCTAATTATGCAACCTAACATAAAAAACTAAATGATTGTAAAATTAACATTAAAGTTACCTATTTAAGTGGTCATTATCAAACACTGCTAAAATATAAGTATAATTTAAAAAAAAAAGATTTTCCAAGTTGATAAAGAGCTTTTCATGAATCTCCAAAGATAAATAAAATCTTACAGTTCTATCTGCGACATCCTAACAACGATGTGATGTCCAAAAAAAGAATAAATAAAAATAGGCGTCTTTGAAAAAAATAAAAATTGAGGGCTTTAAGGTAATTCAGTATCTGTGATAAATTTGTAATGTATAATTTTGCATTTAGCTGGTACTAGTATTTAATTCTGAATTATCAAAAAAGTATGGCACAATTTTCAAATGTAGAAAAATAAGATATGCTATCGTGTTAAATACTATGTCAACGAAATTCCAAAGAAGCGGAACGCATGTACTAAACAAATATCCAGAGAGACAGCAGCCTTATAAAACTACATTTAGGAACTTCAATTTAAGAGAACATGGTGCATTTAAAAGCCTGTAAATTCCCGTAAAAAACCTTGTAATGAAGAAAAAACAAATAATGTTTTATTAGCTGATACGAAAAATCCAGACATTTCTACACGGCACATTGAACAAACAATTTCAGTGGCCAATTCTACTGCTCATTTTATTTTACAAAAGAAAAATACGTCCATTTATGTTTAGGATTTGACAGGGACTTAGGGGATTCAGCGAGGCGCAAAGAGTTCTGTGAATGGTATACCAGGCAATGTGCAGATAATGTGCAATTTCCATATAAAATGATTTGGTCGGATGAAAGTCAGGTGCCCAATAATGGAATTTTCAACAGAAGAAATGCTCACTATTGAGCAAAAGAAAATCCTAGAGTTTATAAAGTGCGCAGACACCAACACAGTTTCAGTTTTAATATGTGGGCTGCAATATTCGGAATGCGAATATTAGCTCCATTTTTCTATAACGGATCTTTAAATTCTGAACGCTACCAAAATTTATTAGAAAATGAAGTAGAAGCAGCTTTAGCTGATTTACTTCAAGCTGGTATTGAAGATTATTGGTTTTTACAAGATGGTGCTCCGGCACATAATTCCTGAGCCGTTCAGGAATATTTATCGGCAAGGTTTCCAGCAAGATGGATCGGAACATATTCGAGAGAAAGATGGATAACGCAATCCTCCGATATGACACCTCTTGGCTTTTTTCTCTGGGGATATGTCAAAAATTATATTTACCGATAATATCAGGACCATATTTAAAAAAAATAGTTAATGATGGCTATAAAAATGGAAACGACTGATTGAAAAACTGACTATGCCATGTAAAGACCGTAACAAGTTGCCATGAAGAAGTGTTTGTATTTTTGCTCTATCGTATATAATAACGTCAGAAAAAAATAAAATAGAAATTTCAAAAATTCAAATTTTTTCAAATATGTCAAACACAAAATGTCACACCATCGATATTTATGTGCCATTTTATTGATCCCCTATTTACACAACTGTTTTCTCATTTAACCGCAGTTGTATCTATTACCGTTTCCGGGATCCCCATACTGAGAACCCCTATGTTGGACACAGTATATATATATATATATATATATATATATATATATATATATATATATATATATACCACAGATGACGCGCTCTCTCCACGAAAAACGGTTGCACCCTGTATTTTATGTCATTTACCCTCGTTTCACAAATATTATTACGTGAAGTATAAAGGTAAAGAGTTAGTTTTTAATTTAATATACATTATGAAAAAACATACAGGGTGGAAAAAAATTGGGGTCAAATTTGATCACCTTTAAACTAGATTATCTTAATAAATTTAAATAATACGCTCTGTATGTATTTCCTGAATATACTATAACATTTTAATGCCTTTCGATTTGTATTAGGGTGTCCTATACCTATTTTCAACAATAACGTAAATTTTTTAATTTTTTTTAATTAGGCACTATACTGAGTACCTTTCTAATACATCAAAGTTACTTTACGGTTGTGGGCGCTGTAAATAAATTTAAAAAACAACTTATTCGCTTTTAATGGAATACAGAATAATAATAATTGTTACGAAAAAATGTTAACATCATACTTACTGGAAACAAATATCCAAATTTCCTTATTTCAATAAAATATCTGAGGAAATGTTCATTATTTTAAAATTTAATTTACAAAAAGAAAAGCAAAAGAAACACATGGATATTAGGTACAAAATTTAATGGAATAAACATTAAAGAAACATAGGAAATCCAAGACACATCAAATGTAAACCAAAACTCTCGAATATGAACATGAACATTAATAAGTGAGACTGAGTCTTATTAAATAGTCAATCCGTAGCAACAAAACGATAAATAAAATGTTCTGTCTACAAGATATTTTCAAACCGGCGACCGTCTTGTTCGATATATAACTAAACTCATCTTAAGAATAAAATTTGTACTTTTCATAACATTTGTGGTGTTATTGTTCTAAATTCAGCTCTCTTTCATATCTTCCGGTTGTTGGCCTGGTACCGTAAACAATATTTCTAATGTAGGCGCACAGAAAAAATTAATACAAGTTTAATCTGGGGGCTTGTCTGCCCAATTTTGAGGTCCCTCTCTCTCAATCCATCTATTTGCGAAACTCGAATTTAAAAAATTTGCTCGAATACTGAGAGGAACAGTTGTGGCAACTCCTCAATTCAAAATGGTCGAAATTTAGCCCGTTTAAATGACCATTAAAAACGAATGGTCCTATTACTTGATTCCGAACATTCCCGCCACATACGTTAACAGACCATCTGTGCTGGTAATGCGACTGTATGGATTATAATAATTTCATTTTTTCCTTTATTACATATATGTAAAATTTCAAAGTTTTCTGGGTCAAAGTTATGCCTAATAGATAAAATGTGATGTGCAAAGGCTGCTTTTTGTGATGTTTGGTTGTTCTTTTTAATACAGTTCATGTGTTCTGAGAATCTATTTCTGAAAGGGGCCCAGTTTGACCTATGTAATTACAATGACATGAACTGAATTTTAACGCCTGATTGAGAAAGCCTATCTGTTTTGCCCTGAGTTTTCATCAATGAAGATTTGAGGTTGTTTTTATTGTTAAAGGAAACATTTGTATTAAATTGTTTAAAGATACGTGCGAACTGAAAAGAGGAAGGACCTATATAAGGAATAGATCTAAAAATGAGTTGATCTTGAGTGATATTGTCTAGTGTGGTGTAGACTTCCTGAAGAATAAGATATAATAATTTTTTAATTAATTTCCTGGGTTAACGATTATTCTTTGCAATTTGGAAAATGGAATTAGCTTCTGAATTAAAACTTTCTTCATTTAAGGGCAAGTTACATAGTCTATTAAAGAAGAACCTGAACGCAGTTATGATTCAAAGGATGGAAGGAGTTGTAATAAATTACGTAATCAGTGGTAGTTGGTTTCCTGTAAACAATGATCTGTAGGCTATTTTTTGGTTAAGGTTAAATTAAGAAAATTGATGGCATTGTCAACTTCTTCTTCTAAGGTGAACTTTGTATTATGAAGGGAATTAAGACAGTTGTGACACTGAATTAAGTTTCTTTCATCTCCATTGAAAATTACTAATATGTCGTCTACATATCTTTCTTCGTTCTTTAATGAAAAGATCTTGGAAAAACTGTTTATCAAGTTCGAATAGGAAAATTTCAGAAGAGAGTGGAGAAAGGTTGCTACTCATAAGTAAATCACTTTTTTTGATTGAAATTGAGAAAAATTTGTTCGTGGCAAATTTTAAAGCAGTCCACGATGAACAAGTATTTTTTTCTGACAGTTGCGAGTTGATAAGATAATTATTAGTAAGGTCTAAGTACTCCAAGATTGGAACGCTAGGAAACAAGTTAACAATATCAAACGATACTAGTATATAAAAATCTTTAAAATCTAAGCTTTTTAGAGAGCGTGCTAGATCAATTGAGTTGCTGAGTAATAAAATTCAAATGCAATCTCAATTTATTATTGAGCCAGTTAGAAATTTTAGAAATGGTAGTGCCTCTGTAAGCAACAATAGGGCTCATCGGTTACGTTTATGGATTTTAGCGAGAGCTTACAAATGAGGAAAACTAAGGTTCATGATAAGTGGCTTTGAAAAATGAATATTAAAGGATTCTAGGAGGAATGTTGGCTGGATGATACAAATTTCTTAACTTTGAGAGAAAAACTATTGAAGTTAATTTTAGCAAATTGAAACTTCAGAGTTAAGGAAGTCCTCCACTTTGTTGTGTATGTGTGAGTGAGTGTGTGTTTTATACATATATATATATATATATATATATACATATAGGGTGTCCATAAATGGCGTGTACAACGTTTAACCAAAAATTCCTTGGTCAAAAATATGGCGATCCGGGTAAACATACCTATATTCGAAGTTGCTTCGTTTTGCCGGTAGAGTTTTTAAAATAATTTCGTTTTTTCGAAATAGCTTCTAAATGCTTCAACCGATTTTAACTAAATTTGGGAAACAGAGTTATAACATAAATTGACATATGTTTCCGATGTGTCCAAAGGGACGCATTAAAAAATAAAAATCGGGTCTTAGTATACAGGGTGTTCATTAATGATATGCGAATATTGAAGTGCATGAATCTACACGAAAAAATAATTATAGTTTGCTTAATAAAGTACGGTCCTAAACTGTACCGTTACGGAAATACGGGGTGTCAAAATTACACGAAAAATACGAAAATTAATTGATATCTTCTAAACCGCTAAACATATTCCCGTGAAATTTAGTACGAAGCTAGAGATACGAAGTTAATTTCCAGCTTTGGAAGAAAATTATATGTCAAATAATAGAATCAGTAGATATTTAACAGAACAAATTGCTGAGGTTTTATAATATCTATTAAGTTAATTTTATTACGTCCATGTTTATTCTTAGTTGTTTATTGATCCTTGTTTATTTATTTTGCAATTCGATTGAAAATGAACTTTACTGATGAAGAGTTAGTGAACACGGTGTACAGTTTGGACGAAGCGGATAGAAATTGTCTTTTGGCGTCCAGAATTTACAGACAAAAATATCCTTTAGCCCGACTTCCAAAACTAGAGGTGTTTGAAAACTTACGAACACGGTTTGAGCAAACTTGTAGCGCCAAATATTTGCCCAAATCCTATGAAAATCGTCATACTACAAATGAGGATACAGAATTACAAGTCTTGTTAGCGATTGAAGAACATCCACATATAAGTACAAGACAAATTGGACTTAACCAGGGGATAAGCAAATCTTCGGCTCACAAAATAACTAGAAGATACAAGTACCATCCCTACCATTTATGTTTGTATCAATCTCTTCATGGTCAAGATTTGCAAAATGGAATAAATTTTTGTAATATTTTCTTCAACAAAATTCCAAATTTTTACAATATAGTTCTGTTCAGTGACGAAGCAACCTTCAACAATATCGGTGTTAATATGCATTACGAAGCTCACGAAAATCCATGTTGGGTACGCCAGATGGATTTCCAACACCAGTGGTCCCTGAATGTGTGGGGAGCAATCCTAGGCAATAAAGTTATCGGGCCATTCTTCTTTCAAGAATGACTTGATGGAGAACGGTACCTTAGATTTATAGAGCACGGTTATTATTATTATTAAACAAGTTAAAAAAAATTTTGCAAGACGTCTTAAAATTTGTGTTCAGTAAGGTGGGAATATTTTTGAACAATTACTGTAAATTTCCGCCCCTTTTCACAAATAAAACTGCACTTCACTCGTTTCAATTTTTTAGCGTGTTAAAATTTTGCCCTGTCCAATAAAAATAAAAATTTTAAACCGTAGTAACTTTAAACTATACAATAGTGGTATCGTAAGAAACCCTATGAAAATCTACATTCATCAAAACCAAAATATACAGGGAGTTATATAAAAAAAAAAGTTTTTGTAAATTTTGCCTTAGTTAAAAACCCACATGTTTTTTTACCACGCATAACATGGAATCTACATTAAAAAATCTATTTTTCTATAAAAAATCAAGTGTCGGAAGTGTAGCCCATTTTGCAAATAACTCTCTCCATCGGGAGAACGGTTGAAAATAACCCCATATAATTTGGTATCAATTTGATTAGCGTTAATGTGGCTTTCCAAAAATGACATAATATACTGGCTATGTACCATAAAAAACATATGTTTGTGTTGTATGTGAACAATATGTAGAATTAATAATTTTAAATGTGAATACGTGGTGTACCTATTGTCTAAACTTTAAAATGTCGCCTCGGTGAGACGTATCTTGTCCTCACAGATGGGACAATGATATATATATATATATATATATATATATATATATATATATATATATATATATATAATATACTTTACCTATGACAAAAATGATCAATTTCTGTGTTGTTTGGCTTTGTCTAAATCTTATCTCAATTTTTTCAATGTATTAACTTAATTAACTTTTTCCTGTAAGTATTTGAATGGAGCTTGAAATGATTATACTATTATTTTTTAGTACAATATTTGGGATATACATTTCAAAAACATAACCTCAATTTCCGTAAGATGTTAACCACACAAGTTGCTTATTTCCTTTTTCCTTTTTTTTTAAATTTAAATTAAACTACTACAATTTTTCTTCGATCCATATATGGGACCTTCATCGGTTTAGGATCTGGAGAGCCATTGCTATGCATGCACATACTATTACTATGAATTTTGCTAACCAGACCTGCTTGGCCCGTTACTTGTAATTCTTGTCACAATTTAATTAGTATTTTAGTTACATATTTAAAAAATGTCATTCGTTAAGATTTACGCTTCACGGCCTCACATCATTTGGGGATCACTTTAATCGGTGGAACCTTAGGTAGAGTAAAGCATCCTTTAAACTTATCTCAGGTAAAAGGTAGTATAAACGTTTCATCTGATACTATCTCAACACGTATTTAGATTTTGTTTAACTTTTCGCTTTTACCATTTCCACCTGTTTTGTCTTTTATACATTTAATTAAATTTATGAATGTTGCAAGTATTTAGTAGTTTTCCAGGCAGTCAATGAATTTGTATACTAGTGAAGGTCTGAAGATGACAATTATGTCGATACTAGTTACCACCATTTGTTCACCGTTTGGTAAGTATTAATAATTCGCATTGTGGGGAAATGTTTGGAGTATCATTACACTCCTAATTACTTACTACAAATCAAGTTTAGTTTTCTTGTTAATCCATATTTTACTCACATTTCTACATATTCAGTTATACATTTTTCAATAAAGTTAATACGCACGCATGTGCAATGCAAAATGAATTTTAACCCAATATCAAAGAAAAACACTACATCACGAAAACTGAATATTTCAATAAGCGCAATATATTATTGTTTATTTACTATAAAAATTGCTTGAGCAAGATCAAATCTTTAGATTATTAAATATGTAGTTTTAGATACTGTTGTATAAAACTATTACAGGACAAAAGAAAAGGGCCACGTATTTCATTCAGATGGCGGGCTGCTCGAGCTTTCTGAGCTGCTTCTGCCACAAATCATGGATTCCCAGCATACGTACATACATTACGTATATATGCATGGTGGGATAAAGGATGGGTGTGGTCAGGATAAGATCGGAAGGAACGGACTTACGGTTCTGAGGGGGAAAATACTACCCCAGCAGTCGCCTAAGCAGCCGCACATGGTGTGTATATAAGCAGTGACCATGCCGTTATATGTGTATGAGGAAAACCCCCTGAAATAACCTCAGGCAAAGTAGAAACGGGAATCGAACCCATTACCTCCCGAATGCTAAGCAGGTCGTGTCGCCACTACGCTACCAGCTCGGTTAAAACTATTACATAAAATTACATTAAAATACGTTTATAAATACTGCGTAAGTGCGTCTGTATTAGGTTACAAAAGTCGATCTATAAATTGTAATTCATTAACAAATACATTTGAATCAGTAAATACTCTGCTGATATAACCCATGAGTAAGATATTTAATTGTTCCATTAACTTCAGTAACGTTAATTACTAATAAATTTCCACGTTTTTGCTAATTGTTGAATAACAAAGATGACCATGATATATGTGTGAAAATATTATTTTTGTCTTCAATAGCATGATTTCAAGTTTGTAAAAATTAACTTTAAAAATAAATACTTCTATGTTTAATAAACACTAGTTAAAATCGAATTAACAGAAAACCTACATATGTGTGTACTAACTATATAATTACCTATTTGCAACTTGAAAGTTACTAAGCACACACATGTATTTATATAGATAACATAATTATTGCCGAAATATTAAACAAAAGAAAAATGAAAAATACATAGGAAATAAATTCCTTTAACACATCTATGAATCAGCGCTTTACCAGTGATACTGGGATACTTTGTTTCTTTTCTATTTTATAATCTTTCAAATATTAATTTGAATCCCTTGGGCGAAAACGGGAAAGTAATCACTATTATAAACACATGAGCAGATCTAACAAGAATTTATTTTATTGGATATTTTCTGCCAAATGTACCATAAATGGAAAAGGATAATGCGATCAACTAGTGCATACCATTAATAAGGCTTGTATCGTTCAACCGATGGCATCAACAACGATCCTAGTTTCGACTGTGCTATATAGCACATGTAGAAATTCGATCAATTCTCGTATACGTGATGTTCGTGTATTATTACAGTATTTTCCTGCTCGTTTTCACAAAGAGTAGCAAATTAAATTTGTTTCTATAGATCTTAAAATTACTTACCCAACTAGCTTGTCAATAACATATATGTTTACTCACCTAAAACAAAAAAAGAACTATAAATTATATGAAATAATTATAACATTACTGGCGTATTAAGATTTTATAACAGGTATTTTTGCACTGCATTTCACTGTTAATATTAAATATTGTAATTTAAATTTGCCGATTAATGCTTGGAAACTTGATTGAGAGTACGTATTATTTTCGACGTTTGTTTTCAACAAAAAAATGCCAGCTACCGTTATGAAATAGTAGCACGTGGTAAACATGATATCGAATCACAAAAAAATACATTACACGAACAGGAAATATTTGTTGTTATAAGCCACTTTCGTCCATTCGTAATTGGTGGGAGATTAGTGAAAAGCCGTAGATTTTGAAAGAACTATAGAACATAATTACTGAATGTACACGTCATATCAATATTTATAAAACGTATCGAAAATTATGCGCCTGGGCGATAGCTAAAATAGAACACTACCAATAAAAGCTGGAAATAATATAAAAATATAAACGTTCACCATTATGACACATAATTGAAATACTTTTGAGTTTTTTTAACAATTGAAGTTATCTAAACGTATAGATTTATATAAAATATAAATACACTCAGGCGCAAAAAAAGCAACAAGTTAATATGTTGGTAAATTCAAAGTCTTACAGTTTTTTTATTTTTAATCCAAATTTCATAGTTTTCTTTTGCAAAACGACTAATTTCAACGTGCATATCCATTCTTTTGTGAAATGCTTGCATTTTAGTCATTATATAGGGTTAATCCCTAATTTTAAAACACCCTGTGGAATAATTTCGTAACCAAATTCTTTCAAAATACGCATCTCTGTTAAGAATCATTCCTTTCCTACATTCTGTTTTTTGATTTATGTCTTTAAGTGTAATAAGGCAACAATATATTGTTAAGTTTTAATAAACACTTACAACTATTACATAAAAAAAATTGGAAAATTTATTTATTGCAGTTAACTAAACTAACCTAAAGAAACAACAAATGTATCTCAATATTTTGTAGTACCTCCTCTTGCTCTTATAACTGCCTGCACGCGTCGGTTCATACTGTCGATAAGGTTATGAATAACAGCTTGAGGAATATTTTGCCATTCCTCGAGACGGGCTAAACGAAGGTCATTTACCGTGGCTGGAGTTACTTCGCGATCTCTGACTCGCTTACCAAGCATGTCCCACACATGCTCTATGGGGTTAAGACCAGGCGAACATGCTGGCCAGTTCATTTCATTAATACCTACATCCACGAGGTATTGTGTAACACACATTGCGGTATGAAGCCGCGCATTATCCTGCATTAGGCTAAGCCATCGCCGATAAATTCACTAAAAGGTACAACGTAATCGATTAATATCTCTTCAATATATCGGTGGGCAGTCAATGGTCCATCAACAACCACCAAGTCAGTGCAGGCCTAACTGGTTATTCCTGCCCACACCAGTACTGAACCTCCTCCATAGCTCTGATGAGGGTTGAACATGTCCTCTGCAAATCTTTCTCCATTCCTTCTCGATACTCTTTTCCGTCCATCTGCAGAAGGTAAACAGAATCTGGATTCATCAGTAAAAAGAACATTTTTACATTATCCTAAGTTCTAATGTAAATGTTCATTGGCAAATTGTAGTCTAGCTATTCGGTGACGCGGAAGTAATTTGGGTTCACTTGCTGGTCTGCAAGCGTACAAGCCGAACTCTTTCAATCTTCGGCGAACTGTCCACACAGTAATATTTGTATTTCGGACCTCCGTAAAGTTGCAACTTGAAGAAATCTGCCATCAATAACAATAGTTTTTCGTTTACAACGAGCAAAGCCACCTCGTCAAAAATTAACATTTTTTAAAGTAAATTGTTATTGAGAAGTTCATTTCGCTCTTAAAAATGAACCAATTCACTTAAAGACATAAATCAAAAACAGAATGTAGGAAAAGAATGGTTCTTAACAGAGATGGGTATTTTGAAAGAATTCGTTTAAGAAATTATTCCACAGGGTATTTTAAAATTCGGGCTCTATAACAATCTTTCAATTAACCCTGTATAATGACTAAAATGCAAGCATTTAACAAAAGACTGGATATGTAAGTTGAAACTAGTCCTTTTACCTACAGTTTGCAAAAAAAAAGTAATTTGGATTCAAAATAAAACAACTATAAGACTTCACCAACATATTAACTTGTTGCTTTTTTTTGCACCTGAGTGTATAAAAGCGCACCATTAAAAAAGACAAACGCTAAGTATTTTAATATTTAAATAAGTTGCAGTTTATGTTGCATAAACAAATCTATTAAAATAAGAAACTAGCATTTAGTACTCCTGTACACTGTGTCTCATTTTGGTTGAAATTGTAGGGTATCTCGTTTGCAAGCAAAGATAGAAAGACTCTGTTTCACTTTTTCGTGAGACGCGGAAGACCAATCTTTATGAATTAATCATTAAAACACTATGGATTGCAAAAGTACACCTTTGCTTAAAGGTTGATCCTGACTTTCTATTATAAAAAAAAAAATACCACGCTTTACAGGATTAAATCAAATAAATACGGAAAGATGATCGACTTTTTCTTAGTTTACATAATTGCTAATCAAGGGATAGAATTAAATATTTCGTTGAACAAGAATAACGTCTAAATGCACGCAGAGGTAATAGGGGAAGAGAATTCAACGCGCGACCTTGTATCGCCTCTACTGAGATATCGAAATTTACATAGTGCGGCAAAATGGTTTCATGTATTAATGCATGCATTTTTGAGTAGGAACGTAATATAAAATTGCAATAAAAGGCGAAATTTCTAGATCTCGAAAACTATTTGTTTCAAATTACATAATAAATACATTTATTCACAATCACCGCTATCTTCTTTACCGTTCTCCTAAATGTCTTGAAAATCGTTATCATCATCATCATTGTCGTCTCCTAAATTTATAACTAACTAAAGGTTCTATGCCGACGTCTACTATATTTTCCTTTTCTCTGTACATAGCTACGACTTTCTTGACAAACGATATTTGGCACAGTTTGTACTGTTAACTTGCAAAGTTCCAAAACGTCCTTTATTTTGAACGTCGTGTTCTTCTTTGCAACACTATTTTTGACATAAGCCCATATCAATTCAATTGGATTAAATTCACAGTGGGCTACTGGAAACCATAACATTTTAACGCTGCCTACTCGTAATTCTTTCTGACCACTTTCTCAAGCAAATATAGTTTTTTATAATTGTCCATACGAGATAATTCAAAAGTGAAGCCCTCGGTATTTCGTTAAATGAATTGAATTCCTCTAGTAACGGAATTTACCGTTTGTTCAACCATTTAATTATATTTTGTTTTCTCCAGGCGGATGTTGGATTTCTAAAATCTGAATTGTGTAGTACGGTGCTTGATCTAGCACAATCACTGATTTATCGGGGATCACTCTCAACACATATCGTAACCATTCTTCATAATGCTGTTTATTAATTTCGTCATGGCCGAACCTTTTTTTCCAACGAACGAAGAAAGAGGCTATTTGGTTGCGTCAGTTTTTAATTGAGCTCAATATTGATTGTAAATGTGTTACGATTTTTGTTGACAATCCAGCAGCAATAAAATTAGCATCTAATTCACAGCATCATAAGAGATCAAAACATATTGATGTGAGATACTATTTTATTCGAGACTTTATAAATCCGCAGATTGTAGAATTACAATATGTTAGCTCTAAGGAACAATTAGCTGACATTTTTACAAAGCCATTAGCAAAACCACAATTTTGTTGTTTGAGGGAAAGTCTCAGCATTTTAGGACATTCAAAATAAGTGGGAGTGTTAAAATATGAAGCATTTAATATATTTTGAATTTATGTGTAGGGTGGTTTTTGTAGTTTACCCGCTTTTGCTAATATAATTTAAGTTGACAGTTACCTAGAAGTAAAGTGCATCCGTAACTTTTATGGTGTTAATGGGATACTGACATCTTGCCCCACATGTTTTTTTAATCCCTCAGAATTAGAAAGCTTAGGGTATGTAGTAGGCAACCTAAAATATGTATTTTATTTAGTAGTAGTTTTGTTCACACTGCGTTGCTTCGCGTTTGATTTCTTTGCATTAATTAACGTAATTTCCTTTATTTTAATAAATTAAAGTTGTTTTTTATGCGAAGTGGAATTATTTATTTAACCCTTTAAATAAACATTCAACACTAACAACAAACAAAACAACGTAAAAAACACACCAACGATATTTTATGAGAAGTCAAATCAGAATTACGATTTTGTGATGGTTACCTACTAGATTAAATTGGCATTAAATTTTATGCAAATGGAATATGTACATTCTGCAGAGTTCACTTTAAGTGCATTTTCCTCTAAAGCGGAACCATTTAGCGATATACAACAACAGTACCATTTTTAAAGAAAATAAAATGACCTTTTAGAAATGTTAACAAGACTTTCAAAACTTTATCCACGAAAAACATACAGCGGAAACCAGAAATATGAGCAAGGTATTGGTGGCGCCCTCTTACGTTGAAAGCAAATAGATATTCATGCTTGTCCCGGAATAAAACTCCCTGTTGAGACAAGATATCTCGAAAAATGAGACAGCTATCGAAAAAAAGTGAAATAAAAAATGCATCTTTGAAAGGTCATAACTTATTAAGGAAGCAGAGTTGGACGAAGGTAAGTTGGCTTAAATGGGGTTATTTTAACCCACGGAAACTACGTCTGAACTACGGCCCATTCTTTACGGGACACCCTGTATAATAACCAACATCTATACGGATGTAACAAAGCGGTAGTTCTTTATTTTCGCATATCGTATCAGCATAATGGTGCAAGCGTGTGTGTTAATACAAGATATTCAATGTCTTTCATTTCAAGTAGAAGCTCTCTTGTGTGTTGGAGAAACGAGAGGTGGCTTTACCGTAAGAAGGTTGCAGCTCAATAATCAAAATAGACGTATATCGAGAGCTCATAAATCGATAAACAATAATTAGCTACAAAATAGTTAATTTTTTTCATTTTAAGCATAGCTCTCCTGTGTCGGGGAAACGAGGGGTACTTTTACTGTAAAAGGGTTTTGCGTCAAAAATCAAAACACGTATTTTGAGAGCTATTAAATCAACAACCAATATTTACCTGCAAATAGTTACTTTTTCAATTTTAGTGTAATTCTCACTTGAGTTATATTTGGTGGTTTATTCTTACAAGATGGGGGGCTAGCGCGACACGTTCTTTATCGAATTCGGTTCAGAAAGAATTGCATTACCTAATTCTCGAATTTTATTGATTTTCATTGGAAAATAAAATATTTATTAAGGTTTAAAATCGTGTTGAACAATGATAGATTTTTAGTACCGTTTTGTAAATAAAATTCAATAGTTTTAAAAAACTTCGCCAATGAAACACTTAAAATTTACATATTTTAACAACATTAGTTAAATTTATCCAGTATTATCGAAGTAAATTAACTATGCACGAAATATATTTTACTTGACTATTGCATAAGTTTAATAATGAAAACTGTGTGAAAAATTAATCTTGTCTATCGAGTAGATTCAGCTTGTAATAACCTAAACAACCACGCTATTAAACGTGTAGTTACCTACGCTTTTTTGATAACACGATAACGATAAGTGTTATGCATGTAACACTTATCATTTCATTGAAATGTGATCGGTTGAAAACTGGAAATGTGTGTGATTTCATTGGTTGATGGGGTTATGCCGAGATACGTATGCAATAGTCATTACTCCTATTGTTTTCAACAGTATTCATTCACAATTCTAAAAACTGTCAATAAAATAAAATCTAAATTTAATTGAAATAAATCCTTTAGGGCAAAGCATACTGTATAAACGCATACCGAGTATAAAGTACATATACGAGGAAAACAAATTTACCTTGCAATTTAATTAAAAGGAAAAACCCCGAATAATTAATCAGTGAATAGCACTAATGAGCAAACTAATCAAATTTGTACTTAAAATTTGTTCGAATGCAATATTGACATAATTTTATGTAGAATTCCGTTGTAATCGTTGATTACCGTACGTAACACATTAAACAGTAACAAAAGAGATAGGTAAACTAAATAAACCAGCGGGTGAAGGGAATATAGTGCCCACAGTAAATCTTTGACACGTTAACACTTTCTACTTGATGTTTACAAACAAGGGAACTATCATATTCAGACCACATATCATTTTATATTCAGGACACGTATAATTATTCTTACCTTTGGGTGTATATCTATCTGTACAATCAAACAACCAAGATCTTTGTTTACCATTTATACGAAGCTGGGAGAGAATTTTATTAAAACATTTTTACTTTGATGTTATATTATACAACAAAAAAAGGTACATCAAATTAATCACTGCGCATTTAAAAAAAATTATGTATTATCCCATCCTGAACGCTAAAGTTGTTATAAACTTCACAATACAACGATATTGCAAAAAAGTTCACATTTTCATGTGTAAAGAATCGTTTATAATAAACCACCATAATGCGACGTAAACAAGAAAAAAAGTTCCAAGTAGTTAAATTTTTACAGATCGCTGACTTCAGTGAGCAGCGGAAAAAGCAATTTTATTATACTTTTTTTTTTGTAATTGTTGAGGTAATATATTGGCGAAATTATCATTAAAAATACAATTATTTTATAAGTCTTTATTCAGAAAAAAAATACAAAATTGTTTTATTAAAGGAAAAATGCTCATGAATAAAAATTCTTTGTGAATGTAATACACACAAAACATGTAAAATGTTTTCTGATTATTATGCAAAAGAGCCGAATATAACGCAAAAATAATTCAAAAGACAAAAGTAATTTAAAATGCAAAAAGCATCAAAATAAAATAAACATTTTAAATAATAAAAAGTATTTTTAAATGGACTTTAGGGCGTCCATAAATTGTAAATAACAACTTTAAAAGCGGTTAATAATATTTAATGTATTAAAAATCTAGCCAATTATTGATCCTAATATAAAATAATATTCACTAGTAGGCTTTCAAATGAATGTCCCCAGGCAATTATTGTTTTAGCAGATATATTCCTTGCGTTTCCATATTTTTAATTTTTTATGCGCGAAACAATAAGCAAAGTATTACTTTCGTCAAAAAACCGGTGTAGAGATTTCAACGGTTTTCTGCATTTCCAAATCCCTCTAGACCATTCTCAACATGATGTCTGTGTGTATCTGTTTATGTGTGTCCGTGTGTGCATGTCCGTATGCGTGTTTGTGTGTGTGTGTGTGTGTGTGTGTCCCTGAGTTCCTATAATTAGGGACCACCTATTATTACATACTCCTTAATCATTTAATAATAGTTGAAATACACGAAGGAAATTTAATCATTTCTTAATTGTTATTAAATTATGAAATACTTAGATAGAACGCAATATTTTTTCAAGCGCTTCTTTAATTAAGAAATGGTATCACAAATAAGCATAATTACATTAATTACCTTATTGATTTCCTTTCTCTTTTACAAATCAAGTTAAGGACTATTTTATGGGTGAAAACAGCAGAAGAATCTGGTGTACCAGATAAGACGGTGAGAGCCGATAGCTCAGTGATCGGGGGGCGAGAAAGACATAAATCAAAGGGCGCCATTTCGTTCAAAATCAAACATAGGGGATTAATCAGCACTCAGATAAACGCTACTGCTCCACAGCAATGTTCAAAACAAACAAAAACTAGCTTACCTTTCGTAGTGTTAACTACGCTACTTGGACCGGTACTTTCTGTAAAATCTTCAAAATATTCGCACGCAATCAAAACAAAATGTTGTACTGCACGATCAATTGTAAGAATCATCAGTGTTCAATTTTACTTTACGTTAGTTTATCAATTAAATTCTATTTCCAAAAAGTATAATCTTAATAAAAAAATAAAATAAATACAAAGTTCTTATTAGTTAATCAAGGTTAAAAGCTTTCGTCAAAATCATAACAACAACGCAACAATAAAGAAATCGTCGTCACTGCAAGGCCGTATAATTTGATAAAATTACCATTAAAACACTTAGCAACAAGACAATAACCAAAATCACATGTAATTTTACATCCAATAATGAAATAATGCGCCTAAAGTTCGTACCGTGCACGTTAGTTCTGCGGTAACACACTCTGCTTAACATTCGGGAGGTATTTGGTTCGATCCTGTTAGCGCCTACCTTGCATGAGGTTTTTTCAGGGGATTTTCCTCATACATATATAGCGGCATGATTACTGCATATACGTACATTATGTGCGGCTACTTAGGCGAATGCTGGGGTAGTATCTTCCCCCTGAGATCCCTAACTCCATTCCTTCCGATCTTATTCTGACCACCGCCATCCTAATTCGACCATGCATATATACGTAATGTAGATATGTATGCTGGAATTCCATCGTTATGGCTGAAGAAGCGTGGAAAACCAGATCAGCCCGCCCTCCTCTACGGGGAGGAAATGAAACACGATGCTTTCCTTTCTTTTTCCTAAAATTCATTAACCTATATATTATAATAATAAGAAGGTAATACTGAAATAGTAAATTTTACAATTATTTTAAAATCAAAACAAATAAATTCGGTTCCGAAAGGAAGGAATTTCAATAAAAAATATAATTAATTGGTTGAAAAAATTCCAAAGTCAAATATTCTTAAACCTTAATTTTAATTATCCCAATTATCATCATATTGAACACGTAGGAAACATAAATTCGAAAAGTTTTAAAATTTAAATATCAGTGCACAATGAAAAACAATAACACACAACGAAGATCTCAAAAGACGGGGTGAGTACGCCTCGGAGAATACGGTACTATGCAACAAAAAGAAGCGTGCTCATCTGTATACTTAAATAGAGTTATACAAATCTAAATGAAATCAAAAAAAAAATACAGAAAAGTATTTACCTTAACGTGCAGATTTTCTTTCCCAGGTCACAGCGACAGGATGCAATTCTCGTTAACTGATCGGAAAATACCAGTTCAAACTTCAATTCTTTCTTAATAACGGAACCCGGCAGTAACACTTTGTCTTGTCAAAATATATTAGCAACTTTATTTACAACAATTCATATACCAATATACAAGATGAACGGGAAACACTAAACACTTTCCCTCCACTAGAAATACGAGAAAGTTAAAACCTTCACACAAACTTCCGCGGGGTGATTGAATACAAACTTTAAATCCACTCACACTGAACTATATCTTCAATCCAAACGCTTCGAAGCTTCTCTGTCAACTGTCTCCTACAGATTTTTTTTTTTTTTTAACACGTTTATTAAAGATTTTAGATATTAACAATTCATGGATATTACATTTTACACTTAATACTATATACAATATAAAACACTAAATATAAAACGTGTATGTGTTGGTGGTGCGCTGCTCAGGAGTTTTCGTCCTCTTCAGCGCGTGGAAGTGCGTGGATTGTTGGTTTTCGTGTGTTTGGAACGCCTGATGGCGGTGTTGAGTGCGTTGTTGTTGGTTATCCTCCTACAGACTGAATGCTAAGAATAAAACACAAGACTCCCCCCCACCCAAATTTCACGACATCTTTACCATTACTCATAAAAAATGTTCCATACAACACAAAGGTGGACGCTTTCATGAGAAAACAACGTCAGTCGCACGTGTGAAAACCGATAACTAGAATTGAGATACGAACATCTTTCACTTAAATAACACATCTCAGAATGGTTCAACTAAATCTTCAATGACCTTTACCCTAACAATACTACTTAAAACCGACTAGTACGCTATTAAACGCATGGAACTCATTATCCGCTCTGCGAGAGCCAAAACATTTAGCGCGCTAACACAATAAACTCAAGCCAAAAAATACTTAATATTATGCTTCTTAAATTTCTTACAACAAAAAAAAACCAATTTAATTCTCGAAACGCCACCATTTCCTTTTAACGAAATTACGATAGCAACATTTTAGAACAATATATGCAAAAAGCTAATAATATTCATTCAAAATTCTACATATTTTTTTTATGATTGTGGACCTGAACAGGCTAAATTTAGCCTATCGTGCTAAAGCACTCAGGAACACTTAGGAGGATAATGAATTGCCAATAAATTCCTATGAACAGCTACCTTAAATTTTCTCATATCATAAGTGAGAGGAAAGCAGGAACTAGGGAGATCATTCCAGAGTTTAGAAGCCGTGTAGAAAAATGTGGGTTGCGCCCGTTTGGTACGACAAGTGTTGTACTGCATACTGATGATGTGAATGAGCGAACCGAGTGTTTCTCGCAAAGATATCCCGAGATGGTATCAAAGAATATAATTCAGCAGCACAATAGCCGTTGTAATAACGATAATACAAAGAAGGAACTGAAACCATCCTTCTATACTCAAGGGACTGTATGTGAGAAGTTAAGGACGGGTCATTTATAAGCCTAATCGCTCTCTGTTGAAAACGATCAAGGATATCGAGAGCGTATTGGGGAGCACTAACGCAGAGGTGAGAATTATATTGCTGATAAGGCCGAATTTGGGCCTTATACAGCAGAAGGAGTTGTCGAGAGGTAAAGTACTGCTTAGATCTCGTACAAAAATCCTATTTTACGAGCAGCTGTTTTGGTAGCTGACAGAAGATGGACAACATATGAGAGATTTGAAGATACAGTCATACCCAACAGAGTAATAGAGTCTGAAAACTTAAGAACTGAGCCATTCATACTTACAACAGGAAATGAGTTTTGTTAGCATTAAATTTAAATAGATTATTGCTTCCCCATTCGAGAATACGTTGAATGTCTTTGTTGATTGAATTTGCCATTTCAGTTTTAATTTCTTGATTTGACATAGAAGGTGGATTATCACTATGAGTAGACTGAGATGAACTACAGTGAAGAGTGCTATCGTCAGCAAAGCAATGGATGGGGTTAGTTGTTGAAGAAATAAGGTCATTTATGTACAGCAGAAAAAGTGTAGGCGCTATAACGGATTCCTGTGGTACGCCCGCGTTAATGCTAACTTCTTTTGAAAAAAAGCCATCAACTACGACACGTATTCGTCTTTTATCAAGGAAACTAGAAACCCAGTTGATGAGCGTATCATTTAATCCAAACGAGGTGAGTTTGGCAAGTAAACACTTATGCCAAACTTGATCAAATGCCTTTGAGATATCTAAATCGACTACAACTGTTTCACCGGACTGCTACACTGTATTGCTCCAAACTTGGGTCACGTATGAAAGAAGATCACCTGTTGAACGACTTTGCCTAAACCCATATTGGTGGTCACTAAGGAGTTTGTTAGTTTCAAGGAACGTGAGCAGTTGATTGATGGATTTTTACATGATTTTAGACAAAATGGAAGTGATGGGAATTGGTCAGTAGTTTGAGGGATCGGTCTTATAGCCTTTTTTGGGAATAGGTTGAACGTTTGCTAACTTCCATGGTGAAGGGAATTCCCCAGAAGACATAGAGATCGTATAGAGCTTAGATAGGACTGCTACTAGTTCGGGGAAACATTTCTTTAAGACAATAGCTGGGATACCGTCTGGGCCAGTCGCCTTATTGAGATCAAGCCTACTGATAATCGATTCCAAGAGCTTGTACCGAAAATGAATTGGTTTCATAGAGTATGAAGAAGAGTTGACTAGGGGCACATCTTTTCCAGAATCATTGAGACACGAGTTCGATGCAAACAAATCCACAAAAACATTGGTTTTGTCTACAGAATCAGCAACTACCGATCCGTCAATAGATGTCAAGGGGGGAAATAAAGATGTTCCAAACTTTTTACTAAAGACCAAAATTTACGACTGCCTAAAGGAGATGTAGTTAGTTCATTGCATTTTCGTTGTTCGAACCACTTTTTAGTTTTAGTGATGACACTTTTGCAGATATTTCTAGCACCAACGTATTCTACATGACTGTCGACGGTTTTATTAGATTTTCATTTAATGTAATATTTATTTTTTAAATATATTGCATCAGCAGTCTTATTGAACCAGGGTTAGGAGCGTGAATGACCTATACGGTACTGTTTTTTGGGAATGTTTAACTCCATTCCCATGAGGATGACTTCAGATACTGAAAGAGCGATGTCCGGAGAAAAGAACGACTTAAAACAATATGCACGCCATGGGAAGGTTTGAAAAGAAATCCCGTAAATTACTCCATCGAGCTGACTTAAAACAGCACAAGGTTCTATCGGTTTTGCGAACAACAGTGGAATTAGGTACAATAGAAATGATTTCTATTAGACAATGGTCGGAAAGACCTAAAGGCGAAAGAACGGAAGTTTTATAAACAAGAAGGTTTGATGTAAGAAAGAGATCTAGAAGATGTGGATTATGGTTAGGGTTATCAGGGATTCTTGTGGGTTCAGAAATCATTTGTGTGAGATCACATGAAATAGCAAATGTTTCTGCACTATGACCAGCAGGATTTGTAGTAGATGAAAACTGAAGCCAATTAGAGTTATGAACATTGAAATCGCCTACAATTGAGATATCGCAAGATAGAAACTGAGACAGGAGATCGTCAACTCTCATACCAAGGTAATAGAAGAAGTCTTGAAAGTTACTGTCATTAGGAGACCTATAAATGCAACAGTAGAATTTCACAAAATTAGGACCAGAAAGTTTAAACCAAATCACGTTAAAATTGTTATTTTCTAAGGAAGAAACCCTCTTGCAAGCAATTCTGTCCTTGATGTAGGCACATACGCCTCCTTTATATCGAAAGTTAGAGTGAAGGTGGTATTGAGAAAATTGCAAGTCGGGTGACTCGGAGCTTTCAGAGGAGACTTGTGTTTCAGATAGAAACAAAATATCATTGTTCAAGATGTTGGTGAATAGCATTAAGATTAGGCCTGATACCGCGCATGTTGCAGTAGTGAATCAGAAAGTTGATACTGTCGATGACCGTGGTCACTTGGGCCCTGCCATCCCGGACATCCGAATGGGGCAGGATTTTACGTCCGGAATTTATTACCCTAGAAACCACAGCCATCTTATTTTTTAATTTGGGACTTTTAATCCGATAGGACGACAGTGAGGGCGAGAAGGAAGAATAAGTATGACAATAGATTAAGGATCAAGGAAAAGGTAACCGACAGCCCTTATCGAGCTCAGAAAATCGGAGACCCAATATTAAGGAGCCCATGGTAAGGGTGGTGGTACCTCCCCGGCTGGTATGGAGTATACATGCCTACCACCTTATCCAAATATATTAATTAACAAATTAAAGTCAAATTCAATCACACGTGACAACTAATAATTACTTCCACTTCTATTTAACTTTTCAAATTCCAAATACCCATTAAGCTTTCTTTATAACAATCCTAGCCAATTTGCTTCGTATAATTTTTCCAAACAGAACGTTAAGCAAATAATACATAGGCTATATTCGATGAATGGCCGTACACAAAAAGCTCTTATTGCAATGGCTGTGTACGACCAGTGCTACTTAAAATAACTTATTCAAATTGGTCTAGCATGTTGATCCATCATCTTGGTTCATCCTGTTGGTCCAGTATGCTGTTCCATCTTACGGTTAAAAATAATTATGGACCTTAGTAAATTTTAACAGTTAGTTGCAGTCAATGGAATTTGTTGGAAGTCGATGAAATTCGTTAGAAGTAGAAGGCATTCACCAGGATTACTTGGATTGTATCATTGTAACATCAGTTCTACATACATAAAGACAAAATTTGCATCGATTGGGGCTTGAACCTTGGTGGCGCAGTTGGTTAGCGCGGTACTCTAGCAAAGTACAGGTCGTAGGTTCAAATCCTACTCGAGGTAAACTTTTTATTTATGTATTTAATAAAATTAATAATAATTTTTAATTATATCTAGAACTGTATGGCAGTAGTATACAAAATTACGATGTAGGTATTGCTTGTCCTTTTTTCTATAGGAGGGGGGGCATTCCTCATGTAGTAATATTTAACATTACTAGCATGCAATGGGGTCTGGTCCCAACTGCTCTGAGGCGCCGCCCCCCAACCTGAACCAGAAAAAAAATGTTATTACACTATTTAAAATATATTACATTAATACGTTTTTTAGTAAAATGCAATACAACACCAATAATAATACTAATACGTATTATATTTAAAAGGTATGGTATTTAATAAATAAATTTAATGCATGTCGTATCTTAAGTTTCTTCCCTGCACAAGATATGCAACTACTTTTGATTACATTTTGGTATATATTATGTTTAATAGGGGAAGACCCTGGCGTTGGGAAAATCCTCATTTGTTAAGAAACATCCAATATGATCAATTTCGTACCGTGTATGATGGTATAGGAAGTGTAGTCGATAACGTCCCGAAGTAAAAAACATAAAATGACGTGCATGATAATGTAATTTTTTATCGTGAAGAACTAAAAATGGAGATGCCTTTGTATCATTACCGCATGCTGTTGGTTTGCCTGCTTTTGTAGTCTGGTCTACATTTCGTTTATGTTATTTGTACGTTAATGAAAACAATAATACCTTATCTTGAAGTATGTTTATCCTATTGAAAGGAAATGAAGTTCTCAAACTGCAGTTCATTTCAACATGAAGTTATTACAGTACATTTATTTGAGTACATGAAAGTAAATAACAAGTCAGTATAGTGTTGTTTTGATATGGTCATAATGAAAAGAAACAGCTGACTTCGGTTTCTAAGATAAAAATATTTGAGTACATAACCTCGTAACTGTAATGTTTGTTGACATAGGTCAAGTAGACGTTATTATTAAAGGTATACAGTATTGATCATCTTTCACTTTGAATTCTACGATATGATATATGTTTGTATATGTAGATTAAATACGCCCCATTAAATATTTATTAGCATAAAGTTAACATCTATAATAATCTTTACACTGCGACATGTTTCGACAAAGCCTTGTCATCATCAGGCTACTAAAATATTATAACAGGTAAGTTAACATAAAACTAACAACTAAGGTACGTACATCAAAAAAGTATAATGCTGTGGGAACCATAACACAATGGAATATATAAATTTTTTATAACAAGTTAAATATTACTGCAAAATATATAATTAAAATTTTCAATAGATCTGAAAATAATACTTACAATTTAATTCTGAATTTTGAAACTAAATTATGATAATGAATTCTGAAAACGTAGAAACAAAATAAAAAGAGAACTATTTGTAGCCTCCCGAGCTACCACGAGACAGAAACTAGTATGCTGAAGGCATAAAAGTAAAAGGTCGGCAACTTCAATAGCACTCCTGAAATAAAACCAATCAAATCAGGTATGATTATAATGATAATAAGAATTTAAAATTGGGTCCAATATGTGGTCTCCCCTACCACCATAGAAATGACCTTCAGGGCTGAAGGCACTGAAAGGACCATCTGGCTACCCCTACTGGAACTGACCTAAGTCTGGTTAAAAAGCAAGCTAGGATAAACGTATCAGTAATATATTCTAAAATCGTAGATAAGTTAAACATCATACATCTAAACAGAATAACTAAATTGAAAACTTTTTTGTGCAAAAAGAAACGAAAATTAAATTGTTAAATTGAGAAAGGTAATAAATGCTAGAACAAAGAATAAATGTAAAAGTGTGGTTAAGTGAGACGATGTTAACATACTTACGGGAAAAAGAAACAATTAAATAATATTAGTATAAAAATTAAACATTAAATATGCAGAATTGAAAAAACCAGATACACCCCTGAAGGGGATGTCTGGATTAATACAATATTAGTTGATTAACAAATCACATCTAAACGTGAATTGACTACGTTGGAAAAAGGAACTAAATTTATCTAATACCAACTATTGACAACTTAAAGACAAGCTAATGTTACAGGATAAGTCAAATAATTAGTTCAAAACTAAAAGATTCTTGTTTAAGTTTAACACTTTGTTTAGTGTTTTAGGGTTTTGCTCATAGTGTTGAACTATTTTTTTAATCTCGAACAGATGTAATTTCACACCCTTATCACAAACATGAAGAATATCAAAATTTTGGTTTGGATCAAACGAATGACCGGTTTCTAAAATATGGCTAGCAAAGAAGCATTTAGCGCAGACATTGTTATTTTTAATGTAATTAAAGTGTAAGGTCTGTTTGACCAACGTAAACGGAATTGCGAGTTCCACAACTAAGTTTATAGACCCCTGATCTATCCAATTTGTCAATTCTGTCTTTTGTGTGTACTAACATGGTTTTTAGATTGTATTTGGAGTTAACAGAGATATCTATATTGTATTGTTTTAGCAGATTTTTGAAAAAATATTAATGTGCTCCTATAAACGGCAGTGATGCATATTGTGACGAAGCATTATCTCCACTGGATGTTAAAGTAGTGTGATGTCGAATGTGATAATTCTTGATGAATTTCTTGTACAAATTGTAGATAATATGACTGGAGTAACCATTGCGGTTAGCCAATTCGAAAACTAGGTTAAGCTCTTTATCGAAATTCTTCTGATTTAACGGTAAATTGAACAATCTATGAAAATAGATAGTTGATAAATCTTTTATGAAAAGTGAAGTTGTTATTGTTCTGATCATCTTGTAATGCAAGTCATTTCACGTTTGGATGTGATTTGTTAATCAAGTAATATTATATTAATCCAGACATCCCCTTCAGGAATATTTTTTCAATTCTGTATATTTAATGTTTATATCAATATTATTTAATTGGGTTATTTGAAAAAAAATGTATCCATTGCTTTTTACGTATTTTAAAACTTTATCATAAATTATATTAATAGTCGATGCAAAAAAACTCTTAAAACATTTTTTTTGACTTATAAGCAATTTAAAATTGATGAAATTTTAAAAAGAATCACGTGACTACAAACGCACCACGATTGGTCGGCATGTTTGCGACGTCATAATGTTAAATTAATTCTCAATAGTACAGTATCAACGGCTTCAACATGTAAATTGACTAAAAATATCCGAAATTTAATGAAAAAAAAATTATTTATAATAGCTTGTTTAGTCAAAGTTTACGGTTAGGTTGACAACTAAACTTGTGCCGTACTACATCAACTTTAATTTTTGCTCTACTTCCAATTGTAGTGTAATAAATATAATTCTCCATGTCTTCCTTCAGCTAAAAAAACATCAAATCATGAGAATTATTTAAATGACATAACAGCGGAAGAACCACCATTACATTACATACACTTTTAAAATTTCAATTTCGTATAGTACATAACCTAGCGCGCAATTAAAATATAAAATATTAAATTCAACCGAAACCATTCAATAACCGTGTACAAATTTATTATTTAATCGTTTTAAATTATTCACAGAAATGTTTTTGATCTATGTTTTTAAAAGTTATGATTCTGCAGTTTAGTTAAAAAATTGTATTATCGAATTCTATTTATTATATTTATACGTTTACATAAATAATTATTAATTACCATTATAAAATACATCAAAATAATCTTCACAGCAACAAAAAATTTGATGTTGTTTAGGGATTAAGTTGTCGCACTGCTTGAAACCATTTATTTCGATGTTTTAACATCTTGTGGAACACTTAAAAACATTTTTTGCGGAGTTGCTTTTGTAGCATTCGTAGATAATGGTGAGAAGGAAGCACGATAATTTTTAAGGTTTGAAATTTTTGATATATTTATCAATATATTGACGATAATAATAAGATTGAATCGATTAAGTTAAAACACTGTATCAGTTGTACGCTACGATGAGTAAAAACAAACATTGTGACGTCACACGCGCTCTGGTTTGTTCGGGAACTTTCGGCGTGTTTCCGGTACTGGGTTCAAAAATGTGTTTTTAATTTTATATAACTTTTTAATTAGAACGAAAAAAAAAACAAAATAGTTTTGTTATAAAACGTTTACAAAACATTTTTTTTCAAAAACGCAATTACTTCATTTTCCCGTAAGTAAACTGCTGCCCACTCGAACTTACACATAGTGATTTTTAGGCAAAATTTAAAGTTAAACATTTTCAATAGGAAAGCAAATTTTTGAACGCGGCTTGCAAATTTTAAGAGCTATTTTTTTTCTGATTAAGCTGCATGACGTATATTTATCGTAGGACCATAGGTTTATTATATACGGGGTGATCAATGAAGTCATGCAAAAAATCAAAAAGTTTGTATGAGTCAAATTTCCGCAAAAAATTTTTTTGGTCGTTGCAATATGGTTCGTTACTACGGTAACATCAATATCTCTAGACGTTTTTGTCAGTTTTTGGATTAAGGCCCTTAGGCCTTGCACACACTACTCAACATAAAATTTGGGTAGCAAAGTTTTTAAAACTTGACATTGCATTGACTGTTCTTGATGATTTTTGCAGATTTGGAATCCTTTGATTTTTTGCATGATTTCATTAATCACCCCGTATATAATAAACCTATGGTCCTACGATAAATATACGTCATGCAGCTTAATCTGAAAAAAACTAGCTCTTAAAATTTGCAAGTAGCGTTCAAAAATTTGCATTCCTATTGAAAATATTTAAGTTTAAATTTTGCCTAAAAATCACTATGTGTAAGTTAGAGTGGCCAGCAGCTTATTTTAACTTAACCACACATTTACATTTATTTTTCGGTTCTTTTTGCACTGGTATGTAAGTCTAATACGAATTTATTGACGCTTAGTTTAGTTATTCTTTTCTGTGACGTTTAACTTTTCGTTTAAAGAACTTATCTACGATTTTAGAATATGTTACTGATACATTTATCCTAGCTTGCTTTTTAACCAGACTTAGGTCAGTTCCAGTAGAGGTAGCCAGATGGTCCTTTCATTTCTGTGGTGGTAGGGGAGACCACATATTGTAGCCAATTTTAAATTCTTATTATTATAATCATACTTGATTTGCTTGGTTTTACTTCAGGAGTGCTATTGAAGTTGTCGACCTTTTACTTTTGTGTCTTCAGCATACTAGTTTCTGTGCCGTGGTAGCAGGGGAGGCTACAAATAGTTCTATTTTCAAAATTCATTATCATAATTTAGTTTAAAAATTCAGAATTAAATTGTAAGTATTATTTTCAGATCTACTGTAAAGTTTAATTATCTATTTTGCAGTAATATTTAACTTGTTATAAAAAATTTATATATTCCATAGTGTTATGGTCCCATACCATTATACTTTTTTGATGTACGCACCTTAGTTGTTAGTTTTATGTTAACTTACATGTTATAATATTTTAGTAGCTTGATAATGACAAGTCTTTGTCGAAACATGTCGCAGTGTAAAGATTATTATAGATGTTAATTTTATGCTAATAAATATTTAATGGGGACGGTTTTGAGTATTTCATCCACGTACTTAATTACTTCACCCCATTATGGACAAAATTACTTATAGTTTGTGTTGAATCAAAAATTAGTTCATACCGTAAAGCTTTACGAGAAGTACTGTTTTAGTTCGTTTTATGCTGAAATGAATCAGACATTATTTTGTTTTATTAAATATACTAATAAATACAGCTGTTTATTGTTATCCAGATTAACCGTGGTATTAATGTACAACTTTCTCAATTGTTGTTGTATTTGAATTATTTAACCTAAAAAATTGAGTGGCGCCTAACAAATCAAATGATTTACTGATTATACATATGGATATATCACTGCCTCCCTCATAACCTGATAAAAAATGAGTTCTCAACCTACAGAAAGTTTCGTAAGCAATGTACCTTGCTGAGCTAGACCGAGGTGCAAACATACCGTTTAAAATACCAATACCAATCGCTACATATTTTTATTTGTTATAACTCATCCAAAAACAGCTTTCTTTAGTCAATCGGAAGAAAGTGCTATTATTACAGGATAACGCCAGACCGCATACCGCAAGATTGGTCCGGGAAAAAAAAGATTCGGAACTAGGCTAGAAAACATTACCCCACTCTCCATATTCTCCTGATATTTCACCAAGTGATTACCACCTTTTTTTGTCTCGTGACAACTGCATGAGACATAGACAGTTCAAAACAAGGCTTGATGTTATAAATGCAGTCCGTCAATTTTTTGATTCAAAATCCATAGAATTTTATAAGAGCGGCATACAAGAATTGGTATTACGTTGGCAAAAGGTCATTAAATGTGATGGTGGCCACTTCAATGAGTAATAATGTACTATTGTTTGTTAATAATATTTTTATTTTACCATATAAATCGCACGAACTATTTAGCTACCTGATAGTTGATTTATATGCATTACATTAATCCTAATAAGTGAAATATATATATATATATATATATATATATATATATATATATATATATATATATATAATTCAGGGTGAGTCATGACGAACTTTACATACTTATAGCATATATAGAGTCCCTTATGGGGAATATCATATGATCATTACTGTCCTTTGTGTTGTTTCCAGGATCGGATTAAACAATTTTTAAAAATTTAATTTTTAAAAGAAAATCACCCTGTACATTTTTATAGAACGTAGCTGGAATAATCAAAATAGTCATATAAATTGAAAATTGCTTCATCTTCATTAGAAATATTTTATTATTAAATATCAGATCAATAAATGATAAATAAACTGCAACGCATAGTAATAACAAGTAATAAGAAACGACTCTAAGAATTTTAAAATTAAAACTATATAACATGAAAACGTACATAATTTGAAAACACAAATTCACAGTAATTTATAATCAATTACAATTGCTAATAATTATTAAGCTCTAAAGATCACTCCTCATTTTATTTTTGCAAATACAATAGTTATAAGAAATACATATGTATCAAGGTAATCATGTCTTATTTAATTTAAATTCAATTCCAAGAACAATAACTAACTTGTAGTCAATAACAATAACAAACTATTTTGAAAATAAAACTAAAGCATATCCATAGCTACTAGAATGTAAACAAGAAAATGGTGATAATAAATTATAGTAAATTTTCGAAATGAAACCCAGCAGCCTCTACGCATTTCTGTTGCCGAATTGCTAAATGTCTTATCGATTTGCGAACTGTCAGAGGATCTAACAACATTCGTACACATTCGTATTCATTAGATGTTCTCGGAAATTAATGTTATCCGAATAAACTAACTCTTTCAATCGTCCCCAAACATAATAGTCTACAGGGTTGAAATCAGGGAACCGTAGAGGCCATGAAATAGGACCTGTACGTCCGATCCACCTGTTCCCATAAATATTGTTTAAATGATTTCTTACTGCAACTAAAATGAAAATACATCTCTCGGATTCATTTCCTGGTGCTTGTTGTTGGATTCGCAAGAACAGCATCAACAATATTGTCGTCCTGTAGATTATCAACATTACTTTATGTGTTTGCTTTTGGGAAAATGGCATTTTCTCGCAAGTAACTAAAAATAGATCCAAACGTTGGATGACTGGGAACGCGGCGACCAGGAAATATTCTTTCGCATTCCCTAGCAGCAGCTCTACCATTTCCATTACACAATCCGTATACAAAAATTATGTCTGCATATTCTGGATTTGAAAATTGAAGTGGCATTTTAATTAAAAAATAACAAGAACTCTAACAATATTGTAAAATAGATGCACAAAATGAAATATTAGTTTAAATAAATAAATAATACTAATAATGTTTACAAATAACAATTAGGTACAAGAAATGTCAAAATATCACAGCCTACCTTGATCCATACATAATAAGTATTTCTCATACCATATTTTCAAGAATAGTACATTAAAATACAATACGCAATACGAGCGGCGGAGCCGCGAGTGGTCGAACTGACCAGTAAGCGAATGGCCCTTCTGCAACGTGTGTTTTATAACGTTTTCTCTGTTGTGTAATTCGATTACTAAAACATTTTGATTTTTTATAAATAAAATTAATTTTCACTAGTTTAATTAGTTGAAGTTGGCAACACTAAAAATAATAATTGACATTTCTTAGATTAGATAAACATAACTACTGTAATCTAACAAAAGTACATTTCATAAACAAAACTACTGTAACCTAACAGAAAAAAAATTGCATGGGCCGGAAATCGAACCTGTCCCAACCGCGTGCCAGGAAAGTACCACTTCCTCTTCGCCAAACACCTCTTACCATTTTGTCATTGAATGTGATACTTATTCAAACCTATTTTGTATATCTAATGTAGATGTTAGATTACAGTGATTTTGTTTATCTAATCTAAACTAATGTCATTGTTTATACATTTATCCTCGTCAGGATTAATTCTACGTCATCACATACAATCATATGGTTTCGGCTGTACGAAAAATTTTCATACTCCCGATGTACCATTAGCCACGGCGTTAAATAAAATACCTAACCTTCGATTGTGGAAGAATGACAATATTTCATTAACACCCAAGTGTACAATAATTGTACGTTTACTAACCACAATGAATACTTTTTATTTGTTGATTACTTTGTTTTTATAAATTGTTAAGTTATTCAATTTGATATATTTTCACATTTATAAAGAACATTTCTCGTGTTTAATTTTAATTTGAGGTTAGAGAAGTTTGACAGTCGCGAAACGCAGATTGACCAACATTAGAAAAAATGGAAATCATTTAAGAATGTGACTCTTTCTCACATTATTTTGCAGCAAAATAATGTGAGAATGTGAATGATTAGATTACAACACGAAATAGAGAAAGTTTATTGCATTTATAATTAGTTATAAATTATTGTGAATTTGTGTTTTCAAATTATTTACGTTTTCATGTTATGTAGTTTTAATTTTAAAATTTGTTATTACTATGCGTTGCAGTTTAGTTATCATTTATTGATCTGATATTTAATAATAAAATATTTCTAATAAAAATGAAGCAATTTCCAATTTATTTCAGTATTTTGATTATTCCAGCTACGTTCTACAAAAATGTACAGGGTAATTTTCTTTTAAAAATTGTTTAATTCGGTCCTGGAAACAATACAAAGGGATGGTAACAATGTAGATAAAGCAATGTCCACATATTCTGTATTTATTTTAGTTAAAATATCTGCCACTGACAATGTTTCTTTTCAATTATTACATTATTATGTGATAAGCCATGGCGGATTTACAATTTCACTCAAATTTGATCGTTTATTAAAAATTAAATAAAAATGTGACAAAAATGTCACACACATGGTTTTCATTGTCTTTTTGTGTATTTTGAAAATCACTAACTACAATTTTAAAAAATCGTATACAGGGTGAACTTTTTAATATGAACAGGCCCAATTTTTCCGAAGCCGGTCCTGGAATTTCTAAGATTTGAGAACGCCGGTCGAATACTACATAATAGTGTAATGTTTCACCAAAAAATCAGAAAAATCAAATAATCCGTGTAGATGTTACAGCCAAATGAATTTTTTATCAACATTGATAAATCACCCTGTATTTTAATAAAAAAAGAGGAGTTGACACTTTTTAATGGTCATACGATATTCCCCATAAGGGATTTTATATATAGTATAAGTATGTAAAGTTCGTCATGACTCACCCTGTATAATAATTCCACATGAGACCTAAAGTGTAAACAGTAGAATGAAAAAATGCACTTGTAGCCAAGTTACAATAAATATACTGAAAATTTTACGTATGCTCAAATATAATATACTTTCCTCGTGTAAATAAAGCAGGATGTTAATGAAAGACATGCACTTTACTAATTTCCCAGTAGTCATACAACACCATGTGGTCAAACTAAAGCGAAACTATAATCAGTGTTTGTGAAACAATATTGAGAATACAATTTATGCAGTTACTCTCATATAAGTTTCCATACAGTGTAATTAAAACTTTATGATTGAAATAGTGCAAGTGAAAATGAAAATTCCACCACTCAATAAATGTATATAAATACTAAATAAAAGCGATTTCTCAAGTTCCTAAAGTTTAAAAATCAAATTACACAGTTCATTTAATTTCTTTAAGACGGAGTAGCAAAACTCAATTTAATGAGATTAAAACCCACTTGAAATATAATTTATCTTGAAGATCCAACTTATCAAGAAACCAATTTCTCTAAGAGACTATCACAATAGTTCTAGAAACTTTTGTTGGCAATAATCTGCAACTTGGACGAAAACCGCGACAAATTGCTCCTGTCAAATGCATCTCACATTTTATCAGCGATTTTTCTGCAGAAAACTTTGCTGACTTCAAACCATAAAAGGTTTCTTAACAGTCTCTTTTGTAAGACGTTATATTTCTTTGACTATTTATTTTCAGACATTCTACGAAAAACGTTTCACAAAACTGTGCTTTTAACAAGTTATTCAGAGCAGACATTTAACTGACACGAGCCAAGAGAAAATGGCTGTGGAATCTCCTATTGTGGTATAATAACCATGAAAAAGCTAAAAGTCGTGAAAGGGATCTTTACATTCTAACTGTAATTAGAATTTCTCACAGCATATGTTTATCGTTATGCGGAGAAGTAAAACAAATTTTGCTACATTTTAGTTTAATGTGCAGAAGGCCTAAAAACCTTTCCTTATAATGAAAATTAAGGGCATAATAGCTTACGTTTACAACCGTATCTAATTATTTTTAGATTAATGCAAAAGCATCGAGTAGATAAAATAATGATACAAGTTGTTTTTTTTAATGGCCTCAAATTAGAAAACAAAATGCAGTACAGTTTAATAACGTATCATTAAGTGTCACATACCAAATGAATAGGAAGTGTCGCATATTAAACATTAGCATTCAAGCATGCTTTTTTATCTAGAGAAAAATGATAATATTCAGTCAGGAGGGTTGCCCCACGCATTTGCTTCCAAAGCCTTCTTTATCTTAAATAACTCGTGTCCCGTATTTACTATACTTTTCAAACTTTGATCTTTTAAAGTAAAAATGTAGAAACAGAACATTCTAAATACATTGTAATTTAAACTCCTTACTAATAGATTTCATGCAAACCGGGATTTAAATTGTAAAGAAAATTGTTTCTGTAAAAGTTGTCTTAATTTTTTTTTGTCTCAAACGTAAAAAAAAGCCTACCTACTGTAGTAATATTAAATTTATTTGCAATTATGCAAATTAAAAAAAAAGCTAATAGCTGTATCATGACTTTACTAATAATAATGGTACTTTTACTCAGATTAACTGCATGCATCACCTTTACTTTCCCCGCACTAATTAACACCATAGAATTTATTTATAAGTCTAATATTGAATGACTCACAAAACTCAGATCTGGTAAAAAGAATTGGCCGTCTAGTGGTAGGCTGCGCTGTGCTAATAGAAAGAGATAGGAATGTATGAGGTTAAGTGTTGCATTCAACCCGTTACTTTGGAAAGAAAACCAAGAAAACCTAGTTTATTAATCAGTAAGCAATTTTATAAGAAGCAGCTGAATTACATATAAACTCAAAAAAAAAAACAGTGGAATCACACCCACAACGTAATGGATGCACGAGAAATTCAAATTTCGCGCTAAATTATATAATATTTTGTGAATTGAGAAATGATTGTTTCTTGTTATGTAAATGTATTTAAAATTGAGAAAAAAAGCTTGAGTTTGTTTCCGTAAATTGTATGCATAATTAATTAGGTAATATTTAATGAACGCGGCCGGTTGAAAAAGCATGGATGCTTTGGAGAGAGAGGGCGCTGTCCCAGTGACCTGCAATTTTAATAAGTAGTTGTTGTTGGTTGATGGATGCCGCAGCACGAGTGACCTAACAATATTCACGCTGCGCCATGAATTATAACAAAATTTAGTTAGTATTGTGATAAGCAAACATAAATAATACGTTCCTTATTAATTTAATAAAAAAAGTGCAATTATTGTCAAGTTGGTGATAAAAAAGATTACTCCATAATTTAAAATCGCGTTAAAGGGGACGTAATAATTTAAAACACGTTCGCACGTATCAAAAGCGGCCATCAATGGTGTTTAATAATGAATAATAACTATAAAAGAAAGTAATCGATAAAATGTAATAAATCCATTTAGAAAGAACAATAACTCGAATTTATTGATGTTCAAACAAGAATCGTTGCCGTTTGTGGTTCATTTTGCTGTTTGTTGCCGCAAGCTATTGTAGCTAAAACTATACACAATTCAAGTAATCATTAAAGGACTGTAAATATATCCAGTAATTAATAACAAAAGAAATAAGGCGGCAGCATCACTCATTTGAGGCCTCCCTGACCAGTCCAAAAACGCAGAACACGTCATCAACCTTCAAATGAGTGACAGATAAGTACAATTTCTCTTTATGTGTTTTATTTGCTTTGAATCTGAATATCAATTTTGAACGGAGAACATTCCCTTCAATTTTGATAGAAAATTATTGTTGTATGTTAACTGATAAGCATACTAACCTAGTAATAAGATTGATTCTTATTTATGTATTGTAAACAAAGCATTGATGCATTTCGTTCGAATTTGGATTTAATTAAATAGGTATATTAACGTTTGATTTATTTTTATTATTGACTATTTCCGAAGCGAGCGATAGCGAAGCCTCCAATTTGGCCGGAGACCGGTGCAAACCTTAATGTTCGTGATGCTCATACTGTTTTTTGCACGATTGTATTAAATTTACAACAATTAAAATTATTTAATTTCTACTAAATAAACGGAAAATCAAAAGTGACGTTTTAAATAGAAATGTCCAAATTTTTTGTTCCTATTGTTGTGAAATATAGGTAGTATATATAATTTTACGCTGGTAATTAAAAGACGTCGGCAAGTAATAGTATATTATTTTATAAGGAGCTAAAGTGACACTTTTTGTGGCGAATCTGTAGGTTTGACGAACGAACGTAGTGAGTCCGGTAAATACAGATGAGCCACAAAAAGTCACTTTGCTCCGCATAAAATATACTATTTTTTCTTCAGACGTTTTTCACACTTAATTGTGAAATAAGGAAGAATAATTAGGTTGTGAAAATGGGGAATAGTTACTTAGCGTGCTCTGGCAACAGTAGACGTTGCTAGGTTTCGTTGAAAACAATGAATTAAACAAGTTGAAAATTGTGAATATTCTCCGTGTTATTGTAAGTATTTTATTAAACTTTTTGTTCCTATTTGTGTAAATTAAAATATTACATTGCTAGGAGTATGATGGATTTGGAGAACTACACGCCGTCAGAAATTACTGAAGCGGCTAATACACCAATAAATGATTTAACCAACAAAATCGAGCAAAATCTATGAACGCGCTTTTCAGCAATTTATAAAATGGTGCGATGAAAAAAATATTAAAAGCTACTCTGAAACCGTAATGTTGGCTTATTTTGGCGAATTAGCAACAAACATGAAAATGAAAAGCTCGTCAATGGGGTCCCAATATTCGATGATAAAATCATTATTGAGCATTCGGCATGGCAAATACTTGAAACTTCGTGCATATCTAAAGAAGTAGAATGAAGGATACACCCCAAAGCACGCCAAAGTATTTACAAAAGACCAATTTAACAAATTATTATCGGAAGCGTCGGACGAAGAATACTTGGCAATGAAGGTAAGTTTTAGAAATAGAATGAAAACAAGTCTTTATATTTCGTATTTTTTTTAGACAGTTTTGATTATTGGTATCTCACGGGCATGTGGTTGCGATGAATTGGTGAAGATGAAGGTAGACGACATTGAGAACCTGAAAATTACATATTAAAATTCCATATAGAAAAACAAAAAAAATTAAATCATTTACAGTTGTAGAGGAATCTTTTCTATATTTATATAACAAATATGTTGCATTCTTTTCAGCGAACAATCAATTTTTACTAGACAAGGTATGTTTAATAGTCATAACAGTCACTTCTGGGCAGAGAAAAATCGAAAGGTTAAACGTGCAACATAATTTTAAGTTGAATGTATGGGCTGCTTCAATAGGCAACCACCTCGTTGCATATCATATTTTTGATGGAAATTTAAATGGCGATGTTTACTATGAAGTTTTGAATAATCGTTTATTTCCGCTATTAACAGATTATCTACGAAGAAATATGGTTTTTATGCATGATGGTGCTCCAACTCATTTCAGTAGACAAGCTAGAAGATGGCTCAAAGAACATTTTCCAAATCGTTGGATTGGTCGAGGTGCTGATGTTGCTATCCACTGGCCACCAAGGTGCCCTGGCCTAAATACCTTGGATTTTGATGTGTGGAGTTTAGTTAAAGAAAAAGTATATTCAAGCGAAATAAATTCGATTGAAGAAGCGAGAGTTGAAAATAATTTAAGAATGTTAATTCAAGAACCACGGCCACTCTAAAGGATTATGCACTAGAAAAACGATTACAATTACGTATTCGTGAAAATGGTGGGCATTTCAAACATTTAATATAAAAACGTTCAATTACTCAAATTTATTCAATTTTTTTTCTGTTTGTTTTGTGTTATTCGTTGTTTTCTTTGTCTGTTCTGTGTTAATGTCATACAATTAAAACCTTTTTACGTTGTAAATCATTTACAATATTTTTACCTCATAGTTGCTTCTGAAACAATCATTATTCCTTGAGGTAGTTCATTCTCGCGCATTAAAATTATTGTTTCATTTTAAAATAATTCATAAATTCGGCCAGCATTGCATACTCAAATAACTCCGAAACCAGTAATTTTTTTGACTGTTAACAAGAGTACGTTTTTTTGTGGCAAATTGTTTAAAACATTATTTTTGCCCAAAAAATTTTTTTACGACCTAATCAAATATATTTGTGGTCTAAATTTCATTTAGACAGAGATAATTTAAAAAAAAAGGATTTTTGGGCCCACTTTTACAGGGCCGTATCTTCTTAGGGAGACATTTTTGGACACATATTTATTAACCAAACTAACGTTATTTTTTAATATTCTATTTACCCTAGAAATTAGCGGATCGTTTTTTGAAACACCATGTATATACAGAAAGCAGTTCGTAGACAAACAATATTAAGTACGCTGGCTGAATCAAATGCAGTTGAAAATTCATTAAAACAAAGTTTTGCAAGGGTAAGGTAAAAATAAAATATAATAACAAAGTGACCGGTAACCTACCCGCAGGCAATGACGCGGAAGGTTGGAGTGACTGCGTTAGAAACTGCAGCATCTCAGCTTGCACGTTTACTTATAGATCTCTCTACAACCAATAACAACGGGTAAGTTTTAACAACTAAAGCCGTGGGAAATCTGGCGTGAAGATAAAATTGTGAGGCGTTCTTAATGGCATCTAGACACGCTTCTGTAAACTCCGGTATCGTCAATAACTAATTAAACTAAAGTTTATCGTGTCACGTATGTACATGCACTAAATCCTGTGCGTAAACAGTAAACAATGCCAACCCATTGCAGCAATGAGGGGGGGGGGGGCTGGATCTGACGCGGCCCTTTTTTTTACAAATTTCAACTTAATAAGCGTACTTGCGAGATGGGGTATTGTAATTAAATTACTACCGCACTGCTATGCCATGTATTTTACGGATTTTAAAATGAATCCGTCTATTTGTTTTAAATTTCAGGAAGTAACGTTTAATGAATTACGTGGCATTATTAACGTTCTAAATAATAATAAGTCAAGAGATCCTTTTGATATTACTGCAAATATTATAAAATCTATACAAAATGGTATCATCATTGCACTAACAAAAAATTATTAATTATTGAATTCGCTAATCAGTCTATCCTAATGAATTAAAGATTTCCAAGGTTGTTCCTCTACATAAAGGTGGTGATATTGATAATCTTAGTAATTATAGACCTTTGTCTATTACACTAATTTTCTCCAAAATATTAGAAAGGGTCCTAAAAAATCAAATTGTCATATTTCGAAAAAAATTCTTTATTTTCTGATTGCCAATATGGTTTCCGTGAGGGCAAATCAACATCCACTGCAATTTTAAGACGTACTGACACTATATTACAAAATGAATTTTGTGCAGCAAATTTTTTGGACTTGACTAAAGCATTTGATTGCGTTAATCGCTCTATTTTGATAAATAAGTTCCAATATTACAACTTTACGCATGAGCGCGTTCTACTACTTGAATGTTATTTGAATAATCGCGCCCAATATGTTTGCTACAATAACTTTAAATCTGATTTTGAAGAAATTAAGTCAGGTGTTCCTCAATGATCTGTTCTTGGTCCTGTATTATTTTTGATTTACTTTAACGATATCTCCCTATTGGAGCTCGTCTACTAGCGGTTGGCGAGACTACCTGACTGTTCCGACCCTAAATAAATATTCTTAAGCTTCTTAGGATAATTGAAATTAACATAAAAGTGGAAGTTCAGGAAATCCAGTGGCGTCACAGTTTTTAAAAATTTGTTTAATTAAAATGTTTTTTACTTTTTATTAGATGCTATTATATGTACAAACTACTACATACATAGATAAGGGCAACTAATTAAAGAACATTTAATATTTTAACGTTAATCAGTGTCATTATAATAATATAATAGTGCAATTAGACTACTAATTGCAATGCAATTGCAGACGGTATTCAAATGACTTTCGTTTAAGAAACTTTTTCAGTACGAATTCATATTCTCTAAGAAGTAGTTGAAGTGTATTATATATGTCTACAATCGAACACAAACCGCAGAATACATGCAGAAACGTGATAGAAATGGAAAACATGTATTTAGATCGTGAACAGACATTAGATTTGCACGTCGAACCATTAATTATTTCTACTAATGGTGACTCTTCTAGTGAAAGTGATGACGAATATTATAATGACAGTGATTAACGTTAAAATAGTACATGTTCATTAATTGGTTGCCCTTATCTATGTACGTAGTAGTTTGTACATATAATAGCATCTAATAAAAAGTAAAAAACCTTTTAATTTACAAATTTTGTGTAATCACTAAGACGCCACTGGATTTCTTGCACTTTTATGTTAATTTCAATTATCCTAAGAAGCTTAAGAATGAGTATTTGGGGTCAGAACCGCCAGGTAGTCTCGCCAACCGCTAGTAGACGGCCTCTAATAAATCATAACAAGTCAATTCTTTATGCGGATGACAACTCTGTTAGCGAATTGTAAAAGTTTAGAAAACAACGTTTCTTTGGATACAATTCAGAATTGGTTGACCAATAACAGACTAAAGACGAATTACTCTAAAGCTGAGAAATGTATTGTTAAATTAAAGAACACAGATAACCTCAACAATCCACTAAAAATTTAATTTTTAGGTGCGATTATTGATCCTAAATTAAACTGGTCTGAAAACTGTAATTATATAGCCACTAAGTTATCAAGAGAATGTTACTCAATGAGATTGCTAATATCTGAAGTATCTCTGGATGTGGCAGTTACTGCGTATTATGGTTATTTCCATTCTATTATGACTTATGCAAGTATTGTTTGGGGTCACTCGTCGGGCATGAAGAGACTTTTTTCTATCCAAAGGCGAGTGAGAATGTTCTATACATAAATTTGTTGAACTTGGCATATAAACTCTTTCCTGTGTATACATTTTAAATTGTATATTATATGTAAAAAGTAATATTGCCCTTTGCTCTATACCTTTTAATGATCGGGCATCCTCCACCTAAGGTAACATTTCTGTGGTTTTTTTATTATTGTGGTGGGTGATTAAAGCTAATAAGTTTATGGTGTCTAATCTGTATTATCTTGTTATGTTGTAGAAACGGTTGAATACGTCTTTTTGTTAAAGATTAATTTTTCGTTGTTTCTTTTGTAGTACAAATTTTATAACAGGCGTATCTATCCGCATTTGACAAGTGAGTTTTAAGCCATTTATTTGTAAAAAAGGAAAGTAACCATTTATTATTTTGGACATTTTAATCAATTTTGTAGTATATTTTAATAGACGTCATCGTGAGCTAGCTACACCGTTAATAGATAACCGAGGTAATTGTATTATTTGTGTTGACAATTCCATGGTTCTGTTTTTTATTTATTCATTTACATTACATATATTTAGGTTATTAGACTTTTTTTGTGTGCACCTATTATTACACAGCATCTGACGACATGCATTTTTTTAATGTTTATAGTTTTTTTAATTCGCTCTTCAAATTAATAACGTAACGATTAGAGACCGATGAATCACTGCATTATTTTCTTTATGATTTGAACATAATAAATTGCAATTTGAAGAAAACTTTTCAAGTGATTGTGTACAGAATTAAGTGTTTTTTTTTGTTGTTGAAGTGAAATTACTTTAAAAGTCGAATTTTCTAATAACGTAACGTAACAATACATTATCGTTTTTTTGATAAAATTAGTGATTGATTTTTTTGCGGCACGCCATTATTTTAATTAAGCATGCAAATATTTTTGAAGCCTTTCAGGTTGGCGAGAACTGCTGGTCCCAGTGCCGCCTGCAAATATTACGTTTGGGTAAGCGATATTTGAATATTTGAGCGAGCTGTTAACTGACGTAATTAGGCATTTCAACCCCTATCCTGACATTTCAAATACTCTGGTGCCCTTTTCCGGTTTTGTCGTTTCAACCCCTATTTGGACTTATATATAATATGATGATTTACTGCCAGTTTATACCGTAACAAGACCTAACATTTAAACATATTTTTTCCAGTGAATGTCCAGGTTTTCATGGAATTGACATACAGTGCTGTGATAATTTAACATATAAAAAGCACCTAGATATACTAAACGCTAAAATAAAAATTAAGACGTACCATTGTGCCATTGAAGTTCTTAGCATGTTTATATATCTCAATAGCTTCACGTTATATACGAATATAAGGATTAATTATTTAAAGCATGCTAAACTACCGCAGATTTCTCTGGTTGATCTGGTCTGCAAAATCTCATATGTTCTTTACTTCTTGTATCTTTAGGTGACCTTAAATGTTTTTCAACCTTTCTTGTAGATTTAAAAAAAGTCCTAATGCCATGATTAATTAGGATTTTTTCAATTCTATCAGTAACATTAGTTACAAAAGAAAGAAGAGCAGTACTAACATTAAGCATTAGTTTTTCTTTATGGTTATGTCTAGCATGTGTAATAACATTATTAATATCTTTAAGTGAATATCTATTAACTTGTAGTGATTTTGTTAAATATCTATACGCATCTTTAAAAAATTCAGGATCACAAATTTGTTTTGCTCGGTCCACTAAACATTTAATATACCAATTTTTTGAGGTGGATGGTGGTTTGATAATTTATGAAGGTATCTTTCAGCGTGTGTCGGCTTTTGGTAAACCTTAAAAGATAGTGTATTATTAGTATGATCCTTGCTTATATACATACATAAACAAGGGTATGATATATTAGTATGTCAAGAAATGGTAAACTTCCATTAGTTTCCTTCTTCACTGTAAACTGGCTGCTTGGATGAATACCATTTATAAAAATTAAAAATCCATGTCTCCAAATAACACATGTGTCATCTACATACCTTCGATCGTTAGAGCGTGTTCTGATTTGTCATTTTTAAGGGAGTTTAATTTTTATTTAATTTACTAAGGATCTAGTTATTATTTACTAAAATTAGATTGCATAGTTGACTTTATACGTTTATCAAACTGTTGTATTAATATAGCAGGATTATGTTTACGTTACCTTTTTCATATTTCATAAATTTGTTCTAATATCTTAAGCAAATTTTAAAGATATTACGGCTTACTGTGGACGATAACTGTAATTGTTATCGAAACGTATAGATTTATATCAAATAAAAATATACATATAAAAACACAAAAGCTCAGAATTTTAATTGCCTTCTAATTAATTTAGCCATGCACAATATTACAATATGTAAAGAGAAGAAATACTGAGGGGGGCGGGGGGCGGAAAGTAATGTGTATGCGCATTTCAATATTGATTGCCATTTGGCAGCTCATTGTGTACTTCAAGGTTATGTCTCAAACATTTTATAGTTATAGTGACTTTGTTTGTTTGTAAATAATTAAATTCTAAGTTTTTTTTGCAGTTTGAAGTACCTAATTAGCACTTAATTTTGTGATGGATGCACTAAATATTTTAATCTTCATAAAATAGCATAAAAGGTAATTTAATTTTTCTAAAACATAACAAAAAATGCAAAACGAGGGCTGCCCTATATATTGTTACAAATGACTACTATTGAAATGTGCAATCAAATTTTTGTAAAAAAAAAATATCGAATTAAAGTCTCATTGCCCGTATTCACCAGATTGATCGTCAAACGACAATTTTTTGTTCCGGAATGTTGAACAAAAAATGTCTAGACAGCGATTTTCATCACCCCAAAAAGCTGTTGAAGCATTGAAAAACTTGTTTTGGAAATACCAACTTTTGAGTAAAAAAATGAACTGGTTTGAACGCATGTACAGGGTGGTTTTTTTTCGTTAATATTATAGGGTATAGGCTAAACGGTAAGTGATACAAAAAAAACTAAGATACGTGTCCCGTTCTCTTTTTTAGTGTTTAGTTTAATGGCGCAATTGGATCTACGCTAACTAAATTGGTTTCGAAGATACAGAGTGATTCTCAAAATCTGCCGGTTTTTATTATCTCTTATGACTCGGTTATTTATGGAGATAAAAAAAGCTTTGGATACGAAAGTTTTATGACTTTTTACGTTGAATCCAGTGGCGTTCTTAAAAAAAATATAGATGTTTGATTTTTGAGATATTATCAAAAGTAGCATTTTCTTAAATGGGACACCCTGTATCTGATAATCTCAAAAAATTGCATTTTTTCTTGAGATTGCAACAATATATAACACTTAATATTTTGCATTGTCCTAAATAGCTAAAATACTAAAAAAACATTTTTTTTTTAGTTGGCCATTAATTGAATGTTTTAAGCAATTGTCATAAAATTCAGTAACAATTATGTATTGGTATTCTTATTTCGTTTCCGATTATATTTTTTAAAAAAGGTGATTAAAATGAATAATTTTCAAAATTATGAAAAATTAAATATGCTTGAGTGCTACATTGAGAGTAATAAAAATAAAGACGCAGCTCTAGACTTATATTTTGAGCGTTATCCGGAACGACGACAGCTAGAACAACAAATATTTGAAAGATTATATCACAATTTAAGTAAGTATGGATCATTTGGAAAACCAAGAAGTAAGATTTACAATAAGGCAAATAGAGAAAGAGATGAAATAAATACATTAGCTTGTGTTGCTGCTGATCCGACGATATCTAGCCGTAATATTGAGAAAGATATTGGCACAAGTAAATCTAAAGTTTTAAAAACGTTAAGAAAGCATATGTATAAACCGAGGTATAAACCATATAAAATAAGAAAGGTTCATAACTTACATCCTGGAGATGAAGAGCGGCGTTTAACATTTTGTCATTGGTATTCGCAGCAGATTAATCGGAATCCCAATTTTTTTCAAAATATAATATGGACCGACGAGGCTTTTATATCTAGCGACGGAATTTTTAATCGACATAATAATCGATATTGGTCAAACATAAATCCTCATCAGACGGTCGCCAGGATACAACAAGGATGGTTTGGGTTCCATGTATGGGTGGAGCTATATCAAAACAAGAGTCCTTAACTACAGAATTTTTAATGAAAATTTGAATACTCAAGGATACATCCAAATTTTGGAAGAATGTGTAAAATGGAGTTGGATAACATGCCATTGGCTGCAAGACATAATGTTTATTAACAACAAGACGGTGCTCCAGCACATAATAGCCGGTAAGGGACTTACTAAATGTCAATTTTGGTGAAAATTGGTTTGGTACATATGGACCAAACAGATGGCCTCCGTGTTCCCCCGACCTGACGCCACTCGACTTTTATTTTTGGAGATCTATCAAAAATGAAGTCTATAAAACCCGAAGTAATACTGTAGAAGAACTCAGAGCAAATTTTATTAACTGCATTGGAAGAGTGCCAAATATTCAAATCTATAACGCCACTCGTTCAGTTACAAGCAGAGCCCAAAAATGCATCGAGCAGAATGGAAGACAATTTGAGCACCTATTGTAATTAACCATCTATGCTAATTGTTATATATAAGTATTTGAAATAATTACTGTTGAGTTGTTATAAATCTTTTCTTGTTTTTTGTAGTTGTTGTTTTAGTTTATTAATGTTTTATTATTGTTATTATCTGCAATTTTATTATGCCTATTATAAAATAAAGAATTGATTAAATCCATGGCCAACTAAAAAAAAATGTTTTTTTAGTATTTTAGCTATTTAGGACAATGCAAAATATTAAGTGTTATATATTGTTGCAATTTCAAGAAAAAATGCTTTTTTTTACAGGGTGCCCCATTTAAGAAAATGCTATTTTTGATAATATCTCAAAAAATAAAACATCTATATTTTTTAAGAACGCCACTGGATTCAACGTAAAAAGTCATAAAACTTTCGTATCCAAAGCTTTTTTTTTTATCTCCATAAATAACCGAGTCATAAGAGATAATAAAAACCGGCAGATTTTGAGAATCACTCTGTATCTTCGAAACCAATTTAGTTAGCGTAGATCCGATTGCGCCATTAAACTAAACACTAAAAAAGAGAACGGGACACGTATCTTAGTTTTTTTGTATCTCTTACCGTTTAGCCTACACCCTATAATATTAACGAAAAAAAAAACACCCTGTACAGGTCCCGTATTACATCAATAAATTAAACACCAAATTTAAGCCATGTTGTCCACAAAATATTGACACTACTGGACAGCAACCTACTAGATATTTTTTAATTTATAGAAAATACAAACTGCGTTACATGTGTTGGTGTAAATATTGATTACTGATTATTGATTATGTTTTTTATATTTAGGTATGTATACAGGGTCGCTGTGTACTGCCTGGACGGAGGATTGCTCCTTAACTATTAAAGATATCAAAACCAATTTTGATGTGGTAATACACGATCATTGGACCTACATTCTAAAAATATTTGCGTATATACAGGGTGATTGACAAAAATATACCAACCCAAACCTGTGTTTTTTAAATGAAACATACTGTATATTTTTGCATTTTTGGCTTCATTGTTACATTTAGAATAAAAGCATAGAAAGGACCCTGCACAACTCTTATGGGTTTTTAGACCACAGTCAAATTTAATGAAATTTTAGTATGTTATAAACTAAAACTATCTGAACAATATTTGTCATTGGACCAACTTAATCTAATGGCTAGTTTTTGATATACAGGGCGTTAAAGTGGTAGTGCCTAATAAGCATTATGGCTTTTCAGTGAGTTTTAGCATGGATATACACAAGTGTTACAATTACATATTATACTATTTAGTAATTTTTCATTATTCTGTACTTTCTATCATTCTATACATGGTGTTTTAATAAAAATTAGTAGTTAATACTAATAAAAATTACAGATATAGCCATAAGCCTGATACATATCTACACTTTCGATTGTTAATAACAACCACTTAAAATGACAATGTCACCTGTAACTAAGTTTCCTTAAAGTCATTATTTAAGTTTGCATTAAAATGGCTTTTCGATTAAACTTTCAGTGTTACGTATGTGAAATAGTGGGGAATCCCAGACAAATGACCATTTTACGACAAAATGCCGACCAGAAGATAAATATTGCTCAGAGAAGACGACAGGAACTTTCACTTCCGCCAATGGACATAAATGGTAATACCAGGCTATGCACAAATTGCAATCAAGGTATCATAGATGAAATTCAGGTCTATGAAAATGATCGAGATCCAACAATTATGAAGCTTCCTCTAAAATATAGTGCTAATCATTGTTTAATATGCAATAATGCTGCAAATATTCAACATTTATCAGGACAGGCAAGGACAAATATTTCTATGCGAAAGGGAGTATACATACTTCGTATTTGTAAGGTTTGTCCTGTCCATCTTGATGCGAATGGTTTATTACTTTTTCCATTAGAAAATGGTATAAGGTCTATTAAAAAGCCATACAATTTAAAAGGGGCAGAGTTGGATCAGTTGTTGACAACAATACGAGAAAGTAACACAAAAAATGAAACTTTTTCGGATGAAAACAATTTCAGTGATGAGGAGCTAAGTGCGCTGTCATCCTTAAAGAGGGATCAATTTCGGGAATTGTTCAACCTTTGTGCCAATATTAATATTTACGGAAGAAGGAGAGAAGTTAAAAAAAAAGATTTACTGTGTTTTTTATGTAAGTTACGTCAAGGACTTTCAGACACGTTTTTAGCGGCGATGTTTTCTTATGGTAGAAGACAGGGTGTCTCATTGGCAATTCAAAAAGTTAAGGAATCATTATCCAATAGTTTTGTGCCACAGAATTTAGGATAAACCGTAGCATAAACCGTAACCAATGTATTGTTGAACACATTACCAGATTTTCAAATGAGTTATTTAATGAGGAACCTGAAAACCCAAAAGCCATTATTTGTATCGATGCCACTTATGTTAACATAGATCGTAGCAAAAATTTTCAGACCCTCAGGCAGTCCTATTCAGTTCACAAACATTGCCATCTTGTTAAGCCAGTGCTAGTTGTTGCTCCAGATGGATATATTTTGGATGTTCATGGTCCATACTTTTCCGACCCAAGAAATAATGATGCGAGTATATTAAGATACCAATATAATCAGGATCAAGAACTAAGACACTGGCTGCAACCTGGCGATGTTGCGATTGTGGATAGAGGCTACAGAGATGCTCGGGAATTTTTAAATAATATTGGCATATCTGTGCAAATTCCACCAGCGCTAGAAGGTAGACGTCAATTGCCAACTGTAGAAGCCAACGCTAGCAGAATTATTACTAAGCAAAGGTGGGTAGTAGAAGCTCGAAACGGACACGTTCAGTCAATATTTAAAATTTTTCGTAACTGCTTTTCAATTGCCCAAATACCCAATTTGCGGACATTTTTCCGTGTTGCCTGTGCCCTAATAAACCGCTACCATTCACCATTACATATGGAAGAAGCAAATGAAGAACTAGCACAAGAAATGCTTCAAATGGTAAACAAACCTAATCATGTACAAGTTAGAGCGGAAAATGAAGGCTTGTTGAGGCGGCACGGCAGATGGGCACCTTTACAACAAAACCAATTAGAAAATTTTCCAGTTCTAAATATAGCTAAATTAAGACGTATAACTTACGGAACTTTCCAACTTAAACTAGCACCTTCTTACATACAGGATAACAATCACCAACTGGGCAACCACTTTTTCGAAATTGATACGGCGTTCAACGAATTAAATCTCGTTCGGCTTAGAATTAGATCTAGGCATAGAAATCAAATTAAATATCAAATAATAATTAGCTATAACCCTGTTCCTGATAATAATGCTGAACAAGAAGATGGTCCTATATTTGGCTACTATTGCCAATGCAAAACAGGAGCGCGAACTATAGGAATGTGTGCACATATAGCAGCAGTTATTTGGTTTTTGGGCTATGCAAGGCACGAAGAGGTTATTAGGCTACCGCAAACCAAAGTGCTAGCCGCTACTCAAGATGTTTTAAACAGACATGCTGCCGTCTAAATGTTCCGTTTCTTGTATATAAATCATGTAAATATTAGGTTGTTTATTTTATGTATAAGTTCCACTTTTTATCATGTAAATAATCATATTTAATACTAATTTTTGTTGAAACACCCTGTATAAAATGTTATAAAGTACAGAATAATAAAAATTACAAAATGGTAACACTGGTAATGGTAACACTTGCGTATATCAATGTTAAAACCCACTGAACAGCCATTATTCTTATTAGGCACTATTACTTTACGCCCTGTATATCAAAAACTAGCCATTATATTAAGTTGGTCCAATGACAAATATTGTTCAGATAGTGTTAGTCTATAACATATTAAAATTTCATTAAATTTGACTGTGGTCTAAAAACCCATAAGAGGTGTGCAGAGTCCTTTGCATGTGTATCACTAACCGTTCTGCAGATATCGTTACTTTAGTACCAAAATAAAGTTAACTTTGGAACCACGATGCGAACATTGTCACCACGATTTTGTAAATCTGTTTATACAACAGACTATTAATAATAGACTACTAATAAACAAACTGGGAAATTTTTCGAAAACATGTAAAACTATACAGAATGATTAACTTACGAGAAATGTAATTTTTCTCAATTTTTTCAAATACAACACCCTATATATTTTTGCACATTTCGATTCCCCGTGAAAAGTAGATACTAATTGATTATAGGTTTCATAGCCATTTAAGTATTAAATATTTAAGTAAGTACTTCAGTATTTAAGTATTTTATTATGTGCAACAATGGTGAAAGTTTACATTTTCATATTTTAATCCGATCTATTTATATATTATCATCCAAATCGTTATTTATAATTACAACAATAACGTTTATAACTACATGACACTTGCAATTTTCCATTATAATCGCATTCAATTCTTCAATTTAACGGATCTATTCGTTTATTAATTACTAAATCTCGGGAAGTATGCGCTGAAAAAACCGTAAAATATGCATGCAAATATACACAAAAAACAGTCTAAGCACAAAAATATGCTTTTATGCATTTTAGTATACATAATAAAACAACGAAATAAATACTCATTTTACCTTATATTTACATATTATTTATTGTAAGAACTACATATACAAAAAATACACAAAAAATAAGTATAATAAATTATTTTATTTATTTATTAATAAATAATAATTACTATATTTTAAGTTATAACCCTTTATTATAATACCTTTATTTATTTCTGTTAAAACAGTATACTATTAAGTGTTTTTCTAAGTTGTCTAAAGTAAAACTTTGCCGTCTATCTGTTAACACTAATTTGTAGGCGGAAAAAGTGCGTTCGACTTCACAAGACGTCAATGGAGCAAATTTGAATTTATTTATTAAAGAGGGTTCTAACTGTAAATTAAATTTATCATCACCGCAAAAATTTCCTTTAATAATAGTTTTTATTATAAAAACTATTATTAACAGAAACACAATAATAAAAAAAGAAACCCCATGTAGTCACACCCACAATTGTGTCATAAATAATCAAAATAAAAATCATAATACCAAACACGTGGCCCCTTAAAACCAATCACGCCGGTTTTTAAGTAAATAAGCACATAAAACAAAAAAAACAAATTACGGTACATATAAAATACAACAGTAAAATTGCACAGGTGGTAATAAGGTAAAGTCAAGGACAAAAGAAAATAGACAAGGAATTTACACGTACACAATTGTTTAGTGACCACTGAAGCACAAAATACATAAGTCTAGTTACAAGAAATTACATATAAAGAGAAATTAGTTCGCAGGCAAATAATTCTACTTCAAAACATAAAAAAAAAACTCATTAAAACAAAGCCTTACAACGGTAAGTTATAAATAGATCACCACATCGTGACCGATATATAAATTTGAGGGCATTAGAAAAATACAGCCCTCCTTTTTCATGTTACACATTCATCTAGACAACAATAAAAACAATAAAAATACAATTCGAGGTGTTTAATGGTCATCTGAGCCCGGGAGTTTGTACACACTCGGCAATTGCACATTACAATTAATAACCAAAGTGATATCCTGTACCCGATCGCTCACGCCTCACACAAATATAAATATAAACAACAACCAACAATGCTAATTCATACCAATACAAGAGTGTGTGTACTGTCTTTGATTTTAACTGCTTTCAGCTTAAGGAGTTCGCGTGCGAATAAGATACCTTTGCAAGGCAATGCTCGATTTTTTAATAGGTTATATAGGGTTGTAGAATAATTTGCTGCCTCCTATATATATATATATATATATATATATATATATATATATATATATATATATATATATATATATAGCTACTTACACTTGAATTGATCACAGACACAAATTGTTAACATACGCGATTAACTTCAAAAAGAGTGACTGTTATTTATAGATTAATATTTGAAAAACACATTAAAACTAACACACGAAAGAAAAGACAAATTAGTGTTGGCTAATTCAAAAGAAAATGTACACGCCCGAAATATTTTAAAGACAAACGGTTTACAGTGAGGGTGTTTAATTAATTCAAAATCGATCTGGCTTGATTAACAGTCTAAGTGTAACTGCCTTCACCCCGGATTTCAAAAATTAACTATCTTTACTCCCGCAATCAACCCCAATTTCTCAAAAGTAATAAAAAAACAAGAAACATTAATTTACGTTGGAACAGTTTCATATTATTATTGCACGACATCTTATTTTAAAAATATGCATTCGTCCGTAACAAATCCTACATTTAGCTCTCAAGTTTCCAGGTAACGAACAAAGATACCCTTTGATCGCGCGGTCTGTACCGACACAATTACTTACTAAACTAGTGACATGTTTACATTAAGAATCGGCGCATAAGAAATTCCAATGATTCGTTACTCCCCTTCAGTAGAGCAGTTTTAAGCATACACCTGCTATTCACACCCCAACATGTGTTTTTCAACCCTAGCCAAATTCAGTTACATACATTCTCACATTTCTTACATAAAAATATATAAATAAAATATTTTGAAAACATTAGCAAATTACGACGTATTATCAAGATGTTAAAAATCCACTAATTATCTTTTCTATCGTGGTAACAATGGCGATTTGACAAACGTTTATTACAATAATAAAATTTTCGCGGTCCGCTACTTACAACCCCCCCCCCCTCTTAACCCAATAAAAATGGCCGCTAGACCACACCCTAGGGGCATCCAACACCCCTAACCAGGGGGTTGGACCGCCAAAAAAACTTAATATGGCCAAAATGACCTTAATTACGAGCTAACACACGCCCAGGGGTTGAAAACCGCCCTGAAAAGAATCTGACCGCACTCCTAGCCCCACCCCAGACCCCCACCACTTTAATTACCCCCACTCCATTTTGTGCTAAAGTGGTCCCATTCTACTTCAGTTCGTCATTTATGGATTACTACATCATTCATCCGATCGCCATGAAGCTTTGGGAAGTTGTTGGGTACACCCCCGCGAAGGTTTCTGGCAAAAAATTTAAATATCGACCCCTCCTATGCATACCACTAATGCATAATACATTGGTTCTAACATCTTAAACAATTCTTAAAGATATTACCACCTACTGAGGACGATAACTGTAATTGTTATCGAACCGTATAAATTTATATAAAATATAAATATAAAAATATACGATTTAAAAACCCAAAGGCTAAGTATTTTGATTTTTGTTTTCGTTATATAAGTTCTGGCCTACTTATTAGAATGTATACAGGAAAAAGAAACATGTACGTCATGATGTGCATAATCGTATGTAAGAAATGTATTACACAGTTACTTCTAACATAATTTGTACGATATTTAGACAATGAAGTAAAATAACTAAACAGGCCTTTCTGTAGAAAATCAAACTACAAATTATTTTTAGACAAGCACAGAAGTACTAAAATAGATATTAAAAAATCCTACAATTTAAGACTTTAGGAGCCAAGCCATAATAAACAAAGGAGTCCCCATAATATAACCTCACAGTCGGGTAACATTGATATTATTTTATACATTTTTAATCGTATTATTAATGCATTTCGGAGATTAGTGAAAGCTTCATATAAAAAAAAATCATAAATTACTCTAGATTCCAAATGTATAAATAAAATACATATTAAAACTGAAGTAACACAAATTTTTTTGAATTCGTATAAAAAGCAACCAACTGGATGATTCGATCCAGAGAACGTTTGTATAAGGACACAAGTCATTAAAAAAACTGTAATTAAAGGAAGCTTTGAAAGGAGTTAATTACCTGAAATTTTTTGATGCAGTATTTATGCAATATTAAATACAGTCTGATAATTTTTGTGCAGTAGGATTCAAATGTGACCTAATTCCTTATAATTGACTAAATAAAATATTCACTTATTAAAAACGTGACTTGTTACATATTCAACCAATTAGTAAATATAAAATTACGCAGTATAATGTTAATATCTGTATCATTAATATTTACACTAATCCTATTCTTTTCAAACAAAAATTTAAAATTGTAAAATGTATGATAACGTTTGTTCAATGATAAAGCTCTTTGTGGTTGAAATGAATTTTAAAAATGAATGTATTAATCCGAATCTTTTTTTTTTTGTAAATTGTAATTACCGTTACACACGTAAAATCCAAATTTAATTTAGTATTTTTAATAAATTTAATTTCCCTTTCACATTTTTACATCATTTTAAACGATTCTAATTTCCCGTATTTGTAGAAGATTTTTAAAGATTATTTTAGTGCTACCTTTCTCTTGGGATAAATACAATTTACGAAATTGTATCAAATTATATTTGGAATTTAATTAGTTTTCAATATATTGTCGAAATAACTGTATAAAATAAGCGATGCGTATAGCTTTCAAATATAATGGCATCAATATTTCAGTCAATACAATTTAATTAAATTAAACTTGTATCAAGTTACGATATAAGATTGGTAATGTATTGATAACCACGAAATTGATTGTTAGAAAAAAATAAAATAAGAGTCTAATTTATACACATTTGACTTAATTGAAAAATTACACCTTTTATTTTAATTGGCTACTGTACACAGATTTAGCCAATAGAAAAAGGTTGTCGTTGGCAACGAGGGGCAAAATACCAAGTCGCTTGATACTAATGACGACGACCGAGAAAAGTAATTATCATTCGGTACTTAAAAAACTGCAAGCAGAAGCACAAAAGTTCAGAGGAACCATTTATATGGTAACAAATAAATAATACATATAAACAATTAATAATTTATTGTCGTAGAACTTGTGCAAACTTATGTTTATTTTGTTGGAATACATATAAATTTAGTAATTAAGAATCTTTAAGCAAACAACACATACCTAATTAAGATTTTTAAGTAAATATTTTGTAACAATTTTATCACAATATTTGTCCGATAATACATTTCTCTGGTGATTTTATGGAATTAAATTAATAAATACCGGAAGTTCGAAATAATTACACTTAATTAATCCCTATCGCATACAGGGCGATTCAGTTTTATTCTTGATAACTTCAGGAATCCATAGAACACGTGAAATAGTGGGGATTTGTTCTATGAATTATTTATTGCCCTAGAACGCTTCTTACCAGAGATAAATTGCGCCAAAATTTGAACGTTTTAAATATTTTTCTTCTAAACGGAAAGAGGTACTGTCATCAGGTGCGAAAATTTTAAATAAAAGCATTTCAGATATTTTTTTCTTCTCGTTTTTCGAAATTTTGGTTTTAAAAGCCGTTAGGTTTAAAATGTTTTGTTCCCGTGTGTTAATATAACGAGGATTGCAATTGTTTAGAAGTTTTGTTCGATGTATTTATAAATTAAAAGAGTATATAATTCTGGAAGCTTAGTCACTTATTTTACGTAATTGAGGAGAGCTAGTTTTCATTGCAAATTAACATTTAGTATTCTAATTTTGGGAAAGTCACATAGGTATTTTTCTTTCGGTTTCATTGCTTTAATAAATTGCAGTCTTTAAATTACATTCCTGTTTATTTTAAGTATTATTAAACGTAGCTTGTTGAATTAAATTAAAACATATATCAGGAACCGTTAGTCATTTCATTTCTTTCTTTAATCTGTTATCTTAATTTCAGAGAATAAATTTCCATGTCTAATATAATATGCAGTTGGTTAGCGCGGTACTCTAGCAACGTACAGGTCGTAGGTTCAAATCCTACTCGAGGTAAACTTTTTATTTATGTATTTAATAATATTAATAAATTTCCATGTCGACTAAATTAGGCGTAATTTGAGAGGTATTGGATGTGGAGATAAAATTGTTTTTTGTTTGTTTGTCACTAATAATGTTAATTCAAGATTTAATTACGTTTTATTTCGCGCAGGTAATACTTGTGTTATAGTTAGAATACTGACAGAATAGTTTTTTGTGTAAATAAATGTTCTCGTTATTTTAAATTTTGGAGGATTGTGTTAAATAGATTTGAGATTGCATCATGGAAAATTATATTGAGTATAAAATTATTACGCTTTGTATGGCACATATTTTGTGAATTTAATTGTAGCCGTTAGACTGTCTCATTTCTTTCGATAAGATTTTTTGGTTTCCAACAAAGAGTTTGATTTTATATACGTTATTCTAAGGTTTATTATAGTAGAGTTTCGTTATCATAGGTATCTCATACTACCTTTTTGGGAGGGTATTTTCGATGGATGATGTAATTCTTTCAGTTCGACTCACGAATACAATTGGTTTTTGGCGCAATTCAAAATTTTAAGTTGTAAATTGTTGCTTGGTTAAATTAAAATGGAAGGGGATAGAAGTGAAGACGGCGATCTGAACGATGCTTAAGGCAGTCAAGTCCATGATGTAGGGGTAGACTCACGTTTTTTTTGTTTGCGGTTTTCGCAATATCCGTGAAAGGGGTTAGTGTAGTAGGTTGGACCTAGTTATATCATACCGAGGGTGTATCGAACATTACCGTAGGAGAACTCTCCACTCCCAATTATATGGGATAATATTGAGTTTCGCCACATCCCCGGGTTGTGCTTCGTTTTGTCAATAGTGACATTATTTTCGGTCATAGAAGTAATTGGTTTGAGGGTTTTTTTGAAGTGCTGAACCTTTGTTCTGTTGACCTGCTTTAACGCATTTTGGTTATGCGGATTAATTTAACGAGTTCCTGGTTAAGAGGTTTGAAGTACATCGCGCAGCTCAAACAAAATACAAACTTGCTGTATATAGTGCCGCCGCTTTAAGTAAGTGTAGAATAAATAGATTAACGTTAAAGAACGCTTTGTAAATAACGCAATGTTCGCAAAAGTTAATAAAGGTTGGTGCATTTACGTTTAATTAGATGAAAAATTAGTTATTTGGTGCTTATGGTTGAATTAACTCTCGTAAATTTAGTTCGAGTAATTATGAATGGGAAGTTGCCGTTTGTGAATTTTTATTTGGAGAGCGAACCGTAGAAATTCAGTGGAGCCCTATCGAGCCAGCACCTGGTGGAACAGTTGCACGACTTAGTATATTGCGGTCCAGAGGAAGGAGGGTATTCTATTGTTGTAGGTGCTAACTAAGCTAAACTTTTACTATTTTTTATGATGCTGGTGTGTTTTTTCTGTTTATGTGGAGGATGCATTCACCTGCTTTCGTGTAAATTATTGTATGAAACCCCTTCAAGCAATTTATAAACACGCGATTTATTTGTTAATATCCTGAATTTTGTTATCTGTGTAATGTGAATTCAGTCAAAGTTTATTTCACGAGGATTCGTCAAAATTTATGTTACCGATGTTTTTATTATTTCCGTTGTATTGATTAAAAGGTAGTTATCGATAATATGGCCTTGCAAATGCCGACTGAATTTGATTATTTTTTTGGTTTCTTGCTTTGAATTGCAAAATTTAATATGTAATGTCATAATATACGACCATTGCTAATGTTTATAACTTTTATTAATAGATATGAATCTATTGTGACTTCGTCCTCTGTGCCTACGATTTTGCTGACGTAAAGTAATAAGTTGAAGACTAGATATTTTGATTCACGTTTAAAATCCATGTAACGTCCACTTTGATTGTAATCAATTTTATTGAAATTAGACAAGTAACGTAATAATGAAGTAAGACGGTCGTTGACCGATCAGCTGTTCGTTTTTTGCATACGATAGTTTTGCGAGTAGTCTCAATTTTTAAAGTTATTTTTATAGGAATCGTCTGATCAGCTATCGATCACCTGGAGTTGCCAAAAAGGTAAGAAGTTTGTTATTCGTTTGAGAAAGCTGCGTATTTTTTTTTCTCGAATTTAAGAATTATAATCCCGATTTCGTCGTTTAGTAAATTTTAGGATTTTATAAATTTTTAATTGTGTTTGTTTAGTTTTATTATCGTATTTTGCGGCTTTTATACGAAGCTTAAGATTTTATTGAAGTTTAAGTGAACTTTCCGTAAACATTTTTGAAGTAGAATTTTCAGGTAGGAGAGCATTTTATTTAGAGTGAACATTATGGTTTCCCATTATAATATCTAGTTCATGACGTTTTCCCGCTATAAATGTATTTAACATGTGGCACCTTTTTGACATTTTTATCCGATTTTGATGTGTTTGGAGTTGTGGCGAGCGCCCATTTACAGCATTAAGTAAGAACCTCGCCCACACCACTGAGTTATGTCGCGCGCAATTGGCCTGTAACAGTACGATTTCCAAATTTGGCAGGCACACTAGATGGGGGATGGCCATTATTTTGCAGAGATTTTGGACGATCGGTATACCGGACAGACCTCTGAGCCCCTACTCTCTTTTGCACAACACTACCACATGCACGGAAGTTCTCCACCCATAACAAAATGGGCACAGTATTGCGAGGAGAAATTCCATAACGAGCGCATCACACGCTGCACTGCACCAATAGACTTGGTAATCTCAAAATAAAGTTTTCTTGTCACATTTTTCGTTATTTTTTAATTTACCTTCAAAGTTAGGGATACTTCGCTGCTCCATCCTGTATTTTAACGTAATTCCATTAATACTGGTTCACAATATGTCAGTTTCTGCCCCTTTTTATCTACAACTCAATGCTAGATTTTGTTGTAATATTAACGGAACTTCCAACTCCAAGTTTTCGTCTATTTTTCGTGCTAATACTTCTTTTTTATTGTACGTAACACTCCCTGTAGCTTCAAATATATGCTTCAATTTTTCCAATGCAGCACTTTGCGGGATTCTTGTATCTGGGTATTTTTGATTGTAGATTCGATACCATTCCTGCACAGCATCAAGGCAGTAATGAAAGTAGATTTAATTGTATAAAAATTAATCAAAACTATTTATTGGAAGAACTACTGTTAAAATTTGAAAATAGTGGAACGTCGCTTCCTTTGCGTAACTCTGTGACAAAAATTATAAAGATAACATTCAAAGAAATGCGCTAAGCAATATTATAATCTATCGTAAAATTCTTTTCTAACAAGAATGCGAATCGTTATTTTAGAGCATTCTTCACTGATGCGTGTCTTTAAACCCTGTAAATCTTCTAACGTTTCAGAAGTGACAATTTTAGATTTTAAATGTCTCCAGTTATAACAATCATTTGGGGCAAGATCTCCAGATCTTGGAGGCCACTTAATTGCACATTTTGGTCCAATCATTAATAGAGTCTTTAACTTCTCCGCTGTATTAAGCAGGGCAACCGTCCATTTGAAACCAAATTTTTTCTTCTTCGGGAGCTACTCTGCTAGAGCCGGTAAAATTTGCTCTTGCAGCAAATCCAAAAACCTGCCCGCGCTTAGATTTTCCTCCTAAAATGATCCTATAATATGTTGTCCGAATATTTCTACCCAAACATTAATTTTTTGACGATATTGAGATCGGTTTTCAACAATTTCAGCCATTTTTTAACCAAATCCTATAATTTTGCACGTTTGGTTCATTACTTATCCTATACGTACATTCATCTGTAAAACAAATGTTCTTTAAAAATTGTCGGCCTATATTAGCCTTCCTTCCCCAGCATCTCATAAAAAAACTCTGCTCTGATCTCAAAATCCCTCTGAAGTTTGTACGAATTATTCTTTTTCAAATTTTTTAATGCGGTTGTATCATGCATTACAAACTGGTTCGCAATTTCTCAAGAACTTATACCAGGATTTTCAACAACTGTAGTTAATACAGTTGTATATTTTCATTTTCAAACACATTTCTTTGAATATTGGCTTCATAATTTACAAATTTGGTAATAATTCTTCCCATTGTAGTATGGCTTGGAATCGGGCGGTATGGATATTTCGCGCTTACTTACTATGCGCGTGCTATTCCCGGAATAAAGCATTTTCACAATTTCTATTCTTTCTGAAACGATGTAAGACATTGTTTAAGTCTATTCGTATGACTAATAGACTGACAACATGATAGTATTTATAATAATTTAAAAGGTAACGTCATCTTGACATTTCATTGCTGTCCTGATGCTGTGCAGGAATTGTACATAATTTTCGCTATTTTTAAAATTAGCGTAAGCTGTAAAATATTTTTAATAATGCCATCTGATAGAGAATTCAGTTCTTTAAAGTAAAGTACCTGTAGAGTTTTTACCTAAAATAATTAGGAAAGCAGTAATTCTAGTTCATGATTTACTATTGGATTTCCTATGGTGCATCCGACCATCACCACCCTATATATATATATATATATATATATATATATATATATATATATATATATATATATATATATATATATATATATATATATATATATATATATATATATATATATACAGTGCCTGTCTAAAGTCGGTTCCCCTACTAATTTTTGAACCACTTGGTATATTGCAACGAAAATTGGGGAGCTTAAATAGGAGATGAAAACCTACTTTTAAAATGGCAGCTGGGCGCCATCTTTGATTACTTTTTTAAATCAAACCCATTCCCTTTTCGAAATCTGCTCATAATTCATTTTTCTCTAATTTTACTCCTAAATTTGATTGTTTTCGAGATATTAATGTTTGGAAAGTGACATTTTGGTCATCTCGCACCCAACCAAAAATACCAATCTTGCTTTAAATCAAATTGGAAAAAAATAGTTGTTTTGATTTACAGAACACGTTCGTAAGGTTCGAGATTTTCCGGTAATCGGTACTGTTTATTCTTAATAAACTCCCTTTACGCCTCTTATAAGTCGGATTCATTAAGAGAATTAAGTACAAATTAATAGCAATACCGGAAGTGACTAAAATTCATACTCGAGACGATAGAGAGACTCAAAATAATTATAGTACTTCATACAAAATTTAAAAATGAATAACTACATTCCATTATAACAGATTAAAGTCACGAGTAACCAAAAAATTAACGATAATTAAAAAGTCAAACTGGTATAATAAAATTACAACAAATGTTCACCCCTAAATTCCACACGCTTCCTTAGAGTGTCAATTAATTCATTTCTTATATTTACATGTGTACTGTAAACTAAACTTTTAAGATAGCTTCAAAAATGAAAATCTAATGGGTTGATATCTGGCGAACGAGCTGGCCATTTAAATGGTCCACCCCTTCCTATCCACCTATCTGGAAAAATATTATTTAGATGGGCAAATACCTCACGATATAAGTAAGGGGGTGTCCTAACGATAATTAAAAAGTCAAACTGGTATAATAAAATTACAACAAATGTTCACCCCTAAATTCCACACGCTTCCTTAGAGTGTCAATTAATTCATTTCTTATATTTACATGTGTACTGTAAACTAAACTTTTAAGACAGCCTCAAAAATGAAAATCTAATGGGTTGATATCTGGCGAACGAGCTGGCCATTGAAATGTTCCACCCCTTCCTATCCACCTACCTGGAAAATATTATTTAGATGGACAAGTACCTCACGATATAAGTGAGGGGGTGTCCCATCGTGCACAAAGCACATACATTGGCGCTTTTGTAAATGTACGTCCTCTAATAAAATTGGCAGAATATCCTGCAAAAATTGTAAATAAGACTGTCCGTTTAAACGATCATGGAGGATAGACGGACCAATTAAGTCGTTGCCTATAATAACTTGCCCAGACGTTGACTATAAACCTTTGTTGGTCTTTAGTCTCAATTATGCCATGGGGATTTTTATCATCCCACACATGTTGGTTATCGGAATTAATTATACCATCCCTGGTAAAACCTGCTTCATCTGTAAATACTACATTTTCAATGAAATGTTGGTCTTCCCGTTGTTTACCCAAAAACCAATTAAGCCTAGGAGGATAGTCATCTGGTGACATGGCATGAACTTTTTGAAAATGAAACGGATGCTCGTGAAGAATTCTATGTACGCTTGATTTTGAAATATTAAATTGTGCTGAAAGTTTCCTCACACTGGTAGTAGGTTCATTACGAACAGCATCTAGTATGTTTTCTTGGAGTACTAATTATAGAGTACGCACATTTCTTATACTTCCTTCGCCACCTTTCTTCGCGAAAAATGAACCTAAACCGTAATTATCCATTATAAAAACCAGTTTATAAACCTGCTTCTCTCATAGATCTATGCGTTCAAACGTTTTTCTATTTGGTAACCTTCGATTTGGATAACGTTTGGAATAAAGTCTTCTAGCTAGGCTAGAATTACCGTCTGTCATTCCAAACATAATATGCATATCCGCACACTCATTAAAGATAAATTCTTCCATTTTTGAATTTAAAATAAATAATGTGACCCTCACCCTCCCAAGTGTAGACAGATGACAAATATTTAGAAATGATTTAAAATTCAGATGACAGCCGCCAACTTAGAATAATGAATTTTTTTATTAAAATAGTTCAGAAACGATTCACATTAAAAGCGGATTATTTTTATGCCGATTTGCTGGAAATTACTGCTAACTATTTGTTGGAAAAATTGAAAATGTGAAATTTGATTACATCCAACATCTTTTTTTTTTATTTTTTGTTATTATATTCGTATTTTTACTTTTGTTAAATTAAGATGTGTTCGTTTTCAATAGTTTTCTTATATCACCATTTAAGTAATAAAAGTAGTATAAAAAATGTAAAAGTTATTTTTATCAATGTGGACTGTGCAGATTTATTAATAATTTACTAATAATACAGGATCTATACTGTATATTGAAAAAATGGCGAATGCGCCAATGGGTGTGAAGTGCGACATAAAACTGCCCGTATCTCTTAAACCATTAATTTTATCCAGATGTTGCAAGAGGATGTTTTTTCTTTAGAAATTGTTAAAAAAATTGTAGCATCAACCATTGAACTTAGTCGTACCTGAGTTCACAAGCGTAGTGCAGACTTGTTTATGACGTCATCAAGTATGAATTTATCGTGTTTGTAAACGGTTAAAATTTTATTAATTTTCAATAATCATTTAATAATTATAAATAAAAAAAAAACAATTTTTGATTCCCAACTTTAGAGCCCTATAGCTCGTTAAGAAGGGCTTAAGGCAAACATTTTATATGAAGTATATAATTTTAGTCCTCTATCATCTCCCAAATATTTGGTATGGGACATAGTATATATATATATATATATATATAAATATATATATATCGTGCGGTTGGTTATTGTTTTGCATTAGGGGTTTAACATGGGAAATTTGAAATATGCTAATATTAGCTTCCCAAAGAAAGCTATCTAAACAATTTCTGGTGGGGACATTTGGTATTTTTATCACTATTTTTTGGTGTGATTTGTATTTTCTAAAAGCGTTTTAATTTTGTATAATCAGAAAGATAAATTTGGTCAGTTTTAAACATTTCACCATTCGTGCTTCGTATGTTATCGACATCGAGTTCAATTGTTTATTACAAACGTCAAATTTTAAATATGAATTATAGTTTAGAAGCAAAGATACTGATTATTAAATGATATATGGGGTCACAGTGCCCAAGCCGGTTTGCTGGAATGTTTCCAGAACGCCCAATTCCATCACGACAAGTGATAAATTGTTTAGTAGGGTAAGTTTGAAACAACCGGGAACTGAATGAAAACTCAGTAGAATTAACATAAAATTAATAAATATTTTATTGAAGGAAGTGTAAACAGACAAGTTACGAGTAAAAATAAAAATGCTGACAGGGAAATAGAATTGCACGTCTTAGCATCAGTATTTTTAGAACCGGTCATATCTTCTTTAAAAATACTTCATGCACAAAATCACCGCATATGGTCGCAAAATAATCCATATGAACAGAGGCAAGAAACTGGTCTTAAATACCTTGAACTTCTTCAAGAAGAAATAGGACCAGCTATCGACTATGTTGCTGGGGAAAGAGTATATTTTCTCCACGACGGATTTCCCACAACGCGAGGGGTGTTAAGGACTATTTAAACAACGCCTTCCCAGATGCTTGGATTGGTTGTGGTGGTTTCATTCATTGGCCGGTCTGCCGATATCAATCAATGTGATGTTTTTCTTTGGGATTTCCTAAAGTAAGGGGTTTATAAGAATCCTAATAATACGTTAGAAAAAGTAACTGAAAAAATACGTACTGCTTGTCGTAGTATATCCAACAGAGTTCTTGTTAAAGTACGTGAAGAAATGTACTAAAGACTGCATTACTGTTTAGCGCAAAACGGCGATCACTTTACTGCGACTGCTGTAAAACGTGCTATATTTCTGATTTGTTCATTGCTGATAAAAATTTCTTACCTTTAATTTTCTTTTGCTAATTTTAAGAACAGCATAAATTAATTGGCATAGAGAAATTTCGGTGACCGGAAATGTAGAGAACATTTATATTGCAATATTCGAAATTTAAAAAACACTATTATTGTTATTGTACTAAATTAAACTGCTTTTAGAAAATACAAATTACACCAAAAATAGTAAAAAAAATACTAAACGTCCCCACCATAAGTTATTTGGATAGCGCCATGGGAAGCCAAAATGGACATATTACAAATTTCCCATGTTAAATCCGTAATGCAAAAAATAACCAACCGCACGGTGCATACAGGGTGTTTCTATATTCATGCGAAAAAATTCAGGAGGTGATTGCCCGTATGAAATTATGATGGGTCTTTCCTATAACAAAATTTTCTCAGCCTACCCCCTTCCGAGATATCACCCCTAAAAGGTGGTGAGTAAAATTGAGTTTTTTTTTTTTCAAATTTAAGTAAAGATGGAAACTTGAAATTTTGTAATTTCCGTGCACTTGCAAAGGACTAACCACCGCCATTTTTTCGACATTCCTGTTACACTATAAGGGGATGAAATTAGCAACCCTTACTTTATTTAATATCAAACCTTTTTTTCGAGATTGACTTTCGTGAAATAAAAATGTTACTTAAGATTCCTGTTTATTTAAAAACATTTCTTAATCTTAAAGTTTTTTCCAAGAACCAAAAGATTCGGAGAAAAAAATGAAATACAGTACCATGATTTTTATTCTTTATTAAATAATAAACTACGTATTGAGAGTGTAAAACAGTAAACATGTAAAATTAAGGATTAAAACACGATTCATAATAAATGTTGAAAAAATATCGTTGGTTAGTCCTTTGCTACTGCACGGAAATTACAAAATTTTAAGTTTCCATCTTTACTTAAATTTGAGAAAAAAAATAAAAACTCAATTTTACTCGTCACCTTTAGGGGAGGGCTGAGTAAATTTTGTTATACGAAAGACCTATCATAATTTCATACGGGTGGTCACCTCCTGAATTTTTTCGCATGAATTTAGAAAGACCCTATATATATATATATATATATATATATATATATATATATATATATATATATATTATATATTTAATTTCCAAAGTATTCATGTTTAAATAAGACAATTTTTCTTTAAAATTGTAAGCAAATATAACGTAAAATTAATTCATAGTTTCGGAACGTCCATTGTTCATTTGTTTCAGAGAATTTAATGACAATTACAGAGATTTGATTACAAAGTAACTTAGAATAACAAAATAGCATTGAATTTAGAAAAATTTAGACCCTTTCATTGGATACGCTTATTGCGTTTAAAATGGCATAGTGCTATGTTTTGAAATAAAGATCTTATCAAGACCTCTAATGTCTGCTTGTTTCGAATTCTAGAATTCCCTTGGGTTTCATTTTATGTCAGAACTAACGCTTCACATCCCCAAAGTGTAAAATAGAGTGTTTAATTTTTCGATAGCGTAAGCTGTTCTGCTAAATCTCGAATGGTATTCAAAGATTTCTACATCCTATTTGAATATTGAGATTCCTATTTAAGATAATTCGTATTCATATTTAAATCAAGACCAATTTTCTTTAAACTTCGTGAAATAAACGTAAATATTAATTCAAACGCATCTTCGAAGTCCTTATGTTCTTTAGAATCCAAAATTTATGACAAATACAGATGTTGAAATAGGTCTTTACTTATTTTCAACATCATGATTATTGTCAATTGAATAGTAAATTGATTCATCGACACAAAATTCTTTACAAATTTATGTTTTAATCAATGAAAAATTGTAGCCTTAATGGATAATTCACACTCGGGAATTTTGTCTTTTCAAATGTAGCGACAAATTGTGGTTAATCGTTTTGATTTTTGGGCTATTTAAATTGATTCATACAAAAGCCTTATATTTCCATACGTCACCAATCCTAGAATATTTTTCAGCCACAGGGTGATTCTTAGAAAGCAATATGTTATAATGTATATTATTTAAAACATTTAAATATGCTTGTTAGAACTCTTCAGATTCGGAATAAGACTTTTCAACTGATGTAACATTATCAACGATAAAAAATTCATATCGTTGCCATAGTTCTTTAGACAAAGTGAATTTTACAACTTCATAAAACTAAGTTGTAACAACTGTCACTTAGCAACTAATAGTCAGTTTTCGATTCTTGTTTATTATCTAAGTGACGACAAAGTTCGGGTTGATAATCTCAAGAACAGGTAAGGCTTTAAAAGATATAAACCCTGTTAGAATTATTGAATATTGAATAGGAGAACGCTCTTGTGAAATTTAGCTTTAAATTTAAAGGGCATAATTTTTAAATTTCTCTGATTTTCTATTGTCATAAGTAATCTAAAATTGAATAGAAAATTAAGTTTATTTGAAAGTCAATATCGAACAAATGAATGACTAATTATTTATTCTATTGTTCACATATCTTAAAATGCACTTCTGAATTTGTATTAAATATAATAATTTAAATATATATATATATATTTTAAAGCAACAATATAATCATACACACAGTGTCCCAAGTCACAGAGATTGGTTTTTTTTAAATAAATGTCAACTAAATTTCGGTAAAGGATTTTTTGCAAATTTATTAAAATCAATTTCATAAATTTGTTTCAGACGTACATCAATTCCATATTTCAAATGGAACACCCTGTATATTTTGATATGGGCGAATAGTGCTCTTAAAGACCTAACATTTATCTAAATACATTGATACCGCTAAAATTTATAGTTTTTAAAATATTTCCATTTTTTTAATTTTTCTATAATTATTTTATAATGTAACGATTTAATAGAGTGCCATGATGTCAAGTCACAACACCAGATTAGTAATAGCAATAATTAATTTTATTAAATATTTTTAACAATAAACTAAACAATGTAATATTGAAATAATAAACAAACAATTAACAAGAACAAGTAGGTAAGTCAAACATATGCAAATGTGCACTTAAAAAAATTATAAATAAGGTGCAAACAAGCCTCCTCTTTTCTCAATGCACAGATTCAATTGTTCTCTGTATGAACGTTGTAAATTATGCAACATTTGTTGGGTTACATTACGAAACGCTTGTTGAATTCTTTCCCTCATATTTTCTGCAGTAGTCGGTGATGTTCTATAAACTTCATTTTTAATGTAGTCCCATAAAAAATAGTCCATGAAAGTCAGATCGGGTGATCTAGCTGGCCACCTGATAGGCCCATAATGACCTATCCAACGATCTGGAAATTGCTAATTTAAAAACTCCATCACATCACGAATCGAATGTGCAGGAACGCCATCTTGTTGGAACCATATTTCCTTATTAGCGAATGGGATTTTCTGTTCAATACATGGTAGCACGTCATAACTGTATTAAAAAATTATGTGGTTGTTGCAATCCCCAATGACAATAATCTATTTTCAAAATCATGTTGATCCAATGCCGGGTGGAGTTGGATCTTGTATGGATGGTATTTATATTCATTAATTATATTGTGTATTGTTGATTTCTGTAAATCTTGTTCACTGCAATTTTCTAATACTTATTTGAGGGTTTTCTTGTATAGCTTAAAGCACCACTAGTTGAGTTTCCTCGTTGTTTACAGGTTTTGGACATGCGTTCTCTTTATGTGCAATCGACACTGTTTCCTCAAATCTACTTTTTAAATTTTCATGAGTTCGTTCATCTAACGGGCATCGGGAAATTTTGTTTATAAATTCTAGAAGCAACTTCTCTTAATTCAAGTTTTCTTCTAAATACAAATATAGTGAATAAGCAATTTTGCAAGAAATCAAGTTAAAATACACTTAATTGACATATTAAAATTTTGTTTTATTGTTTTTAAATCATGGCACTCTATTAAATCTTTACGTTATAAAATAATAGAGAATTAAAAAAATGGAAATATTTTAAAAACAATCAATTTTAGCGGTATCAATGTATTTAGATAAAAGTTAGATAAGAGTACTATTCGTCCATATCAAAATATACAGGGTGTTCCATTTGAAATAAGATAATTGATGTACGTTGAACATGCTAAAGTTTCACACGGAGCCTTCACTCCCCTATTCAATATATCAATAAAACGTTTACATCTTTTCAAAGCCTATACTTAGCTTAATTATATCCCTGAACTAATTTGTCTCAACTTAATAAGCCAAGAATTAATTTTTATTGCTAACCTTACATTTAGGAAAAAAATACACTTTTGTTAGATAACTTGGAAACGTTGCATTTTATATGCACAAATGTATACATCGTTGAAAAGCTTATTCATTAGGCTATCCAAAAATGTAATGATATACAGGGTGTTCCATTTAAAATAAAAAAGTTGATACCCCCCGCCCCTACTTTTACGAATTACCCTGTAGGTGCTAAAATATTTTTAAGTTATGCGCGTATTGGAACCATATAACATTTGTATAACTGATTTTAATGAAAAATCAACAGCGAAGCCACAATCTTCCGTCGCGTGGCGCTTTGTTACGTATAATATATATATATATATATATATATATATATATATATATATATATATATATATATGTATATATAATATATATATATATATATATATATATATATATATATATATATATATATATATATATATATATATACAGTGTTTCGACCTTTTATTTTGAGGGTGGGTTTTAGCTTTGAGGCAATCTCTAACCAATCTTATCCCAACGAATTTGGTTTATTAATAAATATTCAATCGGAAAGCTAAAAACTTGAGAGTGGGTAAGTTGTTATTTAGTACGCATGTATTATAAATGACCAGTAACACACGCTGGAGCGTGCTTAAATCGACAATTATAGCACGATGTAATTTTACTTTATAGTTTGTTTACTAGGAAACAGTAATATTAACTTGACATTACTAAACTTCAAAATTTATAATATACTAAATTTTACCATTTTCATCATGTATGTTAGAATCAAAGGTTCAGTTACAGTCGTAGAGCTTTTTTACTCATCCAAGCTTTCAACGTTTCGTACTCCTTAATGTACGTGTCTCTTGATTTATGAAAAATCTCCATGCTAACGAAACAAACTTTTCATGTGACTACCTGATAAAAAAAATTGAGAATAAAATCGAAATGGTAATCATTCTAAGAAAGGATCCTTTCATGCGTACTAAAAAATAGTGTACAAAACTCGTGTATAAGCGCCTTTAAAGCACTTACAACATTAAAGTAAAACTCTTTTACTCATTTTCTTCAAAGTTGTTGTGCGTGCTTAAAAGGCTTGCTTATATACTCGTATTATAATATACTATTATGACAGAATTAGAAGAATGATTTCTGACGCAATATGAAAAGGTGTAATAAAATTTTATAGTGCTATTTTGTGCTTAATGTGTAATAAATCAATCGCAAAAAACTCAATTTTGATATTAAGCCGTTATAGCAATTACAAGGGCGGATAAAGCGCCGCTAATAGTGAATTTTGCCCAAAAAAGTGAGTGACACTACGCAAAGAGAATACGCGGAAATATACCTTTATGTATCAAATAAAGAATAGAAAAAAGTCCGTATTCCAACTGACTATCGCAATCTGAGCTTAGTGAATGCGTTAATACACATAAGTTATCTTAACTTTTTTACCAACGCGACATGATACATGCATACGTTTTTAAAATCATATGTAACAATAAACAATAGCTGGCATCCTCTCACCAACTAATTGTATTTTTATCCCTTCTAAGGAAAGCAGAAAATAAGTATTAATCGGATTGATAGATCTTCCACTTAGTTACAATAAGTCAAGATAATTAAATAAAATTGTTTTCATAACACAATATTATCGTTATTCTAATTGAGAAAAGATAGCAACAGGAAGATATGGCAAAAAATAGATTAAGCAGTAAAGATGGCGGTGCTTGGTGAAAAGTAAGTAACAATCTGATACAAATATATAGTGATGCTTTGTATACGTACAATAACGATAAAAAATACTCATGACAGTATCTAATGTAAATCGTTCTGCGCCATTAATTTTAACGACTACATCATTTGTAAATGAATTTGTATACAATATAGTTTGTGCCCACAATTTTTTTCCACTATTTTCTAAAATAAGATAGATTACCCATAACGACATTCTGTTTAGTTTGGAAGTATTTAGATTTACATACGCCGTAAATCAACCACAATTAATAGGATAAAAAATATTCTTCATTAATAACCCGAAAATCTGTATATTTATTATCAATAACGTCATTACTCATTTTATTTTCATTAGTTACTTCAACCACCGCATAAGTAATAACATATTTTAGTTATTCAATGGTTCAGATTAATTGTGTTATACAAATAGCAAAATAGCTATGAAGCCCACATATGTAATTTAAAAGTCAATTATTATACTCTATACACAATCATTGTAGGAAATTTATTAAGAAAGGCTTACAGTGTTGGTTTATCAGACATTGTATTTAGGAAACCTATACATTTTAATCCATACTTTTGCAGTTTGTACATTTACTTTTTCATTCTGTTTTTAGACTACTTATATTTTAAGTATTAAAAATTCAAGTAAGTAAGTTTAAAATGACAAGTTTCTAAATAACGTTCCGCTAATATAGAAGATTTACTACGTTGTTTAATTTCCAAATTGTGTTCTTGTGCTCTAGCGTGTAATTTTCTATTAGTTTGTCCAACGTAAGATTTTGAGCATTCGATGCAAGAAATTTCGTAAACCCTTTTTTTTTATCATTTTCAATTTTGTCCTTAGGATTTTGTAATAGTTGTAGTAATAATAGATGTTGTTTGAAGATTGGTCGAAAAAGGGATTTAGGAAATTTTCTAGCTACGACGTCTGTGACTCCTTTTACATATGGTAGAATTATACAGTAATTTTACTTTCTACTTAGAATTACTTGAAAGGAATCTTGTCTTTAATTTTATTAATATTTTTGACTCAAAACGTTAGTAATATTTTTCATTTCCTCATTTCTGAAATTTAGATCGGATAAGTGATGTGATCAGAACACTATGTAGTTGACAAGGGTAGTGCTTAAATTTTCCATTTTCCAGTTTAGTTATGAATGTGTCCAAAATGGTAACGAACTATTATTCTCACAGTGAATTTAATGTTGGTGTTAATATTATTAAGATGGACCAAAAAAGTATTTCAAAATTCTAATCCGTACGTCCAAATGACAAACGTATCATCTACATACCGATACCAACATTTCGGTTGCAGTAGTGATCAATTAATTACTTTTTCTTTGAAATACAGATCCTCCATGTACCGGGTGGACCAATAAGCCGATCCTCCGGCTATATCTCAAGAACTGTTTATCGTAGTTTTGGAAAAAAATTCCTTAGTAAAAACGGCCAAGGGAAATCGCTGGAAATAACTTTTAAGTTTCTAGCTTTACCGCTAGAGGGAATAATCTTTATAGAAAAATTTAAAAACAATTTTAAATGGCGATACATATTTAAATTTTTTGAAAAATGAATTTTATTAGAAGAGATTTCCTTACAAACAAGAAGAGATCTAATATTTTAGCATGATGGGTGTCCTGCGCAGTTTTCCAGGCGAGTTAGAGGTTATTTGAATTTAAGATATCCATATAAATGGATTGGAAGGGTACGTATATTTGCATGACCAGCTAGATCTCCAGACTTAACATGTATAGACTTTTATCTATGGGAAAGATTGAAGGAGTTAGTCTTTCAAACTCGACCAACCACGCGACAAGACTTGAAACAACGCACTAGAAACGCAAGAAATAGTATATCCATAGCTGAGATTAAAGCAGCTGTTATGTCTACCCGCGATAGATTACGTCTTTGTGTGGACAATGATGGAAAACATTTTGAACATTTAATTGGACATTAAGTTTTAATGTGTGTGGTCTTATTTTCATATATTTTGTTATTTTAAGTTATAATATAGAGTGAGCCAATACTAGTTACCTATGTTTACGCGTTTTTACTTATATCTCAAGTTAGACAAAAGATATCAACATGCGGTTTGCGCCATTTTGTTACGAATTTAATCAGTTTCCCTTGTAATTTACAATACTGGTGTTTCCTTTTAAAAATTGTAACATAGACAAATTTAAATTTTTTTTATTCGAAAGTGCCCTCTATCTACGACAGTTAAAACTAAATGCAATTGTTTTATAGTAGATGTAATCGATTCATCTACGCCCTTTCGAATGAGACTAATTTCGTTAAAATAGGTTGATCCAAACCAAAGTTATAGGCATTTATTCATACATTCCCAATCTCCTCCACCCTTTATTTGAAAAAATAGAGAAAAAAGTATTTAACAAAATTTGTGCAGAAATTATGCATCATTCTAATTTACTTATTTAATACCTACTATGATTGGGCATATTTTATAAAAAAAAATGTTTAATTTGTTCTATGAAGATTATGCCCGCTAGCGGTAAAGCTAGAAACGTGAAAGTTATTTCCAGGAAATTTTTTTCCCAAAGCTGTACGATAAACAGTTCCTGAGATATAGCCGGAGGATCGACTTATTGGTCCACCCGGTACTTGTTAGCTAAAAGATGTGAAAACGCCAAACCCATAGGTGTTCCTTGAATTTGTTTGTAAAATTTGTAAAAAATCAGTAGATTTAATACAGTGGTCAATTAATTTAAGGATATCTTCATTAATTGAATATTTATTTATTATAATTTGTATAGTTTCGTTCAAGGGCACTAAATAAAGAAGTAACATCAAAACTTACTAAGATGTCTTCGGAGTCACAGACGTAATAACTAAAAATTTCATAAATCACTTTTTCGACCAATCTTCAAATAACATGTAATATTACAACTATTACAAAATCATAAAGACAAAATTAAAACGAAATTTCTTGCACGGAATACTCAAAATCTTACGTTGGACAAATTAATAGAAAATTACATAGGACACAAGAATACAATTTGACAATTAAACAATACAGTAAATCTTTTACATTAGCGGAACAATATTTAGAAACTGGACATTTTATCGATACTAACAAAATTAAATTACTTGTACCCATAGAATATTTACATTTACATTTAGAAGATTAATTAGAGATGCGATTGATATTCAAAAAGGACCAAATTCTTTAAATAAACTGATATTTCGAAACTTCCATATACAGAGTGGACCAAAAGTCTGGAAACGTCCAATTATCTCGTAAATTGTTAGTCCGAATTGTATAAAATTTGAGATAAGCCTATTTTGGGATACGGAGATTCCAGATTTGACATTTGCAATGTTGCCAGATTTGCCGTTTTTCTGATATTATTAGTCACTTTGGTTTTTTAAATACATCACCCTGTATATGCAGTCATTATTGGAATCTTCTCTTCAATACGACTTCAACCACATGTAACAATTATAATTTATCTTAATTTTAACTTAAATACATAAAACAGAAGTCTGGCAACGCATAATTGTCTCAATACATTTTTTTAATACAAACTGTTTTCAACTACATTAAAACGTAACAATTGAAAGATTACAACATTTTTAACATAACGATTACTTAATCAAGTGTTCAAAATTTGCTCCATTTGTGAGTTGACAGTACCCTAATCGATGCTAGAATGTGTCTACAACATTTCTCCATGATTGTCTATAAATTAATCGAGATTCATCGATAATTCGTTTCCTTAGCTCTACAAGACTTGCTGATTTAGTTTTGTAAACCTAATTTTTCAAGTACCCCCATAAAAATAATCTTTAGGATTAAAATGAGGTGAACGCGGAGTCTACAAATCCATCGTCCGGGAAATATCTCATCCAAATAACGCCGAACATTTACACCAAAACCTTCGATAAAGAAGGGCCGAATTAAGTGACCATACCTGACCATACATTTAATTATTGTGGCCTTTGAGTAAGGTTTTCACGCATCCAGTGTGGATTTACACTCCCAAAACAGTGTAAAGGTTGCTTCGTCGGAAAAACGTGAGTTGTTAACGAAATTTCCGTCATTTACAATTTTATTCATCATTACCTCAGTAAACTCTAATCTACGGTCGAAGTCACCTTCACTTAATTCTTGCAAAACATGAATTTTGTATGGTTGAAATTTATTCTTATGTAATACACGTAAGACTGAAGAACGACCTATATCATGTAATTGTGTAACCCTGCGTGAGGATGTATGTGTATCTTCAACGAAACTTTGCATTATATCTAAAGTTTTGTTGTCATTTATAACTGTTTTTGATCTACCTGATTGGTGTATATCTTTTACTCCTCCAGAGCATAGCGCTTTACAGTTTTTTGTACCGTCGCCTTATGGATAGGGGAACAGTTTGGGAAAGCATAGTTGCACACGTTGGCTACTTCACTATAACACCTTTTTCTGTCGCAGTACCCTCTCATCATTAGAATACTAATTCGTTCTTATTCATTAACAATCATTTTAGAGAAACAATTTACTTTGCAGAACTTTTCAAAACCCATCAAACTACTGTCAGTTTTATTTAATAATGTAAATGGTGAACAAATGTCAAAATCACAGAATTCTATATTGAAACATTTAAATGTCTTCAAATCTACATATTTTGCACTGTTTTATGTATTTAAGACCTTCTAGACTACATAAAATCATAAGTGTTACGTATGGTTGAACTCGTATTGATGAGGAGATTCCAATAATGACTGCATATACAGGGTGATGTATTTAATAAACCAAAGTGACTAATAATTTGGCAACATTGCAAATATCAAATGTGGAATCTCCGCATCCCAAAATAGGCTTATTCCAAATTTTTTAGAATTCGGACTAATAATTTACGAGATGGGCATTTCCAGACTGTTGGTCCACTCTGTATATGGAATAATATAATTCAAGAGAACCGCAAACGTTCCTCTTAACATTAGTCAAAGAATGTGGTTGTTACACGATGGAGCTCGGGTACATCACACTAGATTAATACATAATCATCTTAATACCCATTTTCCTGGAAGATAGGTGGGAAGAGGAGGACCCATTGCATAGCCAGCTCGTTCACCAGAGTTAAGTAAAATTGACTTCCTCAAGTGGGGTTATGTGAAAAACTGTGTGTATCAAATACCTCCATCCACACAAGATGATATGAAGAATAGAATACGAGAAACATTCCAGAGTATTAATGTAGAAATGTTAAGAAATGTCAGTCGAGAATTTGAAGATCGACTGCAATGCTGTATTGATGTTTTCGGTATTATGAAATTAATTAATTTTTGTAAGAATTTTGTCTTAATAACCAATGTTTTTTAAATTTTTTATAATAATTTGTCACACTTTTACACTTTCACACTTGTTATAATAGAAAAATCTCTTCTGTTATTAAATTGAAAATATCTCAGAAATTAACGATTTTAGCTATGGAGCGCTTAATAAAAATAAAAGAACATAAAGTGTATTTTCACTTTTTAAAATGAAATACGGGGTGGTTTATTTGAAAAAATTGACAAAATCATGTGTTCGGGTTTTGGCTCGCACTATATTCAATTGGTGTAATAATATAGAAATAGGACTTCCTCGTAATACTGCATCAATGTCAAAAAGTTATGCCTCGAAAAAATTATTGTTAGGTTGTTCTGTCTAGGGTATACAGGACGTTGAAATGAAAATGATTTTCGTGTACAATTGACCATAACTTTTGAAATACTCTGTATAACGTAATGAAACCCTATATTGGAAGTATGGGGGAGATGAGCTTAATCTAAATTTGAAATAATATATAGGGTGTCCCATTTAAAAAAAGTATGTTTGGTTCACCCTGGTAAGATGTAACACCCTGTAAACACGAAAATAATTTTATAATGTGAAGTTTGAAGTTGCCTATAATCTTTGTAAATAATTCTTTTTGATATCTCCTTTAATAACAGATATATCGTACTTCGACGGACTAATGCCGCATCCTACATATATATATATATATATATATATATATATATATATATATATATATATACATATATAATACATACATACATACATACATACATACATACATACATACATACATACATACATACATACATACATATACAATCATTAACTGTATTTATTTAAAATTAACTTTTAAAGTACACACAGTAAAAGATTAACTCGAGCGTGACTTGAACCCACGACCTCCACTTTGCTAAGCTATCCAGGAGGTAAGTCACAATCGATTCAAACTTAAACTGTATGTACATCCCTAGTTACGATATATTATAATTTTTATATACAATGAAGGATCACAATCAACTTTTGTGTATGTCATGTGAGCCACCTAACTGATTGTAAATTTTTATTTGCTATACGCAACACTAATAGATAACTACAGGAATGGTTTTTAATGAATGGGTTCAAGTCCCACTGGAGTTAATCTTTTAATGTATGTACTTTAAAAGTTAATTTTAAATAAATACAGTTAATCATTATTATATTGAACTTCTGTTCGGTTATTTCCAATCAGTCACGTGCTCGCATGTGCGAAACCTTAGCGAATTGCGGGCTCACATGACATACACAAAAGTTGACTGTGATCCTTCATTGTGTATAAAAATTAACTAGGGAAGTACATATAGTTTAAGTTTGAATCGATTGTGACTTGCCTCCTCGATAGCTCAGTTGGAAGAGCTCCACTCTATAGGTATATATTTATATATATATATATATATATATATATATATATATATATATATATATATATATATATATATATTATTATTTATTAGACTGAAAGACCCTTCCAAAAATTTGGAAGGGAGCACTATCCTCGCACAGGGTTAAAGCTGCAAAAATGCCCCCCCTTGATATAAAAGTCGACGAATTTTTAGGTTTTGTTGGGACACCGTGTAGAATTCTATTTAATCGCAAACAATACGCTTATATCAAAGTTTTTAAATCACCAATATAAAATATAAAATTCGGAAACAAATTGCACAACAAAAATTGGTGTAGGTCACAATCTCCACCTGATCACAACGCCACCGACGCCTGCTGATCACATCATCCACCGCCTTTAGACATAACCTCCGCTCTTTTTATTTCAGGTCACAACATTCACTTTAAAATTGATCACAACCTCCACTCTAGTTGCTACCCCTACTGGGGTTCTAGTGACACAGCCCGCACGGCGTTGGTCGCAACATTCTCCGATTCATTTGGTAATTGTTCTACCTTTGCATATAAACGTATATTATATTCAAGGGTTCTACGTAATCACACATTACTGCAGCACAAGTTACCGCGAAATTCAGCATATTTCTTAAGAACACAAACAGTTTTAGTATGTAATGGAACTGTGAGGAGTACTGATAATCATATCAAATCAAAACCATTCATTAAATTAACAATTTTTGCATTATTGTTTATATTTAAATTTCAATTAAACGTAACCATGCAAACTAAACAAAACTAAAACATTAACCACATTATGCGTGTAATCTATTGCATAACTATCTCAACCCCCCTCGCCGCCCGGGAATGTGTATTGGTTTATTTATAAAACATTTTAAACAAAAACGCGTTATAGGCTATGACTTGTATGTCTATCTGTCTGTATTTTCAGCGTCACATGTTCATGTTAAGACGCAGAACTGATTCTGGTTTCAAAGAAAAACATTTAATGTCATAAGGTAAGCCTCCCCTTACCACTGTTACCCCGTCCTCCTGTAGACCCCTTTCAAAGGAAGCGAGGAACGTAAGATAAAACTAAAAATTTAGCTTCAGAGGAGATTTTGGTATCTAGTGAAAGTCAACAATGTCAGGAGGTGAAATCCTCGTCTATAGTGTTCCCAAAGAATACGCATAGTGAAAGATAAATATAAAAATAAAGCTACGGAGTAGAGTTTGGTGTTAAAGGAAAGCGGGTAATGTCACAATTTGCACTTTTCATTAATGTTATCGATTTATTTTAACTAATTAATAAAACACAAAAATTGGTGTAGTTCAACAAGACATAGCACAATTGTTAAAAATTCGAATTTGTAAAAAGAGTGGAGGTTGTGGTGGGCGTAGTAATCAGTAAAAAATGATGTAGTGTTAAGATACGTTAAGGTATAAGGCTTATTTCGTATTATATTGCGCTCATGGCGCATTATTAGACAGTGTGTGAATGTGTGTACTTGAATTTTTTCTCTATATAAAAATATTTTACCCAAATGTTACGTTACTGATAGTTCAAGGTAACGTATATCATTTATGGTATTATTTGAACATCTAATTAATGCTTAGTTGCAGGAATTTACTTTTAAATTAAAAATTGGAAAGATTGTGTCATATGCTACTGCATATTTTTCTTATTATTTTAATAGTGTATAGAGTACCATTAAATTCATATTATATAATAGACTTTGTATATAAACGGTTGAAGCACGAATATCCTGAAGAATTCATAAATTTTGCTAAATTACATTTAAGAAAGTGATATTAACTGTTTACTTATTATTTAAATATCACTTTAAATACGTTTAATAATCGAAACGACGCTTCAATATCAATTCAGTGATTTTCCTTGTGAAGAAAATGGATGTTTTTCAGTATGTTGGGACATAGTGCATTAATGTTGAAAAGCATCCAACTTTTACATATTTAAGACAGTAGCAATTTAAGAATTCTTGAAAGCTAAGCTTAGACCACGATGAAAACTATATTAAGGCGAGATCAGTTTTCTTTTATGGTTTAAATTAAATTTTTTGAAAGTAATTTGTAAATAAAAATTTGTTGAGAATGAAGGTGTTGATTTTACTTCAAATACTTACAATCGATAATTTTCGGGCTCACGTCTTCCTGTCGGTAATATTCCAATAGACCATTTTGAATTTCGTGGCTAAAAAGTATTAAAGATGACTTACGGTTTGACATATATACGTTAGCGGAGTAAACCGTGGAGTCGAAATTCTTACGCTAGCGCAATGTGTTGTCTGCGAAGATACGTGCGTTTGAATAGCCGATTGATGTTCAAGCAAAAAGGCTCTTCACTGGTGTAATTAAGAAAATGATGAGCCTAATATTGAAATAACATAGTTTACTGTGATTAAAATTCGTTAATTGTATCCCTAACTTGGTATGTAAATCGTTCAGTTATTTTTTATTTTAGAGGATACTTATCTTCATTTTCCTAAGCTAATTGAAAATAACATCTAATTGCCGGACTACCTGCAAATTTACTTCTATACGTTAAAGTGTTTGAAATTATGCTTGAGAATCTTAGCACAACAAAATCCCATGATATTTTCTATAGTAAAGGTGAATACATATAAACCTGTATATATTTGATATGTCCACTGTCATTACAAAACGAAATATTTAAAATCTGGTTAAGACTGATCAAGTAACATTATCATTATACTTTGTTTTCGCATGAATTTATTCTACAAAGTAAGTTTACGAAACATTATCATAGTTTACGTTTATGGCCATTAAATACTATAGCAATTCTAGTGAAAATATGTTTATACCACTTACCAACAGACTTTGAATAACATTAGACTTACCTAAAACAAAAAAAAAATATTTTAAAACAAATTAAAATAGGCATATAAAATACAGCTTTCTAGTTACTCATATTTATCCTTTTAGCAACTATAACGAAATAAAATCTAGCAAATATAAAGCAAGAGCTAGCAAAGTAATTAGAGCATTTGGATTGCATAGCCATAATATTTATTTTTTACAGTAGATTACTATACCCTATGGTAAAAATAAGCTTTTTAATAGCAATACAAAACCAGAATTTTTTAATACATAAAACCCCACCACTCTCTAACTACAATGAAAGCTTAATAATAATTATAAAGAGACTACACAAAAAATAATTTCAAATTCAATAGGCACTACAGTAACTCCAACGAAACAACGTAATCAATATTATTAAGTTTTGTTACGAAAGAATAAGCTTTTTATTTATGTATTTAATAAAATTAATAATAATTTTTAATGTAATCAATAGTTTAGGTATGTATATTAAATATCAGTTAAACACATAATATATGAATCGATTCTAGATAAGTAACAGATTAGATTACAGCTATACGTTTCGGCAAGTGGTATAGCCATAATCATGTAATTCAAGAATAATGCAAATGCAAAAATTCTAACACTAATTATAAAAATCTCACTGCCACACAGTGTAAAACTCATTGCTGAAGGCTTGGAAGTAAAACATCGAGTTTTCTGTAACCAGTTTTAGACTGTGGTGAGAAGGAGATGCCACGAACTTGAGCTTAAATTTAAAATTATTCATAGTTCTCAGTGATTTACTTAATGTAATTTACTAGCGTCTTCATTTAATTATTTTAATTCAATTTCAATTTTATCGACTTTATAATTTGTTTTAACATAACGTTTGTCAATTTTCCAATGGTCTGAAATATTTAGCCCTCAGCAAACTATTTTAGTTCCGTGGTCACAGAGGTCACGTTTTCGATTTAATGCTATTACTGTTTGTTCGTGCAATTGATCCTTCTAGATTTTAATCGAGTTTACCACCGATTACATTGTCGGATCTATCTGCTCCGTGATAATTTCTTGATTTTTTTAATTTACTGTTGTCCTTCATTTTCATAATTATTGTTAGAATGTTTGACGTTACTCAATGTTACAATTTTCACTTTAATTGATATTTATGATTCTTACCATTTGCAATAATTCTTGACTAAGGCTGATGATGACAATATCATTTGTCGAAACTAACTTTTCTCCCCCATTTTGAGATTCATCTTTAACATCAATGAGGATGCATATAATCAGAAACGTTTATTTAAAGTTTCCAGTACGATCAAATAATAATAATTAAGTTCGATTGTAGTAGTAATATGCAGTGTATCTACACAAACTATCATTAATAAAAATCAGCAGTAGTATGATATTATATAGCCTTGATACTGGATAAAAATTCGATACAATAATGCCAAGTTTTGATTAATCTTTACTATGTACATATATTTCTGGAGAGACAAGCAAAAGCCACATGCACCTCAGTAAAATCTGTAAATAATGGAGTCAAAATTTGCAGTAAGTAATCGTGAACGTAGCCAGGAGGTGATTTCAGTGATACTTTTAGGCTTTGTCCATATAAGGAATAGTATAGATATGATTACTTTTTTCGTATCATTTTCAACCAATCAGAACGTCCAATTAAGTTACCTCGTATAATTTAGATAATACATGATTATACCAACAGAAAATTTTACATTATTCACATTTCCACAGCAGTCAATTTGGTTCATACGAGACGTCAGATTTTGACGTTTCCAACACAGAAAATAACGCAAATAAAAAAAAAGTAGTTGTTAATAGTTTTACTGAACTACTATGCACTTAAATTAATAAATTGTTTCCATTTGCTCAAATTTACTTAAAATGCAATTCGTGCCTCAAAATAGCTATGGTTGTACATCCCAAACTTCCTGCATAATTACAAATCGTCTCAGTTTGACAAAATAATTTATTTATTTAAACTGTTCAACTGACGCTCTTCGTAATTATGTAACAAGTGATCGATGTATAACCTGATTATTTTGAAGTACTTATAGCATTACCACCGATTAGAATATTGATATTATCCATGGTACAGTTTCGTAGAAATCTTTCATTCAATAAATGGTGTCCTAGATTTATAAATTCAGAAATGTTTAATTACTTAAAATTAGAAAATTATTTTATACACCTGGTACAATATCTTTTTACATGTACCGAGAGATGCCGGTAGAAGGAGAATTAAGGCACCTCTGTGTAGTTAAAAAAAAATCTTAGTGCCAACTTTTAAAATTTACGTTAGCGGGAGGTGCATAGTACTGATTAGACAGTGACACACAAACATTCTTCTAGAGATTAAGTAGTAAAATACAAATTTTCTTTGAAAATGAATACTTCCAGGTGCCTAATTACACTTTACAAATAAGTAAAATAATAAATAAAAGTACTGGTTATTTGTTAATGTAGAAAATCTAAGTAAATCAACAAACTGTTATCACTAATAATAATTACCTATCATGCAATTGAATTATTAGTTATTTTCAATTTCTTAATTGTGAACATATCACTCCTTTAATTTTTCTAATTACTAATTTCGATTAAAATCGACTAAGATTTCTGGCGTTTAAAATAATTTAATTGCTAATAATAAAGGTTTATAAACAAAATTATTATTGATACCTAAATACTTTAAGACGGATTTTTGAACATACTTTTGTTATACGATCTTCTTAACATTGCTCTTATACGAGTATCACATGTTGCTTAACTTGAAGTACACGCCCTCCTTAAATAATTATTAGTGATTCGGTAAATTTCAATGCAGAGTTGTAGACATAAGTAAATACTGTGAGATTGTTTTACCCACTGGGTATATGCAGTGTTGTGTTGTGCGTAGAACGTATTTTTGATAAAGAATGAACGTGAGTTTGCATGGCAATGGCGCGCGTTGGAAACTCCTCTGGGACTTGAATAGCCGCTGGTATATAAGAAAGAGTGACAGGGTAGAACACGAAGAGACACTCGGGCTCAGAGTTGTACATAAGAGGGTCGTTGCGCGAGTGTACCTTGTAACGACCTATGCTGGTTTTTATTTGAAAATAATTAGTTTCGCAGTTAGTTAGTTCGATTACTGCAAAACCCCATTTTGTGGATGAAGTATTTAAACATTGACAATTTAATTGTGAATTGCAAATTACTATTGAGTTTTTCAAAAATTTAAGAAGTGTTTAAACAGATTTGTAATAAACAGCAATCATCGAATTGAAAAGTATTGTGTATAAATAACCCGCGCGATCTAAAAGGAACTTGAACTGATTCTTTATGTAGCTAAATAAAAGTGTGGTAAAACTTTATTAAACATTGGATAAATTTATTGGTAAGGGTAACTGAATTTTCAAAATTGAATTGACGTGTATTAAGATCACTGATAAAATACTCTTTTAAAGTGAAAGGGTGTTGTACGAATTGAATGTTTGAACTTGAATTGTGTATAATTTTACCGAGGAGGTTACAATTCTATCTTCCACAGCCAGGTAGGATTAACTTAACACCTCGCCTAGGACTACTTATTTTAGAAAATTTAAGACAGTGGTTGCACCTTGAGACAATTTTGCCTAGATTCAATGTTGTTATTTGATGTTTTACGGTAAGTGTAAGGTGTTTGAAACTAAATTTCAACCACTTTACGTCTTATATCGAACCCGCCCATTTCCACTGCAGTTAGTTTGGCAACACATTGCTAATCATCTTAACCGTAATTAATCCTGTGTAGTACGGTGTTATCAAGCATGGTCTAGACAAGGTCAAGAACGCTTTTGGCTTGCAGTCCTATTGACCACATCTTGTGGTTCCGCTGACAGCTCGTCATCGACAGCAATGTTTAGAGTGGTGTACCTTGCGACTGGATTGGGATGTGGAATGGCATAGGGTGGTCTTCAGTAACGAATTCCGATTCTGCTTGCGAATGCACGATGGTCGCATGAGGGTTAGACATAGACGTGGAGAACGCCTCAATGTGCAGTTTTCTGTTGAGCGGCATGTGCATGTGTTTATGGAAGCAGGTCTCAGTTGGTATTCATCTGAGGCAATATGAATGCCCACCAATATGTCGATGAAGTGGTAGAACGACCCGATTTTCCATCAGGATAATGCCCGTCCCCACATTTCAAGGCATTCTATGGAGCGCTTCGAAGAGGCTAATTAGCAATTAGCCGATTCTCCACAGGTCCTAGAAGTTCTCCGGCATGAATTACAGATTGCCTGGAATGCAATACCTCAGGAGGAAATTGACCACCCGTTGGAATCCATGCCAAGAAGGGTGCAGGAGTGTGAAACTATAGGGGTGGTCCAACACATTATTAATAAAAAATGCATTTATCTTTTGTTTAATTTCTTTGAAATTTTAATTTGACTAGTTAAACATTTTTGCCAAGTTTGGTCTAAAAATTCCAACGCCTTCGTGGTGATCTTAGACAGACGCTGAGGTTCTCGATAAGTGCCAAACTGGAATAATAAAATATTTTTTTGGAATAAGCTCCAGGAATGATGGTTTACCTACAAGCTTTAACTGCGTGGAAAATATATATTTTCAACTTTAAAATAAGTTTTGTAAATAAACATATGTACTATGAACTTACGAATCAATTAGCTAAAAATATTACTCTAATCAACTTTTTATTTTCATACAATTCCTAATTTAAATTGTAAATTGTACGTTTGGGAAAAATTGAGAGTGAGAATATTATTATAAAAATTAATATCGTGTGAAAGCACATTGAAATTTACATGAAACCCAAACACAAACATTTCTTTCCCAAACAATTCAGAAAACAACAGTTTTGTGTTAAATTAATGACGTTTTAGTGATGCTTCACCATGCATTTAATAGAATACAATATTTTCCTAAAATTAAGTGAAATAGTAAATTATAACGCCAAAGTCATTTGTCAATCTGTTCCGCTGTTGGCTGAAACCGATTACTTTTAAAAAGACACAGCTAGAGTGACGCAGTTTAATTTAAAAAAGAAACTACATCCACAACTCAAACTGTTGAACATGCCCGAGGAGAAACCACACAATAGATCTAATCGTCATAAGTCATTGCACATCTTATAATAAATAGGCACGCCAGCATTTCTTGTTTCAAACTAACACACATTTTCAATTGAAGGTTCGCATGACAATAACCACTGTAATATTATATTCTTTCTACTATAAAATAAAATGTATATTACTTACATGTATACACGATATAATGTAGTTACCTAAACGCAACAGACCAAATCTAGGAAATAATGTGTTTCGTAACATTCATTATTGCAAATAGGATATTATGTCAAAACCACACTAAATACACATATAGCGTGTCCATGTATACGGTATATAATTTTATTGTTATTTACAGATCGAGGAAATTGTTTTTGAAGCAAAATTCTAAATTGAATCGTGCTTAAGAGTAAATATTTAAACAGTTACAGGTCATTCGAAAGAAACTCTTATTTTGTTTTTGAAAATTAACAAAAAATATGACATTTATACATCATATTTTACTTTACCATAACGATTAATTAAAAACAAAAATAAACTATCCTTTAATAAATTATTATATTATTATAATAATAAATTGTAATAAATAATAAATTATTGTATTATTATAATTATTATTTATGTAATAACGAAGCTTTAAAAACGATTAGTAAGTTTAATAATAAGTAAATCTAGATGCACAGAATTCCTCAATATACAGGGTGGGTCCATAGTGTGTGGGTGGAAGATTGTTTATATCAAAGTTGCATTTTTTTAAATGGAACCTCCTGTATACTGCGTATTTACATTCCTTGGTTAATTCTAGTGCGACTTTATGTATCACACATGGTACCTAAAACGAATCGATTAGCCGCAATTCGTCATTTTTACAAATAGTAGATGCCTGAAAAAAATTAAATATCACTGTGATCACAAAACTTAGAAGGCCCTGACTGCGATGTTACTAGACTTGAACTGTACTAGCGTAGACCGGACGGTCAAATCCGAATTCTTCTTGTGTTTGGAGAAATTACTTTGCCAATTTAGAAAATTTCAATCAATGGTAACTAGATTTTTCAAATAGAACGGCCATTTTTTCATTTTTGCATCAAATGCGGAATTTTTTTACCTTTCTAACAATATAAATTAGTCTGTATCTATGTTCGCTAGATTTCTTTTAATTACGCAATTTCTGATTAATTTGATGTGTTTTTCAATTTTGGTTCGTATTATCTAGAAACCCATGGAAAGTGAACAAAAAACGATACACATTATACCACATTATTTATTAAGTAGAAAAATACATAAACACAAAAAACAAAATTACGAGCTAAAATAAAAATAAAAATAATTTTAATAAATGTTCAAAATGTCTACCACCTTGTACTAAGCAAATTTTAATTCTACGACTACAATAATGTTTAACCCTATTTAACATTACTGGGTTAATAGTTGCAAAAACGTTTCGGACTCTATTTTCCATATCTTCCGCAGTGGTTGGTAGTTCAGAATACACTTTTTCCTTGACGTACACCAACAAAAAGAAATCAAGCGGGGAAATATCTGTGCATCCACTTTTCAACAAATGCATTATTAAGCCATTCACTTACTACACGGATACGTGTGAAAATGCATGTCACTAATTTGAGTGAGCGGGACATCTTCAAGGTGTCCAAATCATTTATTACGCAGGAAATTTAACTACAAATTCGAATTTAGAATACCGTCGAAGACAAAGGGACCAACAACTGAAGTACCGAATATGCCTGCCCAAACATTAATCGACCATTTCTCTTGGCTATGAACTCGGAAATAGTGAGCGTTTTAATCTGAGTAATAATGAAAATTGGGCTGGTTAACAAATTGCGGTGGAAGGTGGACTCATTTGTAAACATGATCTTATCCAAAAATTGTACATTTTCATTTAACTTTTGTTCTATCCAATTGCAAAGATTAATCCTGCCCGAAAATCGGTCTCCTTGAGCTCTTGATGTAGTTGTCTGTGCGTGTCTGTGCGTGTCTGTGCGTGTCTGTGCGTGTCTGTGCGTGTCTGTGCGTGTCTGTGCGTGTCTGTGCGTGTCTGTGCGTGTCTGTGCGTGTCTGTGAGTGTCTGTGCGTGTCTGTGCGTGTCTGTGCGTGTCTGTGCGTGTCTGTGCGTGTCTGTGCGTGTCTGTGCGTGTCTGTGCGTGTCTGTGCGTGTCTGTGCGTGTCTGTGCGTGTCTGTGCGTGTCTGTGCGTGTCTGTGCGTGTCTGTGCGTGTCTGTGCGTGTCTGTGCGTGTCTGTGCGTGTCTGTGCGTGTCTGTGCGTGTCTGTGCGTGTCTGTGCGTGTCTGTGCGTGTCTGTGCGTGTCTGTGCGTGTCTGTGCGTGTCTGTGCGTGTCTGTGCGTGTGTGTCTGTGCGTGTGTGTCTGTGCGTGTGTGTCTGTGCGTGTGTGTCTGTGCGTGTGTGTCTGTGCGTGACTGTGCGTGTCTGTGCGTGTGTGTGCGTGTGCGTGCGTGTGTGTGTGTGTGGGTGCGTGCGTGCGTGCGTGCGTGTGTGTGTGTGTGTGGGTGGGTGCGTGGGTGCGTGCGTGCGTGCGTGAGTGCGTGAGTGCGTGCGTGCGTGCGTGCGTGCGTGAGTGCGTGAGTGGGTGAGTGCGTGAGTGCGTGCGTGCGTGTGTATGGATGTATGTTAGTATCCATGATAACTCCAGAACGAAAATACCTACTCTTGTTTTCATTTGGCTTAGAGCTGATTATATTTGGGGAAAAATCCAGCGGCGGAGTGGGGGGGAGGGGTTATTAGGGGTAATTTTTGGTTTTTATCAAATATTTCTAAATTTCTGCATATTTAAAAGATATAAAAATACTTGGATATAGACCCTAAACATATCGATTAATTATGTTTTATGTAATTTTTTGATATGACGCGTGTAAGAATAATGATTAATTTTATAGGAAAAAGTGTAGACGTATTTTTTAAAGAAAATTTAATTTTACAAAGTTTTTTAATGCAACGCGTAATAAATGTAAAAATTAAACGAATATGATTGAAAATGCTGAAGCTGTATTATCGATATTTTTATAAAAGCGTGCGGCTGTGTAATTTTTTTACGTTAACATGTATTTATGTCTATGAATCTCTATCTGACATTAAGCTTTAAACGTCATTCTGACATAGATTACTGTTTTTGTGTTAACAATGTTGCCTGTTTTCGTTATGAATAATTAAAAAAGAGGTTCCTAAAAAAATTAAAATTAATAGTATATTAAATAACAAGGGACTGAAGTGACTCATTTAATCCCGCGAATAGAGTTTGTTGATCGAGGGCTTTAGCCCGAGACCAACAACTATTCAAGGGATTAAGGAACTTCAATCCCGTGGTATCTACACTTCGTGGAATAATAATAGAAATAATTATATTATTTTCTGAAAATTAAAATATTACATCTATGATAAATTTAAATTATTAGAAAAGTCACTTTGACAAAGAAGCTACACTATTCAAGGCTAATGAAATTTATGAACTATTTTTAAAATCCCAGATGTTTCAATGCCATAACAAGATTAAATTATTTTTTAATCCCTAGAAATTAAAAGTAACACTTCAGTCCCCGAAATGGGGGAACCAAATAGTACTTTTGATCCACCAAGTGCAAAAAATTATTTTATTTCTTTTAATTTCAGTTAGCATCTAGATGTCTATTAACTTCTATCTGACATGAAGTTTTAAACGTCTGTTTCTCATAGATGATTGTTTTTGCCTTTAGAATGTCGCCTAGTTTTGTAATGAGCTTCTTATAAAAGATGTTGCACAGTTATCCTTAAAAAAATGTTATTAAAATTATTTCATTTCTTTTCATTTCCATTCTGCATTGGAAGGTCGTTGGTGTTCCACACCAAATATTTTTATTATTTGAATAACGATAAATTTTAGAAGAAAAAGTGTTGACGTATTTTTTAAAGAAAATTTAATTTTACATAATAGTATATTGAGTATCAAGAACAGTAAGGGACGTTTACCGGTCGACGGCCATGTTTAGAAGCTGAGCGATAGCGAAGCCTCCAATTTGGCCGGAGACCGGTACAACCCTTACTGTTCGTGATGCTTATACTGTTTTTTGCACGATTGTATTAAATTTGCCACAATTGAATTTATTTAATTTCTAGGAAATAAATGAAGCTCAATGGTGCAAAAATTTACTTTAAGTTTTTTAATATTAAGCGAGATAAATATAAAAATTAAATAAATATGGTTGAAAATGCTGCCGCTGTATTATCGATATTTTTATACAAGCGGGCGGCTTTGGAACTTTTTTTTTACGTTAACATGTATTTATGTCTAGGAATCTCTATCTGACAAGTTTTAAACGTCATTCTGATATAGATTATTGTTTTTGTTTTTACAATGATGCCTGTTTTCGTTATGAACGTATACAAAATAGGTTACATAGTTATCCTAAAAAAAAGGAAATTAAAACTATTTGATTGCCTTTAATTTAAGTTAGCATGTAGATGTCTATAAACCTCTGTCTGTCATGAAGTTTTAAACGTCTGTTTGACATAGATTATTGTTTTTTGCGTGTACAATGTTGCCTATTTTCGTAATGAACTCATAAAAGAGGTTGCATAATTATCCTTAAAAAATGTTATTAAAATTATTTCATCTCATTTAAATATCCATTTTGTAGGCTGGAAGGTCGTGTGGTGTTCCACACCAGATAAGTATTTTCCTTCATTCCAGCACTTTGAATAAAAATAATTTCACAACAGTTAGGATCGATGTTAGTTCAAATAACTAAATTATAGAAATGTAACAGTTATGCAAGAGTTTAGTGCGTGTACGATCTAGCGAAATAAATTTTGTAATTGGCACCTACTGAAAGTGTGAAAAAATTAAGTGAATTAAATGGACCTGAATATATTCAAATTAATAATAGCCGTGTTTGCAGCTATAGAAACTAATTAAAAATTGGTTATAATAAATTATGAAAGCTACAATTATTTGTCTAAAGTATTACTAATTAAAATGAAAACTTTTTATACAGCTATTTTTACAGACAAGGTATATTTATCTAATTTGAATTTTGAACAGATTACGTAACGGCTATTATAGTTGAATACTGTGAAATGAGATTTCCATCGTACTCAAATCTAAGTAATTTCCAGCTATAATAAAAACTTATTTTAATTGATTGCGCTAATTAATGATAATTTTTATCAGCAATCTTTAATACCCCATAATTACATTTTTCTTAACTACATTAAAGTAAAATCATATCATTACGTTTTATAGGTACTTTTAAAATGAATTCAAAATTGGATGACGGGCAATAGATTAATAATTAACGTGCATGCGAAATGTTTCTAAATGAACAATGAAAAGGACAATAAAACGGTAAAGTCCATAGTTTTATAATGATGAGATGCATATAAACAAATTTTCAAGGGTAATGTAACTTGCCCACGTAAATATTATGAAACAAGCATTTTAATTTGGATAAATTTTGTAAAGCAATATTTACAAGAAATAAATTTTTTTGTGTGTACTTATTTAACCATAAATTTTATTTGCATCATTATTTAATAAATAATAAATTAATAATACGATGCCTTCAAAATCGAATTTTAATCATAACCTTCTGTCATCTTATTGAAAGAATTTTCTTTTACAAAAAAAATAAATAAATAAATAAATAGGTAAATAATTAAATTTTAGTCGTGGTTCTCATTTAAAGTAAAATTTTAAATCTCTTGAAACATACCAAACACAAAATGCCATGAACAAGGTGTACATCTAAATAATGACTCGATTTGTAGCGCTAAATATCCTTTTTCTTTATCAGGACTGTCTGCTAAGGTGGAGGCATTCCTAGATGCTGCACTTGAAGAAATCTTGAGGTTTTGACTAGCTTAAATCTGGAAATTTTTAATTGTCAAAGAGGTTTCAATGTGTGCTGTTAGGTAATGGAAGGAATAACAGAGAGTTAGACCTCTCACCAGGTTCCTGGATCATGTCATTTATTGTTAGATGCATAATAATGTACAAGTACACTACCCTGTCATCTTGATCTAAAACAATTGCCGGAACACCTCGCTTAACGATGTTTTGTTAGACTGCGGCGGTGAGCAAGCAATAAAGTATTAACGGGTTTCCTGCTTTGCTAGAGACGTGCATTTACACAAGATTCCACGATTAATTACAATAGTTAATTTCTTACTTAAGTGGCAGTAATAATCGGGAAATTACACGTTTAAATAGTGTTCGGAATGAAATTCTTCCCATGTACCCCACAAAGGTCCTTACATGATTGGTAATTTTTTTATTTACATTAAAGTTCATTTATATGTATAGCCCCATACTTACATTCAAATTGTATTTTATCTGCATTCAAAATATTATTAAATTTCGTGCTACTCTTCCACGTTAATTATAAATATAAACTCATTCGTGAGCAATAGCAATACTGCGAGTGGACCCATTCTCCAGCGCCGTACTTGCCGGTCAAAATTTTTATCAAAAATTTGAAATAAAAGTTCTAACCACACAAATGTCCATCCTAAATACGTATACTATTATCTTCTAACATTAAACGATATTGTAACACTTTCAACATTTACACTAAACTGGCAAGTTATACTCAAAAGAAAAACTCCGTTTGCAAATCATTATTTATGCTACTCCCACGTTACTTAGACATGTCTCAGCCTTACCTTTCTAACCAACTATTGCGGCTGTCATCGTTTTCAACCAAAAGAACACAATTTGAACTAAATCGATAAACCTTTGATTTGGACAATTTAGAAGTCTTGTCAATAGTAATAAACTAGAGGGTATAACGCATCCATGTACTATATATATATATATATATATATATATATATATTTTATATATACAGGGTATCTCATAACGTAATGTCACTATTCAGTATACGTAATCTTCCAAATAAAGTAAAATGTTATAATAAAGTTTTGCCCAAAGTAAACAGTTTTCATAGTACAGAAGGTTCAATTGTTATAATTCAAATAGTTACAATTTCAGTTTAAAATCATTATAAAAATTGCTCAAAATGGCCGCCACTCCTCTCGAGACATAGTCTGGCTCTTCTTAAGAGAGATCTAGTTGCCCTACGTAACATATCATTATTATTCCGATTCAGATCGGAACAGGAAAAGAAAATTCCACGTATTTCGTTCCTTTCCCAAGGGGGAGGGCGGGCTGTTCTAGCTTTCCAAGCTCCTCCAGCCACTGGATTCCCAGAATACATACAGTATGTATATATGCATGGTGGGATTAAGGATGGGTGTAGTCAGGATAGGATCGGAAGTAACAGAGTTAGGGTTCAGAGCGACTCAACAATGCGTGTTCTAAGGTCCTCAGCAGTTTCTGATGGAGTTTGGTAAACCATATTTCTCAAATAATAATTCAAGCATGTCAAGTCAAGAGAGCTTGGAGGCTCTACCAATTACACTTCCTTCAAACCGTTGATTAAAGGATTGTCTTACGCGTAAAAAATGTACGCTGGAACACGGTCGTGCTGACGCCACATGGCTAGAGGGACTTTTCTAATATTTCCTAGATGATCTTCTAGAAAATTTAAATAGCTGTCTACAGTTCAATGATTATCAAAAACGAATGGGCGAATGAGCATGTTATCAATAATTCCACACCAAACATTCACTGAAAACCTATGTTGATGATTTGACTGTGTGGTTTCATGTTGATTCTTGAAATTCCATAAATGGCTATTCTTTATATTCATCAATCCATTCCTTGTAAATGTTGGCCCATCCGTGAATAAAATTTTATTAACTACTTGTCGATTCTTAATTATCCAGCGGTCAAAGTCAATGCGTTTTGGGAAATCTGTGGGCAAGAGAGCTTGAGCAGGCTGGATATGAAATGGATGAAAACCATGACCTTTTAGTGTCCTCCAAACTCGCATTCGAGATACATCAACGTGCGCAGATATTCGGCAACTAGAGGTGCTAGGATTATTATCAATTTCTCGGCTTCGGGAAAGTTTCGAATTGGCGTAGGCGCTTCTGTATGTTTTGGAAAACTCCTCGGTCTGGTATTCGCCGGTTTGGAAATCTCAAGAAACACACTCGCACAGCTGTCGCTGAGTTTCCATCGCAAAAACCGTAAATGTAATAGATATCGGCGTATCCTTGGGTTGTAAAAGTAAACATTTCGAACACCCGAACACTGCAACCAGCACAACCAGATAAATCTACTTTGGCGTTTGGCAAATAAATACAGTCGTTTCCATAGTACATCATAGTTTGGATTTTAAACTGCTGCGCGGCTCGATTTCTTAAGTGTATTCGAACTGTAATTTGATTCACAAAAAAATTTCTGCAGATGAAAGCATAGTAACCAAGTTTATTTTCAAACTGAAAAATAATGTACAGAAAGGTTGCTAAATAACAACATGCTAAACCCTATTTAATATGCATGTATGGGTGGATATTGAGGCACCTTTAACACACATTCACTCGGTGCATAAATAAATAACATTGCCGATTGCGCGTTTCAAATAATCACGTTCATTTATTAATATTAATATTGAATACAGTGTTGAAAGCAACCTTTAGAAGTTGAAGAAATATTTTCGGAAAGTGTAAACTAATATACGCATTTATTATTTGTTTTTGTAAATTAATGCTTCGATGAACGATAAAGTCCTCGTATTGCCGTTGTCGTCGTATTCTGTGGATAAATGTGCTAGGCAAGCATGTAGCGATACAAATGGCGTAATGGTTGGTGACGTAAATGTACGAGTTCTGGTGTAATCAGATGACAGTCTTATTCAGCAAGAACACGCATGAGCTACAAACTGAAGTATGATATAGCCTGTGAGAGCATGGACCTAAAGGTAAACGTGAAAAGGAGAGTAGACTATTTACCCTACATGATGAAATTGTGTAACAAGCGGACGAGCTGGTATATCTGGGTAGAATGTTCACTGCAGATGGTACAATGAATAACGAAATTGGAGGATAGGTCATGGCTGGAAAAACAGTGATTGGAGATATATGGACGATAATGAAAAACGAAAGCATGAGCATAGCTGCGAAACGAGCAATCTATAATGGCGTGTTTGTCCCGTCAGTACTATATGGAAGTGAGACATGGGCACGTCAAAGAAAAATAAATGCCGTGGGAATGAGGTTCCTGAAAAGCGCATGCGGTAAAACGTGAAGGGATAAGATGAAGAATGAGTGTATAATGAAGGAGTGTGGCGAAGAAAAGACGATGATAGATAGGTAACAAAGTACTACACTACGTTGGTTTGGTCACATCGAGAGAATGAACAAGGCAAGATATATATATATATATATATATATATATATATATATATATATATATATATATATATATATATATATATATATGTGGGTGAAGTTAGAGGTGAGGCCGGGCCTGGTAGGCCGCGTAAAAACTAAATAGGAGGCAGGGATTGTTTTTACCTATCCCGCAGGGGAATGGCGTGCATATTATGTATTCCATTATAAAGTAATGAACGCATCTTGAGTGGTAACAAGCCTTAACATTTTTCGCATAAATTACAGCGCTCGTTCGCACCATAAACATATGCTCAAATGCTACGGTTAAGTGACCACTCAAGATGCAATAATTACAATAAATAGACAACAATTTGAAAGGAAATGGAAGCATTAAATGATATGTGATCATTTAAAGGAATAGAGCTTAGGTTGTCCCCGTATGCTAAGGAAACGCTACAAAACATTAACAAAATTAATCTACTTTAGAGATGTACAAAAGACTTCAATAAAAATATAATTACATTATAAAACTAATGTGTGCTGTAAATTATCGTAACGCAACTTCTGAAACTGGTATGAAACGTTGTGATCGTATAGAGTATTTCAATCCAAAACAAAACAAAAACACAGAAGTTGAGATATTATTTTTATTTGTTGTGTAAATACGGAGTACTACAACTTAAAATGACTCCCACTACACGCTTACAAAACTTGAAAATAACGATACAAGACAAAAAAACTGATTATTTAAAAAAAACTTGTAGTTCGAAAATGGAACTACAACTTTAGCTTTATTTGAGTTAGAATTAAATTTAGTGTATGGTGACAAAAATTGAATATAGCGATATTGGAGGCGCTGTACAAGGGTCGGTCTAAAGTGTCGGTAACATGTTAGTTAAGTTGAAATTGAACTGACTAAAGTGAATACGTTTTGTATTGCTGGATGGGCATCCATCTAATTTTGCCATTATTTTAAGATTTTGTCGTACGTTGGTAAAACCCCTGGAAAATATCCAGATATATGCTTATTAGCACTGGTCTATGACACGGCACGCGGTTAGCAATGGAATGTAGCCGTTTGTTAGCGCTTACGGATATCCCCCGGTGTCAACCTAATACGAAGTAAAGCCCTCACTGCTAACAAAACAGTTTGATCTCGGCCTGCATATTAGAGCAAATGTACACTGGCTTTGCATTTTCGGATGGAAAATTATACATTTGCGTATTAACTAATTAACATGTATTCACTTCAATGCGACGAGGCATTATTAGGCTCTCATAAACACTACTGCAACCGATAACGGATATATGGACCAGATATAAATAAAATATTGTGACGTTTTTGTATACACCTGTATGATCGAGATAACCGGCCCTGTCTGTCGAATTATTCTTCGTAGCGAAGGTAAGTGTATACAGGGTGTCCCATAATTAACGTAAATCAAAAATGGCCAACAAACATGTAAATACGAATTCTTCCTAACGAAGGTACAGTACCCCAAAGGTGGAACTTTGAGAGAGGTTTATTCTTAATATTTTCCCACTCGTTGGGAGTAACAGACTAAAAATTGGTATATGCACCAAACTTTAAGTGATAAAACAAATTTTCTGATCAAAAATGTTGTTTTTAGATCAGGAGCGTCTCAAATCGTAAGTGGGAAAGTAAAATGAAGTTGTTAGAATGTGCTGGAGTTGGTTAAATTGTGTAGAAATAGAGATCGCCCACATGCGAAATTTTCATAAAAAGTTATGGTCTGGATAATGTACAGAGAGTATAATTGCAATTAATGTTTTTTCGGAGAGTTGTGAGTGAATTTTCAAAGTAAATCAAGATAGCTACGTTGTTCTTACTTTGGATAGCGGTAGTTCCGTTTCGGGGTTCGACGAGGCAAAGAAACACAGGAAATACACGATTGCGATACGTAGTTTTTATATTGGCGCGAAGAGATTAGCAATATTGCGGGAAGAAGGAATAAAAGGGAGAGTTTAATAAGGCTGCAAGAGAGAACTGTTCGGTTAGAGCTTAAGTAAAGGTAGAGCGTGCGCGGTTTTTGAAGGGACTTTAGAATGGTCAGTGTTGGATTTTGTTTGTAATTCAGTTCTGCAGTACATATATAAGTGACTGCAATTACCCTTCTTGGGGGATAGATCGTATATAAACATTACAAATAAAACCGTTTCATTGTGAGTTGAAGAAACGAATAGTGATTTTCTTCAAGGATTTAAAAGTGCAAAGAAGATTTAAAATAACTCAGCAAACATTCTGTTGACAGTGTTCAGTAATAGAGCGTTCGATGATAATAATAAGAAGAAAGCCTGAAGTAACCCTTTAAGTAACAAAATTACAAGTTTAATTTAATTAAGAGGTTAGTGGTCATCATTGACGTTGAATGAAGTACATGTGTACAATCGTCAGTAATATAAAATCGATTGTATAAAGACAAGTAAGAATTTTAATTTTATGTGGAAACAGTAGTAGTGATGAACGTTTACGTTGAAGGACAAACATTAAAGCAAAGAGCCAATTTGAAACACGCGTGTGAAATACAGACCTTTGCGTTCATTAGTGGGTTTAGCGGCCGGATTATTAATCCAGTATGGTCGTCTTCTGTGTTTTGTGCCAGTATGGGTGCAAATTTAAAAGGATTACTGGAAGTAGACCATATGGACTTCACTATATCACGGATTAACTACCGTAATTTGCAAGAAATAGTTTTAGGTTTTCTCTAAAAGATAAAAGTACGATTGTCTTTTAAGTTCATTCTTGCTTATCAAGTTAACGGTTTCTTATTATAAGTAAAAGGATAATCGAACTTTACCTAGTTCAATGTGTTTAGTAGATAAGCAAATTGGTCAATATGTACCCATTATTTCATTTACTTTTGTTGTTTGTTTGAGTCAACTGAGATGAAAAGCTTAGCATTAACCTGTGTAAAATTGAATACACCTATTACGTTACATCTATTGGTACTTGAATTAACCTTTGAATATTTTAAGTTTAATGATTAATCTGAAATTGCTTTATGAGCCAGATCGATTATTACAAAACTTAATTATTTTGACCTGTTTGACAGTCAGTAAAATCCAGAACACGAATAACAGAATAGTTTTATTAAGTATAAATTACTTTGAAGTATTAAAATTCAAACCTATTGATATTGATATTTTGTTGATATAAAAACTATTAAACCGACTTTTTATTTTGATTTTTTCTATATTGGGTAATATTTATTTGGTTCAAACTGTTACATATATATATATATATATATATATATATATATATATATATATATATATATATATATATATATATATATATATACAGGCTGTATCGTAAAAAACGCCCCAAGTTGTAACTCCGTTATTTTTTGGCGGATTTTAAAAATTCAAAAAGCGAATGGATGGTTTGATATACTCTACAAGATGTCACCAACTTTCATTTTTTTAATCTTTGCCCTCAGTGATAGCGATAGTCAACTTTTTTTTTCTTAATGGAAACGTGTTTATTTTTGTCATATTGTAGACAATTTTTTTCTGAATTCAACAGTATAACCTAACTTAATATTTATTTAACATTTGCATACGATTTGACATAATTTTATAAGTCGCTTTTTGTTTCGCATTCATTTCCACACATGCCTTTAGCAAAATGTCAGATCGTGTCACTGAGTTGTCAACATCACAATCTTTTGATTATTTTTATAATACTGTGAAAAGATCACTTTAATTTCTATGATGGATGACAGAACATTGACCGACATGCTCCAAGTGTACTTTGAATGTAATAAAAATAGTGACCAAGCAGTGCCACTTGACTTTTGGTTTTGGGGTTACCTTAAAGACTAAGTCTATTTAAACCAGCTGCAGAATGAAAACTACCTCAGAAGAAGAATAATCGAGGTTTGTCGAGAAATTTCTCCAAATGTTATAATGAACGCTACTTATGGAGTGATTAGAAGGTGCGAGCTGTGTATTCGTCAAGGCAGCAGACAATTTGAACAATATTTGTGATGCAGATTTCACTAGTTATTTAAATGGCATTTGCTAATAATTACGGATTACTTAATTATTTCATTTTTTATTTTTTACAGAAATTGTTGAATAAATATTAAATTATGTTAATTCTGTTGAATTCAGAAAAAAATTGTCTACAATATGACGTAAAAATAAACACATGTTTCTATTAAGAAAAAAAAAAGTTGACTATCGCTGTCACTGAGGGCAAATATAAAAAAAATGAAAGTTGGTGACATCTTGTAGAGTATATCAAACCATTCATTTATTTTTTGAATTTTTAAAATCATCCGGCAATAAATAAGTTACAGCTTTTTACGATACAGCCTTTATATTCATATATATATATATATATATATATATATATATATATATATATATTAATACACGAGGGCTAAGTATTCAAAATACAGGGTGTCATCAAGTTTACGACGACCCGTGTATTTCAAAATTTTATTAATCTTTTGGATAAGTTTCTTTTGAAGTGTGATTGGTTTTGAGTTGTGAATGGTTTTACTGGGTAGCCTGCAATCCTGTCTTCTACAGTCTGATAGGATTAATTTAACATCCTGCCTAAGACTATTTATTTAAAAAAAAATTAAGATTGTGATGGCGCCTAGAGACAATTTTTCCTGGACTGAGCATTGTTATCTGTGAATTTATGGTAAGTGTGAGGTGTTTAAAACTACCTTTCAATCATTTAACTCGTTATATCGACCCCGCCCATCTCCACTGTATCTGGCTTGGCAACCCGCTTACTTCGGTAAGCCTGCACGACGCCTAGTGCGGTTTTGACGTGTAACAAGATAAGAGTTTGTATAGAATTTTTTTTTAGCTAAATAAAGTTTATATTATTATATATAGTATACTGGGTATAATATTTTCTTATGACATAAATAAATGTTAAGCAGTAGAACATTAAAAGAATACATATACTCTCTCCATAATGAATAATGTACAAAATGGTAGTGTCGACATGTTTTTGTTGCTCTGGAGTCGCAACTTTATTTCATGTGACCACAGAACTACAAGGTATGTGTTTGAGCCATACTTAATGACCTATATTATGCCAAATAAGTAATTATAATGAAATTTAATGCCTTGATATATTTAAGTGATTATTTAAAGCTCAATATATTTGCAGAATAATTATATTACAAAAATTAACACATCCTTATCAATTACCTAAACTATTATGTTGTAACAATAAACTTCAAATTTTTAGTCACTATTCCTATCAGAAAGTTCAGAATAGTTCCTCACATTAATCATTATCTCATCAACTGTATTGCCCAACATTTTCTCATGTTTGTACCACTGCTTTATAAAATCACAATGATACGGTGGCAATCGTAACACTTCCTGTCCATAGCTTCTAATTATTTCATCTACCTCATATCTTTTCTCTATTTGCCGAGATTTAATTAGTGAAAATAAAGTTCAGTTGTAAATAGTGTGGGTTTATAACTTATATTTTTATGTGTTAACCATGAAACCATGTTAGACTTTGTCCAGGGTGATGTTGGTACCTTCTCGAGTAATATTGTGTGGCATGGTGCATTGTCCATAATAATTAATGAAGGCTCTTCTAAATTATTTAACAGCCATTTTTTAAACAGATCTCCATTCATTTCATTAATGATTTTGAAGCAAATAGTAGGCACGTATTCTCTATAAATCCTGTGGTTGATGAATAACAATAAAGCGTTTACCATCATCCCCCTGTAGTTTCGGTACACTCTTTAAGAGTGGAAAAAGTATGGTAACGCCTGTTACGTACTCATTTAAATTACGACAGTCAATCGCTTCGCTCGTTCGTAACCGTAATAATGCATTCGGCGTAATAGGTTACTTACTACCAGAATTATGTAATATGCTATTCAATTTAAGCGTAATAGTAAATTCATTATTCATGCAAAACTATAAATAATGAAATATCCATCAAAGTTGTAATTGGTATTGAAATTGTTCATTTTAATTTTTAATGAACTTTATAGTTTATTAGATTAAATGTAGATTATTTTAATAAATAATATCAAATGTGGTCATTGTATTTTAACACCTATTAAACAATTATAATGGTAGTATTTTGCAAGGTCATAAAACAGTAAAATTCAATAGCCAATAAATCATAGAACTTTACAAGACCTTTATAAGAAAAGCAAAATATTTTCAAAACATGCGCTACTGTGTTTTTCATTGTAATAAATAAAGATTAAGTTATGTTACATAATCACATTATAAAAACCGTTCGGCGTCTATTACAAAAAAATGATAATAAATCACAATTTTCAAAAATAAAAGGTGCAAAGCAGAACAACATTGGACAATCTCAATACTCAAATAAACGCAAAAGAACAGATTCACGACTTTTAGTGTTATATCATAACTTTTGAGATCCATTATCCAACATGAGGTTTAAATATTACACCAGGAATACAGACAGATGTGGTACGAACAATATTACAGCACAATGTACTTAATCCATTCTTTAATTAAAAAAACACCGAACGCGGTTTAATTTTTGTATGGTATGTGAGTACCACACAGTGTTCCAGGTTTTTCAAATCCATTCTTTATTTGACATAGCTGACATTCGATAGACAAATAAAGTATCACTTGATCTCTCGTTTAAAACAAAAGGGAGACGGTTTTTATAACTAAAACAAGAATTAGGCAAAACGTAGTTACACAAGAAATAAATACTCAAATATATTTAAAACTAATTATGAATTTCTAATTAAGCATTTTATTGATATTGAATTTCTACCGTCTTTCTTTAAATTAAACTTGAACGATAAATCATTAATTTATACTAAATAATTGAAAATTAAATTAAATTTAGAAGTTCTTAATGATTTGAAGTTTGGCTGTTATAACGTCTTAAGTTTTAAGACACCCTGGTAAACGTAAACTGACGGAGAAACTTATAAGATTTCCTTTTCAGAAATATTGAATAGTCAATCATGCACAGTAATAATAATTAATGGTGAGGTAAGATGTATATAAAAGTTGAAGATCATTACTTGTCGTCGCATGGTTATGAAAAAAGAAGAAATAACGTTTCTAATTAAACCTCCGTAATTTTACAGTTCTGTACGTAATTAACAATTAACTTGTTTATTTGCGTTTGTATCAAGTTTCTTTGCATTGTTCACACGATATAAATATTTAGTCCATTGTTTCATCACGAAGTAAAAGTTGCAGGAATACATTTTCACCTACAATTAAAATAGACGTAGGTAGATATTCCAAACCTTTAAATGATTATCTTATAGAAGAATTTAAACAGAAAGAAAATAACGTATGCTTTGATGCGTACTAATGTAATTAAGTTCCTTCAATATACATACTTGTAGGTAGCACATCATATTTAGCTTAAATTTAATTAAAAATTTATTACTTTCTCTAAAATAACTTAAAGATAATAATATAGTTATTTGTTCATAAAATTTAAATGTTGTAAACTTTCAAAAAGATTGCTTTGCTACAACAACCACATCATGTGCTTCGTTGAGTGACAATTACAAAATGTTTTATTAATGTAGAAGTTATAAATTTAAATTTGGTTTATCTCAAATTCAATATACTTAGTACGAAACAATCTATAAGTATTTTAACATGATAATGTACAATTATGGAACGGCATCACAAATAATAATAATACCCTCCGTCAAATGGACCTTAAGAGTAAATTATTTAGACCCAGTCATGAGATACTGCATTAACTTATCAAAGATGTCGGGTACGGCAAAAGTAGTCGGCGTTCGCGTGCTTCCTGGTATACCGGATGTAGTTATTACTACTTATTTCAGTCAAACATACCATATGGCCGTCTTTTATAGTTTTTTAATTATTCTTCGCTTTTAAAATTAAAAGATCAGCTCTCTCTAAAGTAAAAATTATATTACAAAAATTATAGCCTAAATTTATAAGTAGAGATAACGCTTTTATTTCAAATTACTTAAAATTTTGAAGGTTGTGATATAAGCATCATTTACATTTAATTTCAGTTGAGCAATGCTAATTGACAGTTTTACTATAGACCATTGACCTTATTTGAAATAATGGACGAGGAATTATTTTTTAATTTATATGGTTTGCTTGCGGTTATGACTTTAATTTGTGCCAAAGACAAACCTAAGATTGAAAAATATGACCTATACTTAGGAAGGGAACAGTGTGGTTTCTTTTATAATTTGGTTCAGGAAATGAGGTCGGAAGACCCACTATTATTTTTCAATTTTATACGGATGACTGTCCACTCATTTGATTTATTTGTGGGTTCACACTTGAACAAAACTTGTCCATGGGAATCTATTACACCTTCATGTCGCCAAATTTGAATACTAAGGTTTTTTGAAATAGAGGATTCATACCATAATTTAGCGTTTGCATTTAGAATTGCACCATCAGCAACATGCATGTCTAAAGCCAATTACGTCGTAAAGATGGCATTCTATTACAAATAAGTTTTACGATATTTGTCAACTTTTAGATTGTCTTAGTGCAATTGATGGGAAACGTAAAAATACATGTGCACCATCATATTCTGACTCACTTCAGTATCGTTTTACTTCCCTTTTGTGATGCCCAATACTTTTTCACTTAGATATTGGAGCCTACGGGTCACAAAGTGATGGAGATGGAGGTGTTTTAAAGAATTTAGTGTTTGGTAAAGCCTTGTTAAATGGAACACTAGGCATCCCCCATCAGTTACCTTTACCGAGTACGAACATACCAGTACCAACTTTTTTTGTGAGCAACGAGGGATTTTCTCTTCAATTAAACTTGTTGAGAGTATTCATAAAAAAGAAGGTAGGTGGTATGTCTCAAGATAAACTCATTTTTAATTACAGGTAAGTAAAGCGGCAACTTAAAACTATGTACTAAAGCACATGCATTTTCAGATTGTCTCGTTCTCGGAGGGTCATACATAATGGTAGCACGATTTAGGATCTTTCATAGGAGCATAAATGCAGAACCTAAAATAATTTATAGGATTATTAAAGCCACAAAACTCTTCATACAATTTTATAAAGCCACAAAATGCTAATGCATGCAATACCAAATTCATAGACTGGGAAGAACTTGGGGTACTTGTCACAGGAGACTGTAGAAATTATGTACCAAAGGACAACGCATTTGGTGACTTGTTGAAACCAATTTCTGTTTTTGAAATAGAAATTCACCAAGACAGGCTTGGAATTTCAGAAATTATACAAAAGATTATGTGAATAATGTGGGGGTAATTCTATTTGTCCTTGGCAGTTAAATCACATTAAAAGAACAGAATTTTATCTATATCATCAGCTGACGTCACATACTCCGCCTAAGAAGCTGATGCGGGTTAAGCTTTGTTAGTATTTATATGGAGTGTTGAAGAAAATTCATGTTTATTTAATAAAAATATCGTGTTTGAAAGTGTTCTGTTGAATAGAAGTTAAGTCTGTGTGTGGTGAAGTTTCGTTTTTGTATGCGGTTTAATTATAAATTTTGTACGTCGTTTCTTACCAAGAAACAGCTAAAGTTTTATTAAATAACCAATTTTTCACAAAAAAGTACAAATCTACGAATTATCACACAAGGGCTATGTACCTACGTTTACTGAACATTCATGAATTCCTTTTTTTTATTACACTATAACACTAATGACCTGATGTTTACTAGAAATTTAATAATGGTAATTGAGGTTAACTTGCAATAACATATTTTAAAAAACGTTACTCAGTCTGAACTTAAATTTTTCTTAGTACAAATTGTGAAAGTAATTCCACGTCCTTTATTTGTCACTTTCTCAAAAGAAAGTGGATTCCACACAAAATTGTTCACAAATTAGCACATTCAAAGATTTTTGAAATTACAAAGAATAATTTTATCGCTTTGTCCCTTAAAATAATTTTTGTGCCAAACCGTTCATTTAAACGCATACATAACATTGCCCCCGATTAGTTGTTTTTTGACATTCGACATGCGCTTCTGACCTCACGAGGAAAAGCTCAATTCATTTCGAATAAAACATTTAATTTTATCGTTATTTTTTTTGAGTGGAAAAACTTAATATGTTTGATGATATCTTAGATAAAATACCAACGTAGGGATTTTCATTACCCTTCTTCCGCTTTTGAGATGGTCTAATTATTGGTGAATGTGGTTCTACTGTTCTATGTATTTCAGATGTGTTTTTTTCGGTACTGTTTCTATTGATGTGGTAGTGTAAGAATACCCCGAGGGAGAAAGTGGTTGTGATCAAACACATGGGCTGCTCGGAGAATAAATAGAAAGTACATCTTCAAAACAATTTTTTCAGAGTGCAGTTTCTATTTATTGCTGTCCTGAACATGCATTGATATACCAGTTTGCCATCTATCCTAAAACTTACTCTCTAGGCCGCTTACCATCATGCATAAACATAAAATAGGATAAAAAAGACCAAGGCTCAACAACAGCTACTTGCTCCGCTTTTACACATTTGTTTAATCTTTTCCTTCTCTCGACGAAATGTTTCTCTCAGCGATTTGTATCTAGATTTGCACGATTCCACTAAAAAAGTTTTAATAAAATATTACACACATTCTAGCCTAGTACCAGGTAAACTCAATGAAGAAGATACATTTTCCCGTGCCTTATCTATCATTAACCTATTACTATATCCCTCTTCCTGCATGTCAGATATTGCAAGATAGTTACTTATAGCTTTTAAATTTATCTTTTTCGGGTGGAAAAATACTTTTGTTATTATTGCTCGCCATTTTATAACGGCATTATAACCTCACAAATTCAACATTTGCTTTCAATTTCCTTGTACTTAGGTCACCACTTCAAATTGAACTCTGACTTAAGCGCACACGAAATAAGAAATGTAAACATCCGTATGGTATGCCGTTAGGCAAGTGTTAAATTCATAATTTCCTATAAAGTGAACTTGAATGTAAATGTGTCCAGTGTTAGATAAGATTGAGATTTTTAAATGGTTTTTAACCCATGAATATTACTTTTCACAACATGGGATGATTGTTTGGAGTAATTATTTTAAATACTATTAAATAGTGGCCAAATAAGATATTACACATGTATTTCGGAAAGCAGTCATCGTATAGCTTTCGGAAACCGATTATTTTTTATTTTACAGTTTTATAAAGCCGCTAGATGGTTGACCAATAATTTCTATGCATGATAAATAAAAAATGGTGGCAAATAAATGTTAACGTCTATTTTCCTTCAACACGATATTTTTTAACATGGTATGATGGCGGCGGGCGCCGGCAGCAACACCTCAGGTGCTCTGTGTAAAAAGCGTAAATCGAAGGTAGTGACCGGTATTAAATGTTTACAATGCGAAAATAGTTTCCATGTTAGTTGTGCAAAACTAGTAAAGACTATAAAATTCGTAAGTGACGATGCAATTATACGTTGTGAAGAAAATCGTGAAATGAGTGGCGGAAATTACTGTAATATTGACAAAGATTTTATTGAAGCGGTAAGCAATATCGCCGATCAAAATAACAAGACCGATATACGCATATTTAATTATATCATTAAACAAAATGATAGGATTATTGCAGAATTACGTAACCAAATTGATATTCTAAAATAAAAATCAGTTTGCGTGGAAAATAGAACCAGTTTTAATAAACAAGGACAAGGTCGCACAGTTCAACAATTATTATCAAATAGCCCAAAGCAGGTGACTGATAACAAAATGACTAAAACTTCTTACGCTACTGTCTTACAAAAATGCTATTGTAGGAAAAGCTGATGAGGAAACCGATGAGAATACCAACAGTAGCAAAGATAACCCCACAAAAGCTTACAATACTACATGGAAAACTGCGACATACAAAAAAAAATAAAAATAGAAATAAAAATCGCCCGCTTATCATTGGATCTATTAAAGAATCACCGTCAAACACGTCATGCACGTTGAAAGGTATTCCGAAATTCGTTGCTATGCACGTATCGCGACTAGCACCAAAGACTACGGTGGAAGATCTTACGAGTTTTTTAAAACCACATTTTCCTGAAGTGACATGTGAATTGCTTAACTCCAAAAATCCGGAAATCTACGCTTCCTTTAAGGTAGCTATAACGGAAGAAAACTTTAAAAAAGAGATGGATCCATCAATGTGGCCAGATCAAGTGTGCATAAGACGTTTTTTATTCAAGAGGAAAATAGAACAACCAGCGTAGTTTTTGATCCCAATTTACTATTGATAAATATTCAATACTTAAATTTACTTAAGATAAATGATTTGCTTCTTGACATTCACAATTTTGAAAATTTCTTTTTTCTATGTCTAACTGAAACTGGTATGAAACCCCAACATATTGAAAATGTAGTTATTGAAGGTTACTCCTTAGCGTCTTACTATTGAAGAAGCTCTTTTAAAGGAGGGGGAGTCGCTATCTATGTTAAAGTACATCAAAATATAATTAAATATAAAAAATAGACTTAAACAATTTTTGCATTGATAAACGAATTGAAGTTTGTGCAATTTCCTATTACTATTATTATCGATCAACAGATCAAATAATTGTAAACTGTTATAAATCGCCTTCGGCAGACGTTAAAACATTCATTGTTTCTTTAACGAATGTATTAAAGTATATTTTTAAACCAAGTGCCAATATTATATTGTGTGGAGATTTCAATGTACACGCTAATCTAAATTCAACCGATTTCATTAGGTTATCAAATCATTTATCTACTTTCAATCTAAAAAATGTTGTAGGATGGCCTACCAGAGGCACAGGAACAACTGCCACAATTATCGATCATATCTACGTAAATCCCAGAGGTACCCATGGTGCGCCTATGTTGTTGATAATGTTATATCCGATCATAAAACCATACTTTTTGAAATGTTTTTTGATAAAGAAAAAATAGGTAAGAGTCTTTCATATTATAAAAGAAATGTTGGAAGTAATTCAATTAGTCGATTTGAAAGTGAGCTGGCTTCAATAAATTGGAATTATTTGTATACCATTATTGATGTAAATGCGGCATTTGATTTTTTCTATAACCATTTTATATACATATTTGAACAACATTTTCCTCTACGGATTTGTAGTAATCATGGCGTAAACAGAACTTCAACTTGGGTAAACCAAGAAATTAAATCTTCTAGTGACAAACTAAAAAATTTATTTGCCTTGTGTAGGAAATACCCCGTCTTAGTACCAAATTACAAACTCGCAAAACAACGCCATAAAAAATTGGTGAGTCAAACTAAAAACGAACATCTCCAAAATATAATTCTAAATGATGCAAATCCAACAAGGAAGGCTTGGCAAATAGTTTCTAAAATTTCTAAGCAACCGACATTACAAAATGCTAACATAAGAAAAATTAAAAATAAAGACCACATAACTGAAGATCCTAACGAAATTGCAAACGTTTTCGTGGAATACTTTAAAAATGCACCTCTAGATGCAATTAAACGAATTCCCAACTAAAAATTTTTTTACCAAATGACCAAAATATTATAAATAGTCTTTTCCTCTTACAACCGTATACTGAAGAAGAACTATTTCGCTTTGTAAACAACAAATTAAAAAATAAAAGGTCAGCAGATCCTGATAATATTCCTGATTTTATTCTAAAATGTATACTATTCTATATCTCAAAACCTCTTACGTATATAATTAATCTCTCCTTCTGTAATGGTATTTTTCCAAATAGTATTAAAATTGGGAAAATAATGCCTGTGCATAAGAAATGTGACACTCAAATGCCTGAAAATTATAGACCAATTGTTCTAACCTCGGGCTTCTCCAAAATTTTTGAAATGTGTTACTCAAACCGCCTTCTTCAATATTTGGAAAAAAATCAAATTTTATCAAATAAACAACATGGTTTTCGCTCAGGAAAGTCTACTCACTCCGCTATGCATGATCTAATTGAAGAGGTACTCGCTCAGAATGAAAAAGGTCTCTACCCAATTGCAATTTTCTGTGATTTAAGTCGCGCCTTTGATTGTGTTAACATCAATGAACTAATTAAAATATTGAAATGTTCCGGTATTAGTGGTACAGCTTTAAATTGGCTTAAAAGTTTTTTACAAAATCGATCCCATTGTGTAAGTATTATGAATAATCATAACAATGCAATGTGTGAATTTAAATCCAAAACAGTTAACATAGATATTGGTGTTCCCCAGGGCACTATGCTAGGACCCATTTTGTTCCTACTGTGCATAAATAACTTTGCAAGTACCATTGCTGATGGATTTGTTGTTCAATATGCGGATGATACATCTATCATTGTTTCAGATAAGTCAAATGCTGCATTAAGACCAAATGTGATAGCATACTAAATGATATTTATATTTGGTTTAGTAATAAATCTATACTCTTAAATCCTGATAAAACTAATTACATCAGATTTCATAACCACCAAAAACAGAACCCAACTCTTACCTTAAGAATAAACTCAATATTGATGTAGTATTTTGAGCGCATTAAGCGGACTCTGCTTCCGTCACCTGATGACGGAAGCAGAGTCCGCTTCAAACGTCGTCAAGCATAAACTGAAACCGATCAACTCCACTAATAGAAAACCACAGTTACAAAACACTTATAATACAGAATCCAATAATATTACAAAACAGAGTTGTATAAAATTCTTGGTACTTTATCTTGATGAATGCTTAAATTGGAAGAAACATTGTCAACAACTGATTTCCAAATTGAACTCGCATGTTTACTTATTCAGACATCTGCGTCATTTCCTAACGATAAAACAGCAATTAATGATTTATCATTCCGACATAAAATCTAGGATTAGATATGGCATTTGTTTTTGGGGTAGTTCCACCCTTTCTAAAAATGTATTTATTGCTCAAAAGCAAATAATTAGAACGATCCTAAATATTCCCTCCACCAGTAGTTGTACAAACATATTCACCGAACTTAAAATTCTAACTTTATCTAGTCTATTTATATATGAATTGTGTCTCTACATTTATCAAAATAAACAAAATTGGTTGTTAATAAGTGACATTCACAACATAAAAACCAGAAATAACAAAAATTTTTATAGTCCGACCTATTATGCTTGCATGCAAATCTCCAAGACAATTAGGGTTAAATTACTATAATAAATTGCCAGAGCATATAGAAAATAGAAAAACATTAAAGAGTTTTAAACTCAAACTAAAAGAATATCTAGTCATAAAATGTGTATATAGTGTTGACGAATTTTTGTAACGTTAGTGTGTTATTTAATTAATTAGAATATGTTTATTATTATTATTATTAAACACATTTTTTCCTAAATCTTTATGTGAAGTGGTGGTCGATTTCATTTGATAGATTTTTTTCTTTTATTTTAGCAACTTGCAAGCGATGTCTTATTTTTTCTATTGCAGACGATAGGTGAATATATATATATATATATATATATATATATATATATATATATATATATATATATATATATATATATATATATGCTATGGAGGAGATAACGCTCATCAATGGTTTTGGTATTAGCATCAACCCCAAAACGCAATTACCTAGATCCTAGATCCTCAAGGGAGTGTTCTATTTCAAAAGGGAAAAAGGAAATCTTTATGTAAAAAAAGGGAATTATAGCGTGTTTAGTCATAAATACTCAGACAAAATTAAAATCAGCCTTTTATATGTCAATAGCAAAACGCCTAGCACTACATAGAGCAGTGGACGTTCCGCTTTCTCGCTTTGTTCCTGAATCAGTTGTGCTGGCGCGTGCATCCCAAGAACCGATGACTTTTGTCTTGACAGTTGCGTGTAACCTGCAGTCGTGGCCGCGCTCGTGCACATGCAAACCGCAAACTCCGTTTCCGTGAGTCTGTTTGTGTCACGGTCCAAGAGAACTTGTAATAAGGCATTAAGTAAAAAATGAATACCGTTGTGGATATCGAAACAGGTTCCGATAATGAGACTAAACTGCTAGCAGATAAAAACAAACGAAAAAAGATTAGTATCGATAAGCAGTTCAACAACTATTGGCTAGAAGATCGGCAGTTTTCACTATGGTTACAACCTGATATAAACTCGACAAACAAGGAAATTTAAGTACTATATAATAAAAATAAGATAGCGCTTGAAGGGCAAGGAGCGTACAAGATACCTTGTGCAGATTGCAACAAAGCATACATCGGTCAGACTAACCGCAGAGTAAACGCCAGAAGAGAAAAGAACACCGGAATACCGTAGTAAAACACCAAGCTACATTTTCACTGTTTCAATATGCACAGGAGATATCAGAAAGCATCGACTTCGAAAATGCTTAAATAATCGCCTGACACGACAGGAAGCAGTCAAGCAGAAAGAAACTATATAAGGAGAGGGGGAAAGCAAAGGAAGTTCGTTTAACACGAGTTACGAGAAGACTTGATCATGGCTAGTGGGATCTGGCCAAAACGTCGTCGACAACCTAATGGTTCTTTTCAGATCCAAGGGAAAAACCACAACGCGGATCAACACCCCGAAGGAGACTTAATATATATATATATATATATATATATATATATATATATATATATATATATATATATATATATATAACGTGAACCAAAAAAACGTACCCTTGCTTCAGAAGACGAAAAGTCAGATAATGCAATTTAACTTTTAACTTTGTTTTTCATATCGTTAATTATTGTTTTTGTTTTTTCTTCAATAATTATTGTTCTTGAAAACTTTATTCTTTATTTTTTTCAATAAATCGGCTTCCTCAATTATTATTATGAATTATTATTATACTTTTGGATAATTTGCATGTATCATGAACTTTAGATGCGTTTTATCGGAAACCGGTGCTCTTAGCGATATCAAGAAGGTAATACCTTTTTTAAGCAGAAAAGGTAGTGAAATCTAGTATTCCATAATAAAAGGGCCTACAGTGTAGCACAAAAAAGTTGTAGCGGTTTAAACATGCCCTAATGCCCGCTTGTAGCGCCCTCTAGGAAATACACCGAAATCGATGATAAATTTGAATTTCTCATCCCAAGAAACCCCCATATAAGAAATTTTATAAAATTAGCTCAAAGCAGTCGAAAGATATGAATTTGATTTATTTTTTCAACTTTGACACCCTGTAGCTTCGTTATTATCAACTTTTGGACTAAGGCAAGTTTAGTTAAATCGGCTTATTTTCACGTAAGTAATCATTATCGTTTGGCTATGCAATTTAGGGACACCCTATCTATATATATATATATATATATATATATATATATATATATATATATATATATATATATATATATATATATATATATATATATATATATATATATATATATATATATATAACAATAATAATAATAATAACGTTAAATAACACCAATGAACACGAGGAAGCACGAAAAGGTTATGAGATTGTTATTTTATGAGATTAAGTAACAAAAAAACACTGTCATTTCGTTGAAAGTTCCCAAATGTCAACACTACCAACTTTTAGAAATGAATTCAACCTTTGGTTACTCAACGCTTACCTCATTTTCATAATACAACAAAACCAATTTCGACCACTGGTTAATATTCTACCGACAGTTGGCCAACGTCCGCTTGAAAAAACGTTTATACATCCGGCCCATAAACAGTTCAAATCATTTTAAATCCGTTAAAAAAATTTAAATCTCTGAAATCATGGAAAATTATACGCGATTTTAAATCAGTGTACGCATTTTTTCGTTGTCTGTCCCTCGTAACTAATGCAGAAATAAATAAACACAAGAGAAATATTAAATGGACATTACTGCATAAAATCCAATAAAATACGTGTGAACTTTTAAAACTTTTAAAAGCATTTGTATAAATACGTAACAAAAACGTCAATGTTACTAGGTTGAAGTCCTATAAAATGTTGATGTGAAGTGCTGCACCAATAACTTTTCAATTACTAACTTGATTAAAGATATAACTGGTTAGTTAAATACGTCAAAAACTACCAAATCGTATTTGTGAATTAAATCATGAACTAGGATTTTTAAGCTAATTTTTAATATCGGTATAATTACATTAACAATTTTCTTTACTTACTAGTAAATAGTTAACCTACTAAATCAATAATTACAACTTGACCCCATTGCCCTTTCCCCGTAACTTTAGCCGATTGAGTAATCTTGCAAATTCCCGATGATGCGTGATTTAACTTATTCTTAAACATGCAAAAATTTTAAGCATATGCAAACTTACCTTTCTTTTTTATTATGTATCAAATTACTTTATATATTTGCCCCAATTTTTGGCAGTACATCCTTATTATTTGCATATAATAAAGTATTTAGCTACAAAGTCCTTTTTATTAACCATTACCCAAGTGTTACATAAAAATTTACAAATTAAAGGTTATTAGAAAATCTGCCATCTTTTTTTAAAACCCCTCTAAGATTAAAAATGTGGAAAGACAAATCTGTGTGGCTTCTCGGCCTAATCCTGAAACTAATGGCGAATAGTAGACTACGGTAATGTAGAAGAACACTGCAATCAATTCTAATTTAGATTGCAACCAATTTTTGTCTCTTTTAACATGGAGTAGGTACATTACAGAAAAACATTATAAAATAATGACTTTACTCGCCGAAAACGAACCAAACAAAAAAAGTCTTCAAATTTACTGTAATGTGATTGTAATATAAAAACACAAATACAGATAAATTTTTAGAGGGCTGTTTATGTAGCGAAAAAAGGAACTAAAGAACCCGGTTACGGTTAACTTGAACTATACGAACTATGAACAATAGCCGTAAAGTTTTATGGAACTACTAATAGTGAAAAATGTATAAAGGTTGTAGAAAATACGTTTGTCACGAAATGTAACTGAAAAATGCAAGCGTAAGGTTTTTTGAGTGTTTAACCACTGAAATAAAGAACGTTATCTTTTATTTATTGTAATAATTATACGAAAAGCAATTATTTTGATATGCAATATGAAGAAATTACATTCTTTACATGAAAATTAAACACGCAATCACTTTTATGTAAATAATATTACAAGTAGCATTAATATCGCGAATTGAGGTTATTGAAACCACATCCTCCAGTATAATTACTAACCTCTTTGGAACTAGCAATCCAATATTAAATTTCAGCGATTAACGTCGTTATAAATTCATTAATATTACTACTTACTTATCCAATAGAAGTTAAAATAACTATCCCGTTATAGCAAATAGCAAATAAGTATTAAGCATTTATGTGGGTCACTGTCATTTAAAGGTTCGATGTTTCGAGTATAGAAAGGGATTCTATGGAGGCTAGATATTAAATGTAACCAATGAACTGCAACAGACTACGAGCAGTTGAGGTATTTCTCCATCAAATTCTTTGATAGTTGCGCTTTTGCAATTTATTTCGTACTTCTCAAGTGGCGCTAATTCTAAATCAATTTTGAACGATAGTCTTTCTATAAAGATCACGAGTACGTTACAGGTTTATTAAAATAAATGAACAAAACTTCATGAAGTTATAGACTATAGTGTTAACAAGTTTTTCAAAAATAAAAAATTAACCGTTAGAAAGTTAGCTATAAAATATTAGTGCATATTAGTAAGAAGTTAGCAGTAACTTCTCAACAATAAAATATAAAAACTTATTTAAAACTTGACATAAGTAACTTTTATGAAATAAACGAAAAATACACCCTCTAAAGTTTAATTTAAGCCAAACATGTTTAGTTACATATTTTTCATTTGTTAGTAAATATGGGGATTTCGGAAATGGTAATAGGTACAACTCCGGTTAAATGGGAAAAAAGTTGTGTAAATAAAATGACAAAAAAAATCGATGGGGTGATTTTTTGTTTTTGCGATATTTGAAACAATTTGAATTTTTGAAACTTCTGTTTTATTTTTTTCTGGCGTTATAAATGCTAGAGCAAAAATACAAATACTTCTTCATGACAATTTGTTACGGGGCTTTAACATGGCATAGTCAGTTTTTCAATCGGATGTTTTCTATTTTTATAGCATCGTCAACTTATTTTTCTTAAATGCGGTCCTGATATTTTGAAAACTGATTTTGTAAGGTTTTTTATTACAAATTCAGCAATGTATCACATTTGATGGTCTGGTCGCGTTTTAAACCTTTTATGGAGCATCATCACGAAATTTTTGAATACAGACCTGCCTTTTCAAGAAGTTGTTGCAGTAACTTTCCCGTATTTTTATTACACACACCATAATAAAGTTTCTTAATATTAGAAGTTAATACCAACAAAAAAATTTACGGTACAGGAAAAATCTACTAATTCCTTTTGTTTTTAGTATAAATTAAAAGTAAGAATTACTTAGTTATAGGTATTATGACAGTTGTTCAAAAAGTTCTCCAGTCGAATTCAAAACATTGCGAAGCATTTGAAGCGTAATGCTTTCAAATGTTCGAGTTCCGTAATTAATTGTCATTTTCAACATTCTGTCGGTAAATATAATTTTTCATATCCCCAGAGAAAAAAGTCAAGAGATGTTATATCGCGGGATCGCGCTGACCATCTTACTCTCGAATATGTTCCAGTCCATCTTGCTGGAAACCTTGCCGTTAAATATTGCTGGACGACTCTGAAATTATGTGCCAGAGTACCGTCTTGTGACTGCTTCTACTTCATTTGCTAACAAATTTTGGTAGCATTCAGAATGTAAACATCCGAATATTGCAGCCCACATATTAAAACCGAAACGGTGTTGGTGTCTCTGCACTTTATAAACTCTAGGATTTTCTTTCGCCCAATAGTGAGCATTTCTTTTGTTGAACATTCCATTATTGGTCACCTGATTTTCATCCCACCAAATGATTTTATATGGATATTACTCATTATCTGCACGTTACCTGGTATACCATTCACAGAACTCTCTGCGCCTCGCAGATTTTCTCGTGGTCGAAGTCCCTGACAAATTCTAAATTTAATTGGAATCATTTTTTCTTTTTGTAAAATAAGCAGTAGAACGGGCCACTCCAATTGATTGTTCAATGTATCGTGTAGAAATTTCTGGATTTTCCGTAACAGCTAATAAAACATTAGTTGCTTTTTATTCATTGTAAGGTTTTTTTACGGGAATTTACAGGCTTTTTAAATGCACCATGTTCTCTTAAATTGACTGGCAAGTTCCTAAATGTGGTTTTATGAGGCTGCTGTCTCTCTGGATATTTGTTTAAATACATGCGTTCCACTCTTTGGAATTTCGTTGACGTAGCATGTAACACAATAGCATATCATATTTTTCTACATTTGAAAAGTGCGCCATACTTTTTTGATAATAACTACCACAAATTAACTAATTCAGAGTTAAATACTAGTACCAGCTAAATACAAAATTGTACTATACAAAATTATGACAGTTACTGAATTACTTCAAAGCCGTCTATCTTTATTTTTTTCAAAGCCGCTTGTTTGTATTTCCTCTTAGCAAACATACAACAAAACCTAATAACATTATACCTGGACAATGATAGAAAATTGATAAACTTATTATACGACGACAACAAAACATTCCCCTCAGAGAAAAATAAAAGGTTATACGCTATGTATAGGCAAAAATATAGATGTAAAGTAAAGTATGCAAAAAGAAATGTAAACAGTACCTATATTAAAAATTCATTATACAACCCCAACAAAATTTGGGAAATCGTAAATAAATATACTAATATAGACTAACCTACTCAAACTGGTAGTATTACGGCAAACGATTCTTGTAAATTCTTTGCTAACGTACCTTCTGAAATTATGAACAATTTACCTCAGACAAATCTAGATTTTAAAGAATTCATGAGCCCAATTACTGATATTACTGATTTTAATTCACTAAAAATATCAATAACTGACATTAGAGATGCTATAAACAGTTTGAAAAATAGAAAAGTGTGTGATATTTTTGGTCAAAAGTGTTATTAATCTAATAAACCATTCCTCTTTTTAAATTAATTAATACGTCCATAAAAGAGAGAATGTTTCCATCATTTTGAAAAAGACTAGAGTAATTCCGGTACCTAAAAAAGTTCACAATTCAAGCGTCAGTAACCATAGACCTATTTCTATCATACCTATATTAGGTAAAATATACGAAATATACATAAATAAAAAAATTACTCAACACTTTGAGAATAACAATTTGTTTAATTCCAAACAATATCGCTTCAGATCAAATAGATCTACCATGCACGCCATACTTGAACTTATTAGCAATATAAGCAACGCATTCGAAGCAAAGGTGTACACTGGTACTCTCTTAAGTGACCTGCAGAAGGCGTTTGACTACGTATCTTGGAAAATCTTGCTGCAAAAGTTACGTACACTATAAATTTGACAATTCATTAGTTCGGTTGATTGAAAGTTACCTCTCTATTCGCGCTAAATCTGTAACATTCAAAAATAATCAGTCTGAGGAGTGTGTTATGAATTGTGGTGTTCCGCAGTGTTCAGTACTCGGTCCTACTTTATTTTTAATATATATATATATATATATATATATATATATATATATATATATATATATATATACACAGGGTGAATCTTATCTAATCTGCCAAAATTAAAGGCGTGCTAGAACTCATCATTCTAAGCAAAAAAGTTCATATGTACATGGGTCCGGAAATGCTTCGTTTCCGAGATACAGGATGTCAAAGTTGAAAAAAGAAATCGCGTTTACTTCAATATCTTTCGACTGTTTCGAAATAGTTTCATGAAATTTCGTATACGGGTTTTTGGGATGACAAATTCAAATTTGTGGTCCATTTGGTTGTCGTTTCTAGGGCGCCAGCGCAACGATTTCGACCCCTTTAAATCGTAGCAATTTTTTTGCTACACTGTATGCCATTTTGGACTAGAAAATCGATTCTCCTATCTTTTCTTCTAAAAAAAGGTATATTTTAGTGATGTCGCTAGGAGCAACCCTTTCCGAGAAAAACGCTTTTAAAACTCATGATGCATACACATTTTCGGAGGGTATTTTTTTGACAGGTTTATCAATAGGAATTTTAATTGTTACTAAGTAACTTACCTGTTTACTTATGTACTTATCTGTCTCTTTGCGTTCATTGATAATAAAATTTTAATAAAAAATCCATAATTAAATACGATAGAATGCCTAGACATACAACATGTATACTTTTAATATTAATTTTTTTTCTTTTTCTTTTTTTAATGTTGGATATTTTAGTGCTCCATACAAAAGTTAGTTTTACATAAATAAACATTGTGAGTTATAAATGTCTTTTTCTCGGAAAGGGTTGCTCCTAGCGACTACACTAAGATATACCTTTTTGTAGCAGAAAAGACACGAGAATCGATTTTTTTAGTCCAAAATGGCATACAGTGTAGCACAAAAAAGTTGCAAAGATTTAAAGTGGTCGAAATCGTTGCCGCTGGCGCCCTCTAGAAACCACAACTAAATGGACCACAAATTTGAATTTGTCATCCCAAAAAAACCCTGTATACGAAATTTCATGAAACTATTTCGAAACAGTCGAAAGATATTGAAGAAAACGCGATTTTTTTTTTCAACTTTTGACATCCTGTATCTCGGAAACGAAGCATTTCCGGACCCATGTACATATGAACTTTTTTGCTGAGAATGATGAGTTCTAGTACTTCTTTAATTTTGGCAGATTAGATAAGATTCACCCTGTATATATGTATATTAACTTACTAAACTAAACTTTACATCTATGCAGACGACACTGCGGTCTCTTTCACTGAATAAGATTACAATGGCATCTCAGTTAGTATGGAACACGTCTTCTTCAGAATAAACGAATGGTTCCTGGTTAATCGTCTAAGTTTGAATGAAAACAAATCAACAAAAATGTGTTTTGCTCTATGAGGTAGCAATTCAGAGCAAAAGTCAAATGGAAACTATCTGGGCCTAAATCTAGACCCGTAACATTTCAAAACTTATGGATCAAAAAGTTTTGTTAATGGCGTTCCATGCACTAGTGATGTAACATATTACCTATGGTGTGCTGGCGTGGGGTGACTCTACTGCGGTAGACGTTTATTTCATTGCCAAGGAAAGCGTTTAAAATCGTAGCAGGGCTACAGTACCGTGACGACTGTCATGAATCTTTTATTAATGTATGTATGTATGTATATATATATATATATATATATATATATATATATATATATACATATATGAATCTATATTGTTTATTCATAAAAACATTAATAAATACAGCACAGTTGAGACAATGCATACTTACCGCACCAGAGAGTGTTATAATTTGGTAGTGCCATTCAACTGAATAAACAAAACACGTACTGTTGCTAATTACTATAGTCCTAAATTTATAAACATGTTGCCGAATGAAGTAAAACTATTACCTCTTAAAACACTGAAAGATGCCTTAAAAATGTTTCTCATAAATTTAGTAATTTATGATATAAATGACTATTTTAACAAACTTTTACCAAACTTTAGTTATTAAATGTTGTTTTCATTGACTTGCGTCATAACAAATTGTAAGATATGACATCACCAATAAATATCTATCTATCTATCTATTATTTTTTAGACCATCACATCACTGTTATGATGTCGCAAATAGAACTGTAAGATATTATTTATGTTTGGAGATTCATGAAAAACTCTTCATCAGCTTGAGAAATTTTTTTTTATTTGGAAATTATACACATGTATTTTAGCAGTGTTTCATAATGATCATTTAAATAAGTAGCTTTAATCTTAATTTTACAAGCATTTAGTTTTTTTAGTTAAGTTGCATAATTAACACTATTTTATTTTAGTACTTTTCCTTATTTTATAAAATATTAAATACGAATAAAAGTTAACTAACTAAACTTATTTGAAAATGCAGGTCTGTATTCAAAAATTTCGTAATGATGGTCCATAAAAAAGTTCAAAACGCCATCAGACCATCAAATGTGATACATTGCTGAATTTGTAATAAAACAAAAACATTCAAAATCATGAAAATGTAAACTTTCACCATTAACACTCATAATAAAATACATATCTTTTTTGGGGTTTTTTAATGGTGTACTGTAAATTATACAATCTAAACGTTTCGATAACACTTACAGTTATCTTCGTCAGTAGTAATGTTTGTTAAAAATTGTTAAAGATGTTGTAAACAATTTTGTCAAATTTGAAAAATTTATGTTTATGTTTTAATTTTTCAAATTTAACAAAATTGTTTACAACATCTTTAACAATTTTTAACAAACATTACTACTGACGAAGATAACTGTAAGTGTCGAAACGTTTAGATTGTATAATTTAAAGTACACCATTAAAAAACCACAAAAAAGATAAGTATTTTATCATTCAAAATCAGTTTTCAAAATATCAGGACCGTATTTAAAAAAAATAAGTTGATGATGGTTATAAAAATAGGAAACGTCCGATTGAAAAGTGACTATGCCATGTTAAAACCCGTAACAAGTTGCCATGAAGAAAAACAAAAAAATCCATCGATTTTTTTGTGTCATTTTATTGATCCCCTAATTACACAACTTTTCTCCCACTTAACCGGAGTTGGATCTATTACCATTTCAATCAATTAAATGCAAAATCTATTAAAATTTACGTTTCGCTGTTTAGATTTACAGCATTATCAAAATTTATTGTAATCTACAATAATAAGAATAAATTGAATTACTAATATTGTTAGTGCACGTACCTGAATTATGTGACATATAGAGTAGAACATTAGATACAGATTTAAAATATTTTGTTTGTTAAAAATATTGCAAAAAATCTAAAAAGAAACAAATTAAACGCACATTTAAAACCATTAAATATAGTTAAGTAAATTTTTTTATGAAAACTGTTAAATGTATTAAGATGGTGGTTGAAACCGTAATTTGAATAAGATTGATGATACCATTTCACATCCCTCAATTTGCTTATAACATTCGTTTTCAAATTGACAATAGTTTGTATCAAAAATTCTGTGTTGTGATGACGCCTTTTCTCCATGGAAGGCTATAAATAAATGTTATTTAATATTATTGATGTATATATCTTAAAGTGCAAATTAAGCCAAAAAATGTTGCATATTTTTTATTTTTTAGTAAAATCGGTAAAAAGGCAAACATAAGGGTACGGTGTTGTGACGCTCATTCTCTATACACATTGTTAAATGTTATTAGATATGATTAACGTGAACATCCTAAAAGTGTAAATTAAGCCAAAAATGTGTTACAATTTTTCATGTGTTGGCAAAGTCGGTGAAAAGTAAACCAACGATACGATGTTGTTGTGATGTGGTTCCATGAAAATGTTAAATGTTATTAAATATCATTAATTCAAACATATTAAAGAGTAATTTAAGCCAAAAATATTTTGTTACATATTTTTTATTAGTGAATTTGGTGAAAAGTCAAACATATGCACACGATGGTGTAATGACGGTTTTTCTCTCTGGAGGGCTGGTTCGGTTTAGATAAAGGTATTATGACTGCGTATATCTTAAATCGTAAATTAAGCCAAAAAATGTTGTTACACTTTTTTTCATTTTGTAGTAAAAATCGGTGAAAAGTTAAACATAAGGATACGTTGTTGTAGCGACTCTCTTTCTCTTTGGAGGGGTGGTTGGTTCGATGTACATGCCGTTAAATGTTATTAAAGCATACATCCTAAAGAGTAAATTAAGCAATTTAGAATTTTTCATTGGTTACGGCTTATCAATATCATAAAATTGTAACTTTTTTTGCTTAAATTACTCTTTAATAGTCATACATTAATCATACTGAATAACGTTTTACGATATCTACATCGAACTACAAGATCATAGCGAAACATATCATTAAAACTCCAAATCATTGTTTAAGTTTTTACCGAAAATGCCTAAACATACGTTACTGTGAATATAAGAACGTTTGCATGATCAAATAAAATAGAAGCGTTTTTTAATTTTTACAATTTCGTTCCAATCATAATACCTACTTACCTACGTTAATTTCTTTATACAGGGTGTCCCATTAGTGTGTAAAAGTCCCATATCTCCGTAGACTAGGTATCAAAAAATTGTTTATAGCAAAATTGTATCCAGCTATGAGCTTCACATTTTAAAATTAATAAGGAATATACAGGGTGCTTTATAACACCGTGGTCAACAAATGTCATGTTTGTTTAAATGGAACACCATGTATATTATTATGAATTTGAATTGCACTTACATTACCCATCACGCCAATATAAGGTTTTGATATGTTATACGGGGTATTTTAAAAAATTACTTTTAGCATTCAGGATTTCTTATTATAATGTACATTCACACAAAAAATTATATTTGTAATTATTGATTAGTTTGTATACAGGGTGAGTCAGAACACGCTTATAAAATTTTCTTCATTATTTTAAATGGACCACCCTATATTTTATATGGTGTTTGAACACACCTTTATTAACTCATTCATTTTTTTGAATCATTACCTATTCAATTTTAAGAAAAAATATCCACTTTTTATTCTTTTATAATTTCAATTTAAATAGTAATTTAAATAATTAGGTGAAAATCTCATGAAATAATAAAATTATTTAACATAAAAAGTAATTGACAAATCGAAAGAAATAAATGAGAATAGGAGAAAATTTAACTAAGAATAACGGCATTTTACTTCTAAAGAAAATGTTCAAAATGACCTCCTCCAACATTAACGCAATGTTGTAATCTATTCTCAAAGTGTATAGTGATGTTACTAAATACTCTAAATACTCCTCCATATCTTGCCGTGTTGTCGGCGGTTGCTTGGTAACTTCGTCTCTTACGTGCTCCAATAAATAAAAATCTATCTTACCTAAATCTGATGACCTTGGTGGCCACATAACTGGACCACCTCTTCCAATCCATCGGTTTGGTTATTCTGCGTTTAGGTAGTTTCGAACCATTTGGAAATGATGGATGCAGAGGAGCGCCATCGTCCAAATCCACATCCGACGTCTTATACTGAGAGGAACATGTTGCCTTAATCTAGGGAGATGATTACGCAAACAATTTAAATGTACTTCACCAGTTACACGTAATCTCCGATGATTCCATCCCAAACGTTAATGGACCATCGGTTTTGGCTGTATGTTCCTATCACGCAAGGGTTAGTATTTGAATAATGATGGTAATTGCGTCTGTTTACAAATCCATTCTTATTTATTGTCGTTTCATCGCCAATAAGAACATAATCGATAAAATTATTTTGATTGTTAATTCTATCTAAGGCCCATTCACTAAAATTTACGCTGGTTTGATAATCATTTTCGAGAAATTCCTGGTGCTTTTGTAAGTGAAAAGGATGCATTTTATGTTTTCATAAAATTTTATTTACTGATGTTTTGCTGATTCCTCTTTGAATAGACACTTCACGTATACTAATGTGTGGATCTTCTGTAACACTTAATAGTACATTAAATTCATTTTGTTCATTTAAGGTTCGTTTTTCTCTTTCATGTTTTTCATAAGCTACACTACCTGTACGTTTAAATCTTTCCAACAAAATTACCAATGTTTTTCGTTGAGGTTGCCTGCGCTCCGGAAATTTTTGTCCATAAATTCTAGCTGCCAGCACAGTTTCAAACACAGTTTCAAACGCAAACAACTTCTATAATTGTTACCGACAAATATCAAATTAAAGAAAATTTATTTATTTTTTCATGGATAACTCGATCCAAAAATTGAGATCATTAGTAATATTCCAACCTAGTTTTTTGCATGGTTATGGCTAAAGATAATTGTTTATTCTCCATCATACGACATTTTGACCAAATTTGAAACTTCACAATGTACAGATCATTCGTATTTATTATTTATATTTTAGTGTAAAACAAGCTAATGATCGCAAAAGCTATTTGATCCCATTAAAAAATAATGAAACATGAGTATTTCATTATTTAATCGGAAATATCTAAAAAACGAAAAGCGGTAGGTATAGGGAATGTTTCACAAAAATGAATGAGTTAATAAAGGCCTGTCTATTCTAAGACCATATAAAATATATGGGTGGTCCATTTAAAATAATGAAAAAAATTTTTCTAAAGGTGTTTTGACTCACTCTGTATACAAATTAATCAATAATTACAAAAATAATCTTGGGCTGTACAGGGTGGCCAACTAATAATGCGAGGTACTGTATCTGGGAAACTATACATCGTAGAGGCTTGTGCAAAAAAAAGTTATTACTAAAACGGCCAATACAAAAACCTGGAAAATATTTTCAAGTTTCTGAAATGGCCGCTAGGGGGCGTAACTTGAATCTAAAAAAGCGATGTTTCTGGAATTCTGCTATATTAACCTAATAAAAAAATAACTGATCTTTAAAGTCGAGGATAATCTGAACTTTTTATGTTTGGCACTTTTTGACGTATGTCTAAAAATAAAGTGGTGGGAGGTATTCAAAGGTTTCCTTAAATAACGTTGAAACGAGCTTGGGCTACAAATGTTATAATATTTGAAGTTTTGTTAGTTTCACATGTCGTCGCTAGATGGCTTTATTCTACATTCCGACAGAAACGGTTAATTTTCGCAAAAACCATTAAATGCATTGGTATGACTTTTTTTTATGAACAAGTAGCTAAATGATGCCGAAGGTTTTTAATGCCCCTGTAAAGGCTCGAAATGCTGACGATCACGCTCTATGCATTGCTGAAGCCTCTCATGACTAGACAAAACTGCAGCTTCAATTTCGGCTCTCGGTATGTTACGTATTGCGTTACGAATCCGGTTTTTCATATCTTCTCTAGTAGTAGGTTGAGTCCGAAACACGATGTCCTTTAAGCGCCCCCATAAATAAAAATCGAGGCAAGTTAAGTCTGGCGATCGCGGAGGTCATGGAAACAGACTTCCTCTTCCAATCCACCGCTGTTGAAATACTGCATTAATATGTTCTCGCACATTAATAACAAAATGTGCTGGGCAACCATCCAACTGCAAAAAAAATGTTTGCCTTGTTTCCAGAGGCACATCTTCCAACAACAACGGTAATTGATTGGCCAAAAAGTCAAGAAATACATTGCCATTTAGGGGTTGCTCGAAAAAATATGGCCCAATAATTCTGCCTCCCAATATGCCACACCATACATTTAAACTCCAATGCGTTGAACTTCACGCAACCAATGGGGATTTTCTGCAGACCAATAATGCATATTGTGCAGATTGACTCTCCCGTCACTACTGAAGGTGGCTCCATCGGACCAAACAAATTGAAATAAAAATTCTCTATTTTCGCGTATCATGCCTAACATCCAATGGCAATAGTCTAACCTTCGATCAAAATCTTCCTCTTTCAAGGCCTGATGCAAAACAACATGACATGGGTGCATTCTTAAAGTAATTAAAAAAAGTTTAAACGAATACCTATATATTTTGATGGCCATTAGAACTTAACCTATGGTCCTTCAAAATATTTTGAACCGTTGTTGGTGATATGCCCAACTCAGTGGACAATGCTCTTGTGCTAACATGAGGATTTCCTTCAATATAGCCCAGTACATGGTTAATATTTTCTTGTGTTCGTCCAATTCTTTGCCGTTGAAACGTAGGCCGAAAACTACCATTGGCTCGTAAGCTCACCAATAATCGAGGAAAAACGCCGATTTGGATATCGAGCCGCATAAACTCTTTTAGCTACTGCGGCATTCTGAAGACATTCAAAATAAACCGCAAGCATATCAACAGCTTCATTATTCGTAAAACGCATTTTGAAAGCACAAAAATTGCTCAAAGTAACGCGAAAATATTGACAACTAGTGACAATTTGAGGATTATGTATGTTTTGTTTAGGTATCTGTTTCCATTGCCTGCTTCTATTAATTGTATTTTTCGTATATATCCATAGTGAATATGCAATTAAACAAACAAAAAATAGGCCTTTAGTATTGCTTACTTGCCCGTAGTAATTTCAAAATGGGTGATTTTATTCTGGTGTATAAATTTACAAACATTTAAAATCGCAATTTCTAGGTAACCTATTCAGAAATTGAAGCTGCAGTTTTGTCCACCTATAAGAGGCCTCTGCAATGCACAGAGTGATGGTCAGCATTTCGAGCATTTACGGGGGCATTAAAAACCTTCCTCCTTTAAATTGGTCCTTTTTAGGGCCACAACTTACATAATAGAAACAATTCCAGAAAAATATAGTTAAAAAAAAATAAAAATTTAAAGTATTTTCGTACAAAGTTTTCTTTGGCCGATATTTTAGGTTAGGAACAAGATATCGAGATGTGGTTTTCGCGAGCTTGTTTAGGCATCATTTAGCTACTTGTTCACGAAGAAAAGTCATACCAATGTATTTAATTTTTTTGCGAAAATTAACCGTTTCTGTCGGAATGTCGAACAAAGCCCTCTAGCGCGACATGTGAAACTAACAAAACTTATTACAATTATTTTAACATTTGTAGCCCCAGAAAAGCTCTTTTCAACGCGCCCAAGTTTGTTAAAATCGGATTAGCTGTTTCGAAGGTACGGGGGGTGATTTAAGGAAACCTTTGAATACCCCCCACCACTTTATTTTTATAGATACGTCAAAAAGTGCCAAACAAAAAAAGATTATCCTCGACTTCAAAGATCAGTTATTTTTTTATTAGGTTAATATAGCAGAATTCACAGAAACATCACTTTTTTAGATTCAAGATTGCAGTTACGCCCCCTAGCGGCCATTTCAGAAACATGAAAATATTTTCCAGGTTTTTGTATTGGCCGTTTTAGTCATAACTTTTTTTTGCGCAAGCCTCTACGATGTGTAGTTTTCCAGATACAGTACCTTGCATTCTTAGTTGGCCACCCTGTACAGGGCGTCGAAATAACGTTTTTATCTAAAATTGGTCATAACTTTTAAAATACCCAGTATAACATATCAAAACCTTATATTGGCGTGATGGGTAACGTAAGTTCAATTCAAACTCATAATAATATACAGGGTGTTCCATTAAAAACACATAACTTTGGTTTACCACGATATTATAAAGCACGCTATACATTACTTATTAATTTTAAAATGTGAAGCTCAGTGAAGAGTATGGAAAATAACCAGTCGTTTTTTCCATTATTGCAATGTTGTTATTGAACGAATGGATCAATCCTGTATTAACATAAGGTGTACCTTGTTATATACAAAAAATTACTGCAAGTAAATATTTTTTTATTAATTAATTCTTAAATTGAAGTGAAAGATAGTATTTTCTCGATCATATTTCACTATACTAATTCGCTAAATTCAATAAAAATTATAAAATTACGTTTGCTTATATATAAATGGGGACTTAGATAAAATTTGTTTGATATAAACCAGCCCAAGTTTTTTTTTTATTATAAACGTTTAAAATGAAATGACTACGCTGATAATACACACTGTGTGAATTAATTGTCAAAACTGATAGTATTTTAAAACAGCTGTAGTTGAATATAAAGTTTTGTAGACGTAAGAAAAGGGTACTTACTATTAGAATCAGCAATAAACGAAGCAAAAGAAAGATATATAACAACAATGTGTATGGTTTCGTTTTTAGCCGTAATTATAATCATGTGAATTAAATTAAGACATGAATTTTACTTTCCAAAGCCTTAGTAACCTTAAATTTAATTCTCTCCACAATTTTAATGTGTAGAGACAGTATGATTAACGAAGTAACATTTATGTTATGTACACAGTTAGTTGAAGTAATGAAAGCTGTCACCATATGTTTTTCTTAGGTTTATTATTTAATGGTTATTAAGATTACTGTTGCATAAAAAATTAAAACCACTGGACTTTCCTTTTCATGCTAGAGAGCGTTCAAATTAAAATCTATTAAGGAACATAACTGTAATATTTTTATTTCATTTATTGAAAGCTTTGTCGTATGTCTTTGAAAAATTAAAATTTTAAATAATATAACAATTAACGCTGAGTATTGATTTTAATTTCAATGTACCTGGTACAAAATAACGACAAAAAGAAGATTCATTTTGAATTAAAAAATTAGAGTACCTATGCTCTGTTCCATCTTATTTTGCATTAAAGCAGGGCACAAATTTGGTATACCCATTTGTCAAAATCACAATAAGTCAAGTTGACGCGGTCCGGTCAAAAGTAATCGTGCTGTGTTGCCTACTTATATAACGCATATGATCAAGTTTCATATTGAATTAATAATAATTTGTTGAAAAAATGCCAAAAGTTATCGCAAAGAGTAACAAACTTTAAGGTGCTATAAGTACCTTATAAATAGTGCGATGGGTATGAGAAACTTATTGTAATGGTGTCGGATGTATGTCAAGCACGTGAGAACTTAATCATAACATCATAACGGCAAGACCTCAAGTCGACATATTGCGGTAAACGCCGAAAATCTGGGCTTTGGGATTTCACTTTTCGGAAAGATCTACAACGACTAATTTGGCAATTTAATTCGAAAAATGAATATTTTACTTTGTACAAATTGTATTATTACGTTAAAATAGATTTCGATTTTGATGGGGGTCGGCCGACATTATTTAGAGAATGAGTTACAAACACAAACGTGTCTATGGACAGAAAATTTTATGTGAAATGAAACACGTGGTTGTAGTCAATATTCAGTTTTTAAGAAAATGCCTGCGTTTGCAAAACTCAGATTTGTGTATCTAGAGGAAACGTTGATTTATCAAAATGGTTCTAATATCCATCTTTGGGTGCACGATTCTGAGGTCAAAATTAATCCCTCCAATATTAAAAGTGGAGGTGAATTTTACACGTGGGGTGTAATTTAGGGTTTTTGGAAGGGTGGTTACTCATTTCGGGAAACGAGGATCACGATTATCATAAAACTATGAATGCGGATCGGTTTCAAAATTGGGCGATTCAACAGTTGATTCAAGCGCTGTTCAAACTAGCCGGAAAATATGTAGTGGTTATGGATAACGCACCGTGTCATTCGGTGCGCCCTCATTTCCTAGTACGAAAGAGTAGCTGCAGAAGTGGTTGGTTACGCACAAGGTCGAAATTGAAAGCAAAATTACAAAAAAAACTACTGCGGAACAAAATTTAATTAGATCCAGAGAGAAAAATTGCGTAGTTGATATGAAGTGTTACGAATTATTACAATAAAAAATAAGTTCTGAATCCCCATTGAAAGACAGGGTTCAGAAATTGTGGCTTGAGGCTTTATTCAAATGTTCTCCTCAACATCAACATTTGAGTAATAATACGTTTAAATATTTGCTGTTTGTCAGGTCATGTCTGTAGATACAAAAGCAGTAATGTTGTGGTCAATTCGATTACTTTCATGTGTACGTAACATCTCGTAAAAGAACGACGTAGCAAATTTCATAACGAAACCAATCTTCACATTGCATAAGTTATAAAAAACCGCTGTGGATTTCCTGGATAGGTTAAATTAAATGGATACATTCAATATTCTGGTTACATATTGTTACACATGTTTAATAGCCAAAAAGAGAAAAACGCAGTAGGTAAATTTGATCACGAAAGCAAGTCTTTGCAGTTACAAACGTAAAGAAAACTTGTATTAAGGACTCTACGTCGTCATCAAATATTAAATGGTGTAGGTGTGTGCCGTCTATTTTAATTCCTTTTCCCTAAACACTTCCTTCAACGCAAGGGTAAACAGTTTAGGCGTCACCTTGCTTTACTCCATTCTTTACTTCTATTTTCTCTGTTTTCACATCTTCATCAATTTTTATTGTCATTGTTGCTGTTGCGTATATGGATTTTAGGAGTTCGGTGTATCTTGTTTTATCTCGTATTTTTTATTATTTTAGCTTTTCCTCGTGACATTTTTGATTGTAGTACTTTCATATTATTCTTTTCTTAAATGGTGCTGTGCTGATTAAGTTTGTGTTACATTTCCTTATGTCCTTCTTTGTTTCTTTCCTTTTGTTCTTAGATAGGGTTTTGTATTCATGTGAGTCTCTTTTTTTTTGTTCTTCTTTCCTCTATCATTTTTATCGTATGAGAGCTAAATTTGTTTATTTTTTCTTCTTCGAATGATAATTTTCGTAAAGCAATATGGATGCTTGATGTTATCTTTTCGTTCAACTCGTTCATTTCCATGCTTTTAAGGGAGTATAGTGGTTCAAGTTTACTTTTTAGCGCTTTTCGAATTAGTTGTTGATTCTTCTCTAATATGTCTGTAGTTTGTGTTGGAACACTGAAACTAGATATCCACTGATCATATTAAGCCTAGCAACTATTTCCGCCGAAATTGAAGAAGGAGGTGGACCTACAATATCGATATGAATATGATTAAATTTACTGTTGGTATTGTAATATTCCCTATTTCACTTTTTACGTGTCTACCAATTTTACATTTTTGACATTGAATACAATGTTTTGACCAATTTCGACAATCCTTGTTAATGTAAGGCCATATAAATTAACTTGGAAGTGGTTCTAATACTTGGATGTAACAAATGATCTACAGCATTAAAAACTTTTCTCAAGTTAAGCGGTACATAAGGACTAGCGACACCAGTAGATACATTAGAACACTGCATTTGGGTATAGAAATATGAATCATATGCAAAAATGGCTTATTTTTAAATAAAATAGGCAGTTCTCCATCTTCCAATTGTTCCTTACCAAGTAGTTCATAATTAATATTAGATGGTATCGCAATGGAACAAAGACGAGAAAAGTCTGCAAATACATTATTTACGCCCGAAACATGTCTGATATCTACAGTAAATTGACCAATATAGTCCAAATGACGTAATTTTCGTGGAATAGCCTATTCTGGATTTTGATGAAAATCTTAAGTTAATGATATATGATCGGTATACAATGTGAATTGCCGGTCTTCCAAAATATGTTTGAAATGTTTACTGCGAGAATAAGCCGCCAATAATTACCTATCGTAAGCACTAGTGGTTGCCACATGTCGTTGCTAAATTGTTGAACACAAGCCCCAACTACAACATCAGAGGTATTGACCATTAAATCCAAAGAGGCCGTAGGTGACGGAACAGCAGGGTCGCACAAGCTAATGTAGCCTTACAGACTGTTATAGTATCAGGCTTCCACTTAATAACTCTCGTATCAGGTTTAGTAGTATTTTTTAAATATTGCAGTAGAGGTAGCTGAATCGCTGCAGCGTGTAAAATAAACTTCCTGTAAAAATGTATCATGCTAAGAACCGTCTTAATTCCTCTACAGTTTCTGGTTGTTTACTTACATGTTGTTAATTTGTCAACCTTACTTGAATAGGTTCACCAATGAAGATACAAACATAAATAAAACTAAGGAATAAATAAATAACATCTATATAATGTTTTATTAATACAATTATACCAACAATCTCGGACTGTCAAAAATCTCCATGACAACAACTGACATTACCGAATGTCGTAGCGATGATGGGGCGGCAGCTAAGAAAAAAAATCCAATATTAATATTGGTAATGATCATATAGGCCACATGAATCAAACGAAATGCCTTATCATCAATCACTTTCATAGAACGCGAGCTTTTTTAAGTAGGATTTGGTGTTAAAATATGTGGTGCTTCATACCACACACCTAATTTGATTTATCCAATAATAATATTCTAATAGATTTTAGCCTAATTAGCCATCCACATTTGGATGCTGTTTATAAAAATCGTTGAATAGGTAAAAAAGACCACATTTTTGTTCGTCTCGGTTCCCAGATTTCAATCCTTCATGGTGTACACTACACTGGTAGCAAATATTAATGATCTGTGTAATCGCATACGTGCATTATGAAAAATAATACACAGAATCACTACAACATTAAGTAATCTGTAAAAAAAATTTTGTTGTACCTAACCTATAATCAAATGCATTTTAAGGCTATGCATAAAAAAGGGATAGTTACGCATACACCATGCATCGTTTCGCACCAGGAGCTTTCCTATTGGCTAATGTGAACATTTCTACCTAAGCCGAACAGAGTAGGAAATACAGACACGGAATGGAAATTGGTGTGAATTTAACGGAATTCCCTATCCTTATGCTTGTCGAAGGTGCAAAACCAGACACGAAAATCGATGCGAAATGTAGGCACGGAATGGAAAACGTTGCTTACATTTTTATCGCCAGACACGTGCTTCATTTAAAATTTTTTATCTGACGTTAAATTTATTTTCTTAAAACCCTTTAGCATAGTGTTTTAATTGATAGTGTTAGCGCCAAATGAATCAATAACCAAAAGTCTTTCATACTGTCAAATTTCACGATTGTATGTGGCGCTTCAATGTTAATAGCGAAGATGAAATATTAATTTAGGCCAGGGAATAAAGTGGGCCTAACAAAAGTAATAGTAAGTTGCAGTTAGAATTAACAATTGCATTAATTGTAATTGCACGCACAATCACCATTAATTATAGATGTAATTGTTACTTGTATTTGATAATGTAGCGTCGCCTCGATATGCAATAAACTATAATTTGGCTTATGGAAAAGTATTAGCTGATTCTAATAAAAGAGGAAAATCAAACAATTCTTCTTGTCCAGCAAACTTGTGTGAAACATACAACTAAGGATACTCATAAAAAAGATAATTACGTAAAGGTGTATTGTAATTAAGATTAATTGTAGTACTCATTCACGCCTTAAATTGCAGAATGGATTACCCGCGGTAATATAATTTATCTCAAATCAGAATTATGACATTAAATCAGCAGCAAGCCTCTCATTCTTCGATCGTTCAATAAAGTAAGAAAGGAGTTTGAAATGTATTTTGATTGTAAAATGGGTGTGCAAAGTCTGTTAAACATCATGAATCTAAATTAGAAATTAAATACGGACCTGGCAGTTCAGAAGTTTGTACGCACAATAATCAATCCAAAGTACCGCAGAATACATTATTGGTATGAAAAATAGAGAAGTAATAATTTAGGACCACGTTCTAGATCTGGTGTAGCCAGACGTAAATATTAGAAAACAAATGGATATAGAGGGTTCTGAAAAAGAAGAGTGCAATAAAGAGAAATTAGTTAACGAATGCAATATAAGTCAAGAAGAAATAAATCATGATATAATGGAGGTTTACGTACTAAAAAAAGAAGAACATTTGGGATTTGGCACAACTCCTAAAACAATGGAAGTATTGAAAAAACATAAGTACTCCTGCAACGTGTGAGAATTTCTTGAATATGGCTGGTTGTGCTCTGGAAGAACATTTGAAAAAAAAAGATGTCATCAGAGTAGAGCAACCCGTTATTTCTACACCTAAAAGATTTTGTAGCCCCACAAGGAAGTCCTTCCAAAGAGGGTCCTGCTAAAAACTTCTTAAACCACGCGTAGATTTTATTCTACTTGACAGATTTTCCATTTCGCACTAAACTTTCTTAAATTCCGCGTAGATTTTATTCTCCATGTTGTGCAGGAATTTCCCTTGACAGTTTGAAAGATTTCCGGCAATTAATCCATTTAGCACTAAACGTCATTAATTAGATTTAACGCCAAAAAAATAAATGGGACTGAAAGACGTGTTTAGCGCCGCAACGTTTTCCATTTCTTGCCTGCGTTACGCACAGATTTTCGATCCGTGCTCGGTTTTCGCACCTTTGTCTTGCAAAGAATAGGGCATTTCGCTCCAATTTTCATTTCGTGTCTGGATTTCGCAATGAAATCGGTCAATAGGAAAACTCCTGGTGTGTAATACATATTATACGGAATCTAGTGCATCCAGGGTACTAAACATAATAAATAAAATACAAAATCTCCCTTGTACATTTGTATTTGTACCTTTTTGATATTATGCTAAATGTTTCGACATATCTGTCATCGACAGGGATCTATAAACAAAGAACACAGTTAATAATAAATTCCTTTGTTATCTTCCCGTATACTTTTAATTTCGATGATGAGAGTTACAGTGCGCTGTACTATCGACTTAACCACAGCTATTTTATTGTATATTTCTGAGTTAAAATTTAATGTTTGTTTTGACACGAACATCTACAAAACAGCGTGCGTTAAGCTTTTCTCGTTTTTTCCTTTCCTTTCTCAGATATACAGGGTGACCAACTTATACTCTAGAGTTCGATAACTCCGTTACCTTGGGAGTTACGAAAAAAAGTTTTAAATAAAAGTTATTCATAAAGTCAAACTGCACATTTTAAAATGATTTAATAATATACAGGGTATTTCATAAATTCACAGCATATCAAATTTGTTTTTTAATGGAACACCCTGTATATTGTGGCAAATTTGAATTAGGCTTATTTTTCCTATTCCAATGATCAAGGTTTCCACTAGGTTCTACAGGGCACTTTTAAAGATATGGCCATTTTTATGTGAAAATCGTAATGAAATCGTCATCCTATATTATTTAAAATAAACAATTAAGGGCTAATCTCTCAAGGGGCAAAATAATTTCGTGATAGTCTGATTTTGTTAAAACATCACTTTTGTGATAACTTTCATTTGTACAGGGTGATCCAAAACTCACACCCATAATTATCTCGGTTATTTTAAATGGAACATCCTCTATTTTATATCATCTCTGAAAAGAAGTTAGAAATACTTTTACTCTTCTTAAGCATTCCCTATACCTAAATCTTACAGTTATTAATTTATTTAGATTTTTAAAAATAAAAGCGACATTTTTGGCATAACTTCAAATTTTTATTTTTTTCATTACTGTACTGTATTATTTGAAAATACTGTAAGTTTAATCAGCCTGTATCAATACTATTATTGTCAGGTGAAAAAGGCATACTTGACCAAGCATAAGTTTTAAGTATACTACATACCCATCTCAATTCTGCACTTATAGCCGTAGTTCCCTAACGACAACACATACATACACATGTGTAGAAAAAAAGTCTTGTATTTTATACTTATATTTATGACTACTACATTTCGAGCTGATGCAACACGCATGTATCTTCAGATTATTCACTTCAATATGCGTAATTCATTGACAACTCAAAAAGGTCCCCATTCTCTATACTAATCATTACCAGTACCATAAACTCCAACATATAATGCAGAACTAAACAATAATACGTTCTTTATGAATTACCGATGTCATAATCAGAACAGTAAATATATATTTTTCTTTGTAATGAAATGAAAGGATAGTTTATACATTGAGGTTACGACATTTTAAACGTTATAACTAAAATGATTATTCTAAAAAAGGTAGTTATTGTTTTGTTCCCTTGATATTCTAAAAAGTAGGTCACCTCAGTTGTACACTTTGATATAGCAAATTGTTACTTATGCTGTCCTTGTATTAAACATATTGTAAAAAGTAATGTAATGTACAAATTCAACATAAAAATTTCTGGGTATAATTATTTACATTCAATTTAAGATCAAATATTATACTGTGTGTAAATTAATTAGCTACCTACAAGTGCAGTGAGATAGAAATATTTTTTTAATCGTGACCAGTATAAAATAGCGATTCATAAAGGTAGGTGGATCTTGTGGGTGGTTTGTTGCTGATAAATACGCTTCAGTTCATTTACTCATAAAACCGTATTTTGAAATTATAAAGGTAATAAAGCACTAAAATATACATACTCCTTTACATGTATGCACCATTAAACAAAAACACTGTATAATGTTTGCTTCAATGAAAATATACAAATTTAAAATTTATACGCCCCTTAAGATCCTAAATAAATCCTAGAAGGCAATTTAATTTTCCAGGATTCTTCTACCTATCTGTATCACAACTGATACAAAACTATTGATATAAGTTATACTACAGAATCTACAAGAAGCGCAAATAAATTTATTGGTTTAACACGATCTTTCATAATATTAATAATGCAAAGTTAACACCTATAAATTCTGCAAATGTATATCAAGTGGCTCTACAAAATTAAACAAACTCCCAAACGACTAAGTTATTATACTTAATACAACAATTTGAAAGATTTTCGCTGATTGACGATTTAAGAGGATGACGAACATCTGCCATTACTGACAAAATTGTAACTGCCGTTCGATGAATAATTTGAATAAGCTATGAAATTACTAGGAGCACTTTGCGCATTGGTATGAAGACTGCAATAAAAAAAATCTTCAGACGATTATTTGGTCTAACTAAATCAAATTGTCGGATTGCACACCATTTAAGCAACTCTAATTAGATGATTAGAGTTGCTTGGTCTAAATTTGGCCCCATTAAAATCATAGTGAACCGTTACTGCAGTCTTGTACAATAGCCATGACTGCCACGTGTTCTCAAAATCCTCATTTACGGCGCTTTAGAAATTGTCGTTCACCAACACATCAAGTCATACTGAACTTCAAACAAGACAGTTTTCGAGGTAGTATTTGGAGACGTCCAGAGATCATCAGGTAATCTACTTCCTTATTTATTATACGATAAAATGTACGGTGTAACGGGTGGACCAATAAGCCGATCCTCCGGCTATATCTCAGGAACTGTTTATCGTACAGCTTTGGGAAAAAATTTTCCTTAGTAAAAACGGCCAAGTAAAATCGTAGATGAACCAATTACATCTACTATAAAACATTTGCATTTAGTTTTAATTGTCGTAGAGGGCACTTTCGAATAAAAAAAATTAAAATTTGTCTATGTTACAATTTTTAAATGGAAACACCTAGGTATCGTAAATTACAACGGAAACTGATTAAATTCCTAACAAAATGGCGCAAACCACATGTCGATACCTTTTGTCTAACACGAGATATAAGTAAAAACGCGCAAAGATACGCAACTAGTATTGGCTCACTCTGTATTATAACTTAAAATAAAATATGTGAAAAGAGGGTCACACACATTAAAACTTAATGTCCAATTAACTGTTCAAAATGTTTTCCATCATTGTCCACACAAAGACGTAATCGATCGTGGGTAGACATAACAGCTGCTTCAATCTCAGCTATGGATATACTGTTTATTGCGTTTCTAATGCGTTGTTTCATGTCTTGTTGTCCCCATAGATAAGAGTCTAGACATGTTAAGTCTGGAGATCTAGCTGGCCATGGAAATATACTTCCCCTTCCAATTCATTTATATGGATATCTTAAATTCAAATAATCTCGCCTGGAAAAGTGCGCAGAACACCCATCATATCATATCTCTTCGTGTTTGTAAGGAAATGTCTTCTAGTAAAATAGGCAATTCATTTTCCAAAAAATTTAAATATGTATCGCCATTTAAAGTCTCTTCAAAAAAATATGGTCCTATGATTTTTCCATCAACTATACCACACCAAACATTAAGACTCCACCTACCTTGAAGCTGCACTTCGTCCATCCAGTGCGGATTTTCTTCAGCCCAATAATGCAATTATGCAGATTAACACCACCCGCACTACTAAAGGTGGCTTCGTCAGTCCACAAAATGTTTGATATGATATGCAGTTGTTCTTCCAGCATACCTAACATCCAATTGCAGTAATCCAGCCTTGCATCGAAATCCCTTTCATGTAAAGCTTGGTGGAGAACTACATGATAAGGATGCAGTCTAAAAAACATAGAAAAAAAAATATTTTTAAGGAATGAATGAAATGATTAAAGTGCTATGTTGCCGTTTTTATCGCAATATGAAAATAACACTGTTGAAGCTAAAATTTAAAGAGGATTACAATTTTCAAACGTGAAGTTCATAATATTATAAGAAACCTGTTATGCTTTAAAATCCTTAGAACGGTAGTTTTTGGTATGTTTAATTCTGTAGAGATTTGCCGACTTATTGTATCTGGATTCTGTTGAACTAAAACAAGAACATTGATTACATTATCTTTGGTCACACCATCACCACGTCGTTTATAACAAGGACGATGAAAGCTACCAGTTTCTCTTAATCTTCTTGCCTTTCTGTTAAATACTTCTTTGCCATAATGCGTCCTGTCAGGATATCTTATGGTATATATACGTGAGGCGATAGCCGCATTTTGATGGCATTCGAAATAAACTCCAATCATATCGTACAATTCGGCATTTGATATACTCATTATGAATTAATGCTGATTATTTACTTAATTAAGAAAAGTTATGTTCGAGTTATATGATAACACTTCTTAAAAAGATCGCAATATTTTGACTACTGTCAATAAATAAACAATTTGAAGTCCCTGTCAACTTTATTTCGCAGCCTTCTTAGTTTAACAAATTCTGAAAATACTAACATATTTTGTTATTTTAAATTGAAATACAGAGTGAGCCAATACTAGTTACGTATGTTTACGCGTTTTTACTTATATCTGGAGTTAGACAAAAGATATCGACATGCGGTTTGCGCCATTTTGTTACAATACTTAGGTGTTTCCATTTAAAAATTTTAACGTACACAAATTTTAATTTTTTTTTATTCGAATGTGCCCTCTATCTACTACAATTAAAACTAAATGCAATTGTTTTACAGTAGATGTAATTGGTTCATCTACGTCCTTTCGAATGAGAATAATTTCGTTAAAATCGGTTGATCCAAACCAAAGTTATAGGCATTTATTCATATAAACATTCCCACTCTCCACCACCCTTTATTTGAAAAAATAGAGAAAAAAGTATTTAACAAAAGGGTATAGCCGGATATATATGAGAAATCTGCCCCCGCGGCTTTTTTATTGGGACTTGGGGGATAGTTTTGGTACCAAATAAAAATAATTCAGTCAAATTTTTAGCTCTTAATCTCGAGTTTTTCAAAAAAACCTCTTTTTTCGATTTTATTTTTTTTTTAATAGTAAAATTGAACATTAGAGAATGGTGATTTTTTCCTAATTTTTACGAGTAAAAGGCACACATGAATAGCCGATTTTTAGCGAAAGAAATAAAATTTAAATCTTTTTTTGTTAACGCCTTTGAAAAGTGTCACCAAATTTTGTCAGAAAATGTCTTTTATACTCCTCTATACTCAAGAATTTTTTCGATTTTTTTGAAGTGGTGGAACAATATGAAAAAAATTAAAAAGTAATTTTTTTCTGTAATCTTGCGTTTAAACAAACTTATTTTTTTATGGTAAAAAAATGTATACAAAATAATTTTTTTGCAGAAAATACATCCCCACTAGAGAAACAACAGAGAAAAACAGAAAATTAAGACATACTCTACTTAAAATAATTAAGAGTGTGAAAAATGTTTAAAGAGACGTCAAATAAATCTTGTTTCCATGCTAAACTATACTTAAAGAAAACTATATAATTTTTCCATACTATTCGGAATAATTTTTGAGTTTTAATATAATAAAAACAAAAATTTCGGTTATAAAAGTTATTATATTATAATATTGAAATTGTTTAAGAAAATTATCATAAATTGTTGACATTAAATGTAATAATTTCATACAAAACAGATGGAAAAGACTGTTTTGAGTAACATTAGTCTTCGTCACTATCTTCATTTACTACAGCATTATCTTTTCATCAATAAACAGACGACTCAATATTTCAGCAGGTCTTACTATTTTTGCCAAATATCGAGTATGAGACAAATAATATATGATGGCTGCAATGTGTGAGCAGCATCCGACAGTGCGCCCATCATTAGCACAATCACAACAATATCGACTAATTCCAGAGATGTCATTCTTATCTGGCTGATAATCAACAAAATAACGATATGTTTTTGAATTAAAATGTCGAGATCTCACTTCAAGTTTGATAATATTAGGTGTGATTTCTACATAATGGACACATTTGATACGATCCTGTGAAAAAAATTTTGAGTTCTTGCTCCGTTAACTCTGGAAGATCGGTTAATTGATCTGATGTTATTGTTATAAATAGAACTTTTCGTCTTGCCCAACGATTAGCCTCTACTTCCGAAGCTAGAGTATTATCTTGATCTTTTTTTCGAATTCAATAATTTTTTCAGAAAGATTGCTTCGTTAGTCTTGCGTTGTTCATTCTCTCAATATGCCCTAACCAACCTACTGTTATACCTATCTATCATCGTCATTTCCTCGCCACACTCCGTCATTATCCACTCATGGTTCGTCTTATCCCTTCTCGTTTTGTCACATGTGCTTCTCAGGAATCTCATACCCACAGCATTTATTTTTCTTTCGTACTTTTTTTGGGAGGCAAACACGCCATTATAGATTGCTCGTCTCGCAGCTAGATTCATGCTTTCGTTTCTCATTATCATCCACATACTTCCAATCACATTCCTTCCAGCATTGACCCTTCGTCCAATCTCGCCATCAATTGTACCATCTGCAGTGAACATTCTACCCAGATATACCAACTCGTCGACTTGTTCCACAATTTCATCTTTTTCACCGTCCCGATTGAACACCACAATCTTAGTTTTGTTCACGTTTACATTTAGGTCCATGCTCATTTGTAGCTCATCCCCACTGTCACTTAATAAGACTGTGTCATCTGCATACACCAGAATTCGTACATGACCAACCATTACACCATTTGTATCGGTACATGTTTGCCTAACACATTTACCCATGTATACATTGAACAACCACGGTGACATCACACAGCCTTGTCGTACTCCTTGCTCAATATTAAAGTATTCACTCATACCTCCTCACACCTTAACACAGGGGCGGCTTCTCGATTAGTGCTGCTGAGCTGCAGAATCACCAGAATAAATTCTCAATGTATGCATTAAGCATTAAATATTAATATTTAGTGTTTATTGATTATTTCATTAAAGATAGTAAATTGGCACCCCCATTTCGATCACATTTCTCATTCCGTTTAATCTTTTGTTCAACTCCAACGATATTACTAAAATTGAGTAATGACTGGATTTTCCAAAAGTACACAACTCCTGAATTAACATTGTTTTTGTTATGAAAGCTTAGATGAAACTTACCTAGCAGTAAAAATCACAAAACACATGTGTGTTGCATAATTTATATTTGTAGAAGCACAAAGCTGAATGCTATCAATGTAAAATTATCACGTAATTGTAATAAACCTAATACAGTACGAAGTAACATTTATACGGTTAAAGCACAAGTATAAGATAACACCTTTTTTTTAATTCGATAATCATTTTTAGTATAACAATTTCAGCACTTTGAAATAGAAAAATACGAAAAATGCCACAGGATTCAAAATTTTCCAGTAAGTCGTCGCAGGATTCAAACGCAGCTCGTTGTAATAAGCAAAATCCGTACACGAAGTAAATCGAGGAAATCCGACGGTGTTTGTCACACGCCGCCGGCGGAAACGTCGGGTTTAGCTGCAAATTCGCCAGCTCAGTAGTCAGTGAACGATGGTAATGTATTTATCGCGGGCGTTTTAAAATTACAATTACGTGTCAATTGATGTAAAAATGGATATTGTTTTTAAACTCGGCGAAACTAAGTTTCAAAATCTTAACTTTCAACAACTGTTAGTAAAAGAGCGTGGGGAGTCCTGTTCCTGTATTCAATATTGAAGCAACCGGCAAAAGTCATGGAAAAACTTATAAAAGACAATTTAATAGACATATATCTTCGTAATAATTGAATTTGTGGCTGTGGCGATAAAAACCGGTTGTTACATTATTTTCGTGAAATTAAAATTATATTGTTAAAATCAAACAAATTGATTAATTACCGACAAGGTGCAACGCAAACTAAGAAAAATTGTTAAATAACTTCTTAGCTAAACAAATAGTAGAGAAACATCGGGAATTTAAACGAGTTCTGACATTTCAATTCAAATTTGTAATTCAGAAGTCACAACATTACAAATGTCAATTGTAATTCCAGTCTAATACAAATTAAAAAGTAGTAGTAATTCAAACCAAACGAAATTCAAAAATTCATTTTTAGTATCTTTTGCGTTGCTGCTAAGCAGATAAATTGAAATTGAATAATGAACTACTTAATTTTTAAAAATGTACATTATTAATTAATACGGTTAAATAACATTTATTATTAATCTGCGTTGTTGTTTGTAATATACTTACGTATGTCCTTAATAATAATAATGGTTTGTTTTATAGTGTCATTTTCGTTTGAAAACAGCATACCTCTGTTTACCACAATAACATATGAATTACGGAACTGCTACACTTAGTTAAGATAAATATTGCTTGTTCTTTTAATTAATTAATTATTACTAAGTTGCTTTTACATTAACGCAGTGATAATTTATATACTGGTTATTGTTATTCCCATAACAGTGCTCTAACGCGTAGCTTAAAAGTCGCTGACCGACGTCACACGGTGTTGACCTATAAGAGGGTTCTCAGCCGATGAGGTAACCGTAGTTTATACAGACCGTGATTCAAGCTCAACTTGATTATACTTATATACAAAAGCACAACGAGAAAGTAACGGACAACAGGTATGTTATCAAAATTTTTTGACTGCATAAAATTTTTGTGGGGCTTTCGAGCTAGCCTTAAGAGGACATAATGAAAGTGAATCATCCGAAAATCCCGGTATTTTTCGGGGTCTGGTGAATTTTACGTCAGAACTTGATAAAACGCTTAGTGAACATCTTAAAATGCAACGGTTTTCAAAGGCACCTCAAAAATGATACAAAGAGATTTTAGATTGCATGCTGGAAGTGTATCGTGAGGAAATTCTTTGCGAAATAAATAAAGCCCCGTCTTTGGCAGTGATGGCTGATCAAACTACAGACGTTTCCTCTAAATTTCAAATGGTGATTGTTCTTCGTTAGGTTACCAAGGAAGGGAGCCCGGTAGAAAGGTTTTGGACTTTTTTGCTTCCCGAAAATCACAATGCTGTGTCATTAGCTAACAATATTTTTAATGTTATTGTCTCTATTTTGAAAAATGATAAAAAAAGCTCATTGCTCAAAGCTATGACAGGGTAGCTGTAATGAGTGGAATGCATGGCGGAGTTCAGGCAATAATCAAAGAAAAATACGAAAATGCACATTTCGTACACTGCTTGCTCATCGATTAAATTTGGTGATGTCACGAGCTGTTTAATTAATTCTCAGGTACCTATCTTTTTTTAATATTTGCATGACATACCTGGATTTTTTTAGTCATCCGTCGTAAAAACACGCGGTTCTGAACCAATTCATAGGAAAAAATGTACCCCGTTCTGCACCTACGCGTTGGAATTTCAATATTATGTGATTTAAGAACACATAGATCCTATTATAAAATGTATGAAACATCTGAAAGAAGATTCAAATGCAGAGACGTGCAAAGAAGTAAGATGTATTCGACGTATTCTGGAAGATCCAAATTTTACTTTTTCGCTGCCTGTTTTTCATTATATTATGCAACATTTTGAAGTTTTATATAACCAACTGCAGAAAAAGGACATAAATCCACAAATGCACAAAACGTGGTAAATCATTTTGAGAAAAGCATTAATAACGTTCGAAATAAAATAGATTCTATCATACAGCAAGCTTCAAATTTTGGTGCAGCCCCCTGTGATGCAAAAAGAAAACGTTTAAATAATAGCAAAGCAGACCACCGTATTGCATGTATAGAAGTTTGTGGTGTTATTATAAATAATGCAAAAGAACGTTTTGATTTTACAACCCACTTGGTTGCCGCGTCGCTTTTGAATTCAGACAACTTTGAAAATTATAACCATTTATTTTCGGAATATAACCTGGACTTAACATGTGCAGCTTACAATTTTTTGAAAGAACAACGTCTGGTAGCAGAGCTGTCAGTTTTGTATTCAAATTTTCAGTGCAGGACATTGTTAAAGATTATAATTTCTAACAATTTGGAAGAAACAATGACAGAAACTAAAAAGTTGTTGGAAACTCTGACGACTACTCCCATGAGCACTGCTGAAGCCGAACATAATTTCTCCACCTTGAAGCGCATAAAAACTTTTCTTAGAAATTCAATGTGCAAAGATCGTCTATCTGCTTTATCGATGCTTTCAATAGTAAAAAATTCGTCGCCTCAGTTCCGAATTTCAACGAAAAAGTAATTGAAAAGTTTGCCTCCAAAAAAGAACGCCCTATTAAATTCCAGTTTAAGAAAATGAAATAGGGTAAGTTCAATAATTGACTTTATTATCCTTATTATCGTAAATTTTGTTACTAATATTTTTTGTTTTTGGTTATAAATATTATAAATATTTTTATTATCGGGTTATTATTATTATTATTTTAATGTATTCCTCCTTCTCTGGGTAGTCATTCATGTATATACGGTCTTGTTAAGACAAGTACAATATATGAATAAAGGTGGAAATGAAAACCTAATGTACTACTTAATTTAGTTTTAATATTTATTCCTCTATGTTGAGTACATTTCTTATTCTGCAATAGTGGGCAGGAGTACCATCTTGTTGAAAAACTACATCCATATCAAATTCATGAGGGCCTTTTGCATCTCTGTCTACGAATTTTTTGTTATGCCCAAGATTTCTATCTGTTTGTGTAGACTGTATGGTATTTCACTCATTACGCCAGTTATTATAGGTATAACCGCTACTTTATTTTGTTCCCAAAGATTGTGAATTTCCGCAGATAGTAGTAAATATTTTCGTAGTATATTGCTCCTCTATGTTTTCCGAGTTTGGGATTGCTACATCAATCAGGTAAGTTAGTTTGTGTTTGTTGTTGGTGTACGTGATATCTGGTCTATTGTGCTCTACGGTATGGTCAGTTAATATGGTTCTGTCCCAATAAATTATCACTTCATCATTTTCGACTATAAATTCTGGATCGTAATTATACGGGTAGTACTTACCAACTTGTATGTTGTGTTTGCGGCAGATTTCCCAATGAACGATTTTTGCTACGCTGTTATGTTAGGTGCTAGAGTTTGGCATCCACTGATGAGGTGATCGATGCTTTCTGGCGTCTTATTGCACATGCGACACTTACCTATGATGTTACCATCCTTCAATATGTACTTCCTATAGTTCAGCGTAGGAATGATTCTACCTTGGATAGCCATAATGAACCCTTCGGTTTCCTTACATATGTCACTGTTAAGCCATTTACAGCTGGCATAGAAATCTGTGTTTTTTTTGTATATTGGCCAGGTATTTTCCATGAATTTGCTTTTCTCCCTACTCCATTAATTTTGTTTCATTTCATCAGATTTCATGAATGACCGAGGGTCGAAGCTATTATCGTGCAGTTTGAGAGGCGTGTGTTTATCTAGTTTAGAAATAGCTTTATGGAACGGATTGTTTGATTTTTCCACTAAAAAGTAATTTCGCAACTTTTGGATTTGTTTGTTGTGCAAATTTCCTAAATCTATAATACCTAATCTCCCTTTGCTTCTTTTCAGGTGGAATCTTATCATGCTACTTTTTGGGTGATGTGATCGAAATACCTCTTCAAGCTAGAAAGACCAAATGAACAGAATCAAACGAAACCTATCAGATTATTTAGTACTTATTTTGTACTAATTTGTACCATTAATAAAAATATTGTATCCCATGCTGTTTTTAAAAAAACTTGTGGGGCTGCCACATTAAGACAAGCTACCAGGACCACAATAAAAAACGATAAACAGAAAATTAAGATCAGCAATACAAAGAAGTGAATTTGTACTAATTTGTACAATAAAAATGAATAAAACATGTTCATTTACACCGTCAAAAACAACCCCCAATTTATTTCATCCATATTAGGCTCAAGAGTAAACTACTCTTTCCTATCAGCAGAATCCATCGCTACTTGACCATGCGACGCGGCATAATATGTACCGACAAAATACAAAGTTTTAGATTTTGTACCCCCGCCGTTCCTTCGAAAACTACCCTTGACTCCTATTAGTTAAATACTATTTAGCGTCGTGTATGTATACAAGGATTCTGCCGATAAAAAGAAATACTTTACTCTTGAGCCTAATAGGGGTCAAGGGTATTTTTATGAAGGAACGGCGAGGGTACAAAATCTAAAACTTTACATTTTGTCGGTACATATTATGCCGCGTCGTATGTGTAAGCAGCGATTGATTCTGATGATAGCAAAGAGTACTTTACTCTTGAGCCTAATAGGGGCTGAGAGTAGTTTCCGAAGGAACGGCGGGGGTACAGAATCTAAAACTTTACATTTTGTCGGTACATATTATACCGCGTCGCATGTGCAAGTAGCGATTGATTCTGTCGATAGGAAAAAGTACTTTACTCTTGAGCCTAATAGGGGTCGAGGGTAGTTTTCGAAGGAACGGCGGGGGTACAAAATCTAAAACTTTATATTTTGTCGGTACATATTATGCCGCGTCGCATGTGGAAGTAGCGATTGATTCTGCTGATAGGAAAGAGTAGTTTACTCTTGAGTTTAATAGGGGTCGAGGGTACTTATCGAAGGGGCGGCGGGAGTACAAAATCTAAAACTATATATTTTTCAGTACATACTATGCCGAGTCGCATGTGCAAGTAGAAATTGAGTCTGCTGATAGGATAGTTTACTCTTAAGCCTAATATGTCTGAAATCAATTGGGGGTTGTTTTTCTCGAAATAAATGAAAATGTTTAATTTATTTTTATGGTAAAAATTAGTACAAATTCAGTTCTTTCTATTGCTGATGTTAATTTTCTTTTTATCTTTTTTTTTATTGTGGTTCTGCTAGCTTGTCTTAATGTGGCAGCGCCACGGGTTTTTTTAAAAACGGCATGGGGTACAAAATGTTTATTAATGGTACAAATTAGTACAAAATAAGTACTAAATAATCTAATAGGTTTCGTTTGATTCTGCTCATTTGGTCTTGCTAACTTAAAAGAGGTGATCGAAATGTAGTATACAGCATCCAAAGCAATCGCTGCAGTTGTTGCATATCGGTTTTGGTCCATGTTACAATTCCAAAACTGTAGGTAAGTATAAATATAGAAAACATATTTATGGCTTTCGCTATGTTATTGCCTGATAGCTGTGTTTTTAGAATTAACGTTGCTCTGCGTTTCATCTCTTTGGTTAGTTGTTCTTTTATTATGTTGTATTCTGTACCTCTCTTTTGTTGCATTCCAAGATGTTTATATGTTTCATCCTTTTCCATACCTAATATCAATTCATTTTGTTGACTCAGGAAATATCCTTCGTGTTGTTCCCATTTGCCCCTTTTCATGCTAATAATCATGGATTTCTCAATTCCAAACTCCATTCCTATATCTTTCGAGAACTGTTCTACATGTTTTATTAATCGTTTCATGTTTAGGTTAGTGTCGGGATATAATTTTATGTCATCCATGTAAAGAAGATGGCTTATTTGGGTGTCCTCATCTATATTATAACCCGATTTCAGTCGATTAAGTAGACGGGTAAGGGGGTTGAGTGCTAAACAAAAACACAAAGCACTTAATGAATCCCTTTCAAATATTCCTCGCTTTATTTTAATATTCCCTATTAATTCTTTCTTTTCTGCTTTGTAATAAGAGTGTAGTCTTCCACCTTTCCATACATATTTGCAGCATACGTTGAATAAAGGGGTTGATTTTGTATATGTCTAGCATTCTCAGAAGCCAAACATGTGGGACACTATCAAATGCTTTTCTGTAGTCGATGCAGGTGTTACATAACTTGTGTTTTTATTTTTTGGCATTTTCCGTTATAATGGAGCCAATAATTAATTGTTCTTTACATCCTTGACTTCTTATTCTGCACCCCTTTTGTTCCTCAGGTAGCAAGTTGTTACTTTTTAGTTCGTAAATTTGATTAGCGATTATCGTGGTAAGTAGCTTATAAAAAGTAGGAAGACATGTAATTGGGCGATATTTGGATGGCTCTTGTGACGGGTTTGGTGCTTTTAGTATAAGATAGGTGATACCATTTGTCAAGCATTTAGGAATACTTTTAGGATCTCGCATCATCTTGTTTAAAATACTTGGCAAGTATGAATGCATTGCGTGGAATTTCTTAATCCAGAAGTTGTGAATCTTGTCGACTCCTGAGTTTCTCCAGTTTTGCAGTTTCCTTATTGCTGTTGTTATGTGGTTTTCTTCAATAAGGAAATAGGGCATTTATGGAGTTTTTGACGTTTGTTTACGTTCGTCTGCCTTATCGCTGAATTTCGTTTCATTTTGCCATACTTCATTCCAATAGGTTTCTACTGCTTTTTTTCTAGGGAGTAGGAGTGGGTCGTTCTCATTAACGCTAGACTGCGCTATTTTTCTATAGAAACCCCTTTGATTATTTTGGAAAAAGCTGTTGTGTTCCCTTCTCGCGTTACTTGTGTTGTGGTTTTTTAATCTATGTGCGGTTGTTTTAAAAGATCCTGTATGTTTTTTACGGTGCTGTTTTCTTGTTTTGTGATGCTTCAGTAACTCCTTGAATTGTTTGTTTTGTTTTGGAGTAAGATTTATGTTGTTCAGATATATTTGTGCTCTTCCTATCTCTCTTCGAAGTACGCCATGCTTATTTTTAAGTCGTCGTTTCCAGGGTGGTGCTACTTTCTTAAGCTGATTTCCTTTCGTGTCTACTTCAATTAATTTTTGTCCATGTTCCTGTATCACCGTGACCGCTCCAACATATATATTAGATCATGATTATCATTATCATTATTATTACTTTCAACTGGTTGTGGTTCGTGCAGACTATTCATCTTGAAATGTCAGGAGCCGCCACTGCCCTAACACATGCCCGGCTACCGTTATATACTGCCCTTATTCCGTTTATTAGACCTTTACTTACGCCATATTCATTTCATATTTCCCACACCTTCTCCCTATTCACTAAGTCGTATGCTTTCTACAGATCTACAAACTGGAGAAAGCATATGACAGAGTATCTAGAAAAAAAACCGATACCATTGAACTCTTCGTAAAAAAAATACCAGGATCATATTTTACCTCTTCGATACGTTAACGCATTAAATGTGTTTAAAAAGTGAAGATTTTCAAAATCACCCTGTGGATTAAAAATTAAGAGAGCCATGACAAACTAGACACCGGCATCTTTCGTTTAGTAAAAAAAAAAGGTAGTAAAGTGAACACCGCAGCAATGCCTTTGATATTGTTTCAAATACCACCTAAAAGTTTTCACCTCAACTTTTTGAAGTTCATTTTTCTATACCCTTGATCACAGAATTTAACAAAAAGGCCTGATTTTGAGAACTAATAATAAAAGTGTTAATTTCTGTAATGAAATTCAGGGAGTAGAAGACACGTTTTTAATCGTGTTTAAAAAATTCTTCACATCCTATCCGATTTTTTTGACAAGTGACGTTCTGCTTGATCGCTTAAGCAGAAAGAAACATGGTTCTGTATTTAAATGATTAAGTATATTATACCTATAGCAGTAATGAAAATTTTGGTAAAAATTAACTGTATATTAGACGATTTTATAATATAAATAACAGGTAAAATAAACAATGTTTGTGTATACAAAACAACTTATATAACAAGCAAAATGTGACTATAATTATATAGCTGGAAAGAACAATGGATGTTGTAATAACCGATAATTCAGCAATACTCCACTTAAATAACCTTTTCTGAGCGAGATTTCTATCAAACCTTGATCTCTAGGTGTACTTTTCCTTTTATATTATAAATTGGAACGACCTTCTAAAAGTGGTTACACAAATAATTTTAATTTAACAATTTAACACCTTTAGTAGAATTTTGCATGAACTGAATTCTAAAATTATAAATTACATTGTTAAACTAAATTGTAACGGTGGTATAAATTAATGTTATGCCTTCTCAAAAATATTATAATTTATTATTCTCTTGTTAAGTTAATGCAAAATAGCGTTCAGCAAAAAGTAATTAAGTGTCATTAATATCAATGACGTCATATGATTCATGGTCAATAGAAACTAAATTAAAATTAATACCATTTGTTATAGCCGGTTGTACCTATTATAAAGATTAATTGAATTGCTATGATTAGTATCCGTTCCAAATACAAATAATCTCTTAACATCCTTTTCATTTCGATCAATAGTTTTAACTAATTTGAACATTTTATTTGCGAATTCCCAATTAAAATTTTATAATTATTTATTTATACATAAATAATAGTAAACCGCATTGTATACAGGGTGCTATAAATAGATTAAACTATTTAAGATTTAAAAATTATCGATACCCAATATTCCAATTCAATTGAGCCTACAAGTGTTTTCTGTTTGTCAATACCAGCATGAAATCTGTGTTAATAGTCATGTATTAAAAAAAATTAAACTTGAAAAAAGTAAACATTATAAATCGAACACCTCTAACGATTATGTTTCACGCGTTTCTACACATACGTATTCGTACCAGTGCACCATTCTGATACCTTATACAAAGTTTTTAACATATAAAACTTACACATTGCATGCTGCTGCGTACACTTCGGAATACTTCCTGTTTATTACTTTCATATTAACTAGGCAAACTATACGAACCTTCACTTTAGCAACTAATTCATTTATTATTATTTTAAAAACGGACAAGCAAATATAAACACATTTGTGCTTTTTTCTAAAAAACATAATTATAAACTCTAGCGCTGTAAATAGGTCCGCCCCCAAACTTTTCAATGAACCGGCTAAGTATACATTCAGTATATTTTTTCAAATTTCGATTCTATATTATATTATTACATAAGGGTAGTAAGAAGCCTAGTACGCACGCGTGTCGTAATTTAAACGAGTGCGTAATAGGCACTACCACCAGAGTTGTGTACTAAGCTGTTTGTACTCCTATAAACCACAAGTGACATATGAGTAACATGTAATTACCGCTCAGTAAGATTCTTATAACCATTCAACGTTTTATACACATACCTAATGTTGGAATGAACAATCCTATAACAAAAAAAATTACAAGATTTTATGGTTTATTTCAATTCCCTCGTTAAAAGTTGGAGCTAAAATTCGAACCAAAATAAATAGAACTAGTGACGCCACTGGTTTTGTTAGTTACTTAAATTAAACAAATTAACCTCACTTTATGTATGGTTACTGATGGTATGAAATATTAACAGAAATTGTTCTAAAGTATTAAAATAAAATAGATGTACTATAAACTGAGTGAAAGGGGGCACTTATATAATTTTGTAAGTATAGCTATTAATATTTATTGAAAAATTCTTGCAGTTTACGATAATGGAATATGCTTTTTAACAATGAAGTAAATGGCATAGATACATATAGGGGTTTTAATGTCGGTGACGCAGACCCTTAGAAATGGTAGGTTGAAATTCACTGCTTTTAATATACGTGTCCAAGATAAGGAGGGCCACTATGGGGATTTCGTAAATGGTAAGAGCTACAAAGTAGGTTAAACGGAGAACAAGGTGGGCACTTAGGGGGCCAATAAAATGCCGCTTAGAAATTCAAAATATTTCTATAGGGTAATGACATATTTGCAAAAAAGTGAAAATCGCGATTTTACGTTTTATTTTTTTCTGGGTTTAATTGAAGAGATAGAATGAAACGGAAAACAGTTTTGCATTGCCACTTTTAATTTTACACCTCATGGTAATAAGTAATTTACGGTATGACGTTTCTCCTTTTTGAAACCATCATTAACTTTGTTTTTTTCAAATACGGTCCCGCTAAGTTAAATATGTGTTTTTAAAGGTTTGTGAATTACAAATTCAACGATGTAAAATACATGATAGTTGATCTACGTTTCAGTCCCTTTTTTGACCATCTTCAATTTTTTCCCATTTTCTTCGTTATTCTAATGCTAGAATAAAAATAGTAACACCGTTTATAACGCAGAAAATGGGAAAAAATTGAAGATGGTCAAAAAAGGGTCTGAAACGTAGATCAACTATCATGTATAACATCGTTGAATTTGTAATTCACAAATATTTCAAAACACATATTTAACTTAGCAGGACTGTATTTGTAAAAACAAAGTTAATGATGGTTTCAAAAAGGCGAAATGTCGTACCGTAAATTACTAATTACCATGAGATGTAAAATTAAAAGTGGCAATGCAAAACTGTTTTCCTTTTAATTCTATCTTTTCAATTAAACCCAGAAAAAAATAAAACTTAAAATCGCGATTTTCACTTTTTTGTAAATATCTCATCACCCTATAGAAACATTTTGAATTTCTAAACGGAATGTTATTGGCCCCTTAAGTGCTCACCTTTTTCTCCATTTAACCTACTTTGTACCTCTTACCATTTCCGAAATCCCCATAGTGGCCCTCCTTATCTTGGACACGTATTCTATGCACTAAATTGTAGTGGTAGTCAAGGTTTTATTAAACCCTGAATAGTCACTACAACTTTCAGCTATATTTTGTGAGCTTCTTGTGCTTTAAAAGTAAACAGATTACCACTAGCATCCATTAGAATAGTGGCGGAAGTAATACTACAAGTTAAAATAACTTAAATGTAATGACAGTATTTGAGAGAGGATCGTTTGTACCTAATTATACAATTTTTCCATTTGTGTGTAACTCAAGGGGTTGGTTTGTACCGAATTTCCAAATTTTTTTAAAGGAGTAACTTTTTCGTTTACAGAAATTTCTAAAATCAGGAAGCGGATACTGTTTCGTTTTCGTTTGTACCGGATTATACCACTCTTTTTTCTTCGTATTTCAAAGGGTACAAATTTAACCAGGGGTTATAAATGCCAGCACTCCACTTTAATATTTCTTATCGTTCTCGACGGAATTTGAGAGAGCATCGATTGTACTCCATTGTACCATTTTTCGTTTGTCTTTGTACATCAAGAGTACAAATTTAACCACGTGTTAAAAAATTTCAGCACTTCATTTTAATGGTTTTAGTCGCTTTTGACGAAATTCGAAACAGTATCGTTTGTACTACCACTTTTGTTTTCATATCCCTATTATGAATCATTTTTTCACCGGATTAAAATCTTTCTCAGATTTTATATATATATATATATATATATATATATATATATATATTAATTACCAATTAGTGACAGTAACTGGGATATAGGTCGACGGGCTGATTTATTGATGAGACAACTCTCTTTTTTAAATGCCAATATTTCGTAGATTTATTTTCTGCTTTATCAAGGTTCTAAAAGTTTTACAATGCGTCAATATAATAAATTAATCTCTTACTAAACTTACATTAAATTGAGATCTGAGTAATGAAAATACAGATAGCTAGTAAAAACGCCATGCTATTTACATTTAAATACTAAAATACTTATTGAGAAGGTGTTACATTTACATAAACAATCACACGTGTATCTCAAAAAGAATAACACCACACTAAATTTGTAACATGTAGACGTTTAACTTTCTTGCGATAAAAATAACAAACAACATTAATGGCTATTAATAATACCTAATAACAATATCTACGTGCAATACAGAATTTGCAATATACAGGGTAAGTTATAAAGTTATACATAGCGAGATAATAAGAAGGTATAAATGTTGCTCAAACTCTTGATATCACTTTTAGCATTGATGATGTTGCCCATGTTAGTCCTTATGTAACACATCTCAAGGAAATATCGTCTTTTGTGGTTGTTATCTTTGGCAATTACTCTGGTATCTTCATATGTCATTACGTGATCTAATTTAGTTACGTGAGTAGCTAGCGTGTAAGCTTGAGGTTTAACTCTACAATCACTACGGTGCTGCGTTAAGCGGTTGGATAGTTTTTGTGACGTTTGTCCTATATAGATTTGTCCACAAGTCTCACATGGAATACTGTAGACCACATCACGGTTGTGAAACTCTGTCTTTCAAATTAGTGAAGAAGAGCGATTGACCTGTGTCCATATTATACTAGGCAATGTGCACAGGGAGTTCCTTAGTGATATTAATAATACGGTTAGTAAGTCCTTCTATGTTCGGAAGTTTTTATATGGTAACTTTTCCGTTACCTCTTCCCTTACCACCTTGCTTGAGTTGTGAATCGTAGTTTTGTGATTAAATATGAGAGTTGCAAGTAACAATTTAGGAAAATTGTTATCCTGTAGTTTTTTGAGTATAACCAAATTCTTGCTGATTAACGTGGGATTACAGATTCTTTTGATGCGTTCTTTCATTCCTAATACCAGATTGATTTTGCGATTCAATGAGTGGTGTGAATTGTAATTAATCCCACAATATCCGCTTCGTGATATTGAAAATCTCTTTAAACGAAAAAGTTACCCCATTAAAAAATTTGAAAAATTACAAACCAACCTCTTGAGGTACAAACAAAAGGAAAAATGGTATCCTCTGTCGAATACCGTCATTAACGTTAAAAAATATTCAAGTGGGGTGCTAACATTTTTTAACCCCGGGTTGAATTTGAACACTTTGAGGTACAAAAGGTAAAAAATGTGGTACAAACTATTATAAATTAGATGCAATCAGAATAATTTCATTATTTTAATGCGGGGTGCCAGGTTCATGTAGGTTATTAATATGCCTTCTTCAATATATGTGTTAATGTCATACCCACATCATTTATGAAATTAACACATTTAAGTTTAGTTTTACTTCAATTAATATAACAAAAAGTTTGAGAAACGATGTATAATGAATAACATAAATATTGAATGTACCAAAAGTAGGTAGATGTATTTATTTACACTGTTTTCAAAAGAAATAAAGTTATAAGCTCAAATATAATGATTCATCTAAAATTTACATATTTTAAAACAAGTCACACGTTATTCATAAGTTTCTGTTTTATATTCGATAGACAAACGGCAAATTGTACAAACTGTCGTTAATTCACTATTAGTGGAGTTGATCGGCCTATTTCCACAGTTTTTGCTTTTTGAGCGCGACGTTTCGGAAGCGGACTCTGCTTCCGTCATCAGGCTTAGTCCCTTAAGTCGAATTCATATGTTATATGTAATTTTTTACCAAGCACTTGACTACTCTCAGATTCGAACTTGGTACCTTTCACTTACTAGTCTGACACCTTTACCGCTGAGCCACTGAGTAATCCAATATATATATATATATATATATATATATATATATATATAAATTTTTTCGTGGTTGCGCAGAAGCTTATTGCGCATGTTGCGCTGTAACTTCTTGCGCAGGTGTATTGCGCTTAAGCTCTTCGCGCATTATTGGAATCCATATGGGTTTAATTTCTACACTAGCTTGGCTTATTGGATTTTCTGCTAGTGAGATGTATGTGGCTTCTTTGAGTTTCCGACGAGTTGTTTTCTCGTCTTTTGCCACTATCTGCATGTTATCCCATTGAATGCGGTGGTCTTCGTTCCAAACATGTTCGGCGATTCTTGATCTTTCTATTTCGCACTTGCGGACGTTGTTCTTATGTTCCTGCGTTCTCACGTTGAGTGGTCTACTACTCTCTCCTATGTATGCTCTGCCGCATTCGCAAGGTAGGTTGTTTACACAATTCTTGGAATTCTCATCTTCATTGTATAGTTTGGTTATGGTTAGTATTCCCCTGAGCGTTCTCATCGATTTGAAGGCAGTGCGTATCATGTATTTGCTGCCTATCCTTCGTATATTATTTGAGGTACCTTGTATATATATAGTATTATCGCTGTATATTTAGGTTCTTCTTTTTCGGTTACCCTTTCCCTGTTTAGATTTAAGTGTTAGATCGGGGTAGCCATTTTCTTTGAGTGTTCTAGCGATAGTTTCATTTTCTTTGTTCAGATCCTCTTGTTTGGAGCATATTGTTTTTGCTCTATCGTACAAGCATTTTGCCACGCCTAATTTCACGTTTTTGTAGTTATTGGAGTTGTAGTGTAGATACCCCCCCACCCCCCTCGTTTGGGTAGGTTTCCTGTATACATTTGTCGTGAAAGTGTTGTCATTCCTGTGTACAAGTACATCCAGGATTGGCAGTTTTGTTCCGACTTCAATTCCATAGTGAATTTTATTTTATTTAATTCACTAATATTATTAATACACTCAAAGTAGAAGTTTTTTCAAGTAATTTAATGCATCATCGATAAATGGAATTTCTAATATTATTTCATTAAATCCTTACTTAACAGATTCTTTAAATAATATATCAATATATGTTGACCTAAATTCTTACTTTCTATGTAAATAACATACTCTTCATTTGTAACGATAAAGTCATTATTTGTCGAGGTACTTACAGTTAAAACTGAGCTAGTAGAGTTGTGCCAACACGACCTGCATAGCATTCGGAGGTAATGGGTTCGATTCCCGTTACCGTCTGCCCTGTATGAGGTTTTTTTCAGGGGGTTTTCCTCATACACATATAGCGGCATGGTCACTGCGTATACGCGCACCATGTGCAGCTATTTAGGCGAATGCTGGGGTAGTACCTTCCTCCTCAGAACCCTAACTCCATTCCTTCCGATCCTATCCTAACCGCACCTATCCTTAATTCCATCATACATACATACTTAATATACGTATATTGGGAATCCATGATTGTGACGGAAGGAGCTTGGAAAATTCAAGCAACCCCCCCGCCACTTCGGGAGAGAATGAAACACGTGGCCGTTTCCTTTTTATCCTTAAAGTTAAAATGAAGCTGCATAGTTATTTTGATTTGAATGTGTATTAACTATGTCGGTGTTTTTGAGTCACAGAATTGCATTTATTACGCAAATGAAACTTTAATCCATATTAACAAAAAACATAATGTTATTTAATGAAATTTATTGAAACGAATAGATGTATTTAGATAGTTCCGTACTATTAATGGATAATGAGGCGGAGCTGCATCATGCATGAACCACCAATCCAGGCTTCGATTAAGTAGCAATTCCTCCAGATCATCCAAAAGTGCAGTTTGTAGAAACTCTAAATACCAGTTACCATTAAAATTTGCGGGAACCAACAAAATATCTTCAAATACAATGCAGAATACATTAATCTTAAATTCATGTTGAAAATGTGATTCTCGGAATAGATGAGGATTTTCAATATCCAACTGTGGCTGTTTCTCCACCTAAAAACTCCTCTACGTGTAAATATGGCTTCGTCAGTAAAAACAAAATACAGTAGTAGCTTACTCCAGTTATTTCTGGTAAAATTCGAGTTCTTAGTTCAGGATTATTAGCAACTCGAACTAAAATATCATCCTCTTGATCAACAGTTAATATTTTAGGTCGTCCCAGATCACTTTTAGGCTGAAATTGTCCAGTATCTCCTAATCCACTAAAAATGTTACTGCAAGTTTGGCGATTGGGTTGAACTGTGTTTGAAACATTTCTCGATATCTTCGAGCAGCAATAATTTTGTTGTATATAAACACAAAGCGTATGTCGCATTTCAAGACCAGTAAAATTTTTATGGAGTGTATGGAGTAATCAGATTTTTAAATTTTACCACAATCAGAATCTTTAGTGATAGTAACATCTAACAGCAATGACAGCATACTACTATATCGAAACGATTAATTCAGACCAGAGCCAACGAACCACACAAAACCTGAACTTATTTTCAATACGTCGTAATCACTTTAATACCATGAAAGCACTATTCTAAATAATATGGAGAAATGCTTCAAGTGGCGTTTATCTGATTGTGATATTGTAAATAAATGTAGAGATCAGTTTATTTGTTATAAAGTGTTTTTCAACTATTTCAATATTAAAGTTAGAAGATCGTTTAACGAAAGAATTGACCTCGGAATTGAACATTTGTTATGAAAGGTTCAGATAAAATGTGCTGTTTGATATTTTCGTGTTATTAAAATTGTTCTATTATTTATATCTTTCTTGCCTCTGTTTATATTTCTACTTCTGACTTCCTTACGTGTCGAGGCAGTAGACAAATAACTGTCCGGTAGTAGGACGATACCGTTAGTAGGGAATGCTACATCGTCCGGGGCACGATTTGGTCAGTAACCGGTCTGCTCGCTATGGTATTACTCAAGAGAACAATACAATTGCCTCGGATCGACCTGGCTACAAGGGGCGGTCAAGGTCAAAACAGACAGGCCTCGTTGCTGACGACTGTGCAAAGAATGAATGGCGAGTAAGTACGTGGAATGTTAGAGGTATGCATGGTAAAGAATTTGAAATTGCGAATGTAATGTACGAAATACACCTTGATATTCTGTGTGTATCGGAGACAAAGCGCAAAGGAAAGGATACTGGGGAGATGGAGGATGACAGCCTAGCACTATGGTCAGGAGTTGAGACTGAAGTGCACGGCGCAAAAGGAGTTGGGGTGATCGTAAGTGAAAGAGCGAAAAGACGTGTTAAACAGTACGAATTGGTATCTCTCCGGGTAATATGGATTAGAATGAAAGTGGAGTTTCGAATAATTTTTTCTTATTGCATGCTATGCACCGGTGAATAGAGAAAGAGGCCAGAAGCGTGAGAACTTCTGGAATGAAGTAGAGAACGTATTGAACGTATGTAAGCCAAATGAAAGAGTGATGCTAGTTGGGGATAAGAACGGATGGGTAGGTGTACAGAGAGCACATACTAAACGCGTTCTAGGAATGTTCGGAGACCAAAGAGTTAATGAGAAAGGTGAACGACTGGTGAACCTCTGCGTGGAGAGAAGCCTGTTTGTATCCAATACATAAAAATGTGCATATGTATACATGGCAAAGAGGTGAATCTAAAAGTATGACAGACTTGATAGTGTATGATGAATGACTTAGAAACCTGGTGAAAGACACAAAAGTAATGCGCGGATCGGAGTGTGGATCGGACCACTTTTTGGTTATATCGAGAGTGTGTTTAGGGCAAAAGTGGGTCTGGAGAAGGAAAGCAAACGTAGTGCGAACGTTCAGAATTAGGGTAGACAAACTAGTGGATAATGGTGCGAGAATGAAATACGCAGATGCTGTGAGTAAAGAGTTGAATGTGAATGAAACAGTGTGGAAGGAACAAATAAAATACACTGACGTTGAAAGTGCATACATAAGTTTGAAAAACTGTGCTGTCAATTTTGCCGTGCGGATATGTGGAAGGGCGACTGTAGGTAGACAGAAAAAATGTGCTTGGTGGAATGAGCCGGTAAAAAAGGCAGTATGTAAGAAAAAAATGCGTACATGGCAATGATTGCTGCAAAAAATGAGATTAAGAAAAAGCGATTGTATGAGGTGTACAGATTAAGAAACAAAGAAGCGAAGGAGGCAGTGAGAATAAGTAAAGAGGAATGATGGCTGTGGTAGGAAAGAAAATACAGAATGATTTTGAGGAAAACAAAAAACTCTCCTGGAAATGGTTCAAAAATACAAAACGTGGCCCAAATTAGAACGCTGCAGGAGTGATGAATACGAGCAATGAAATAGTATGTGACGATTATGAAGTGTGGAAATTCTGGCAAGAATATTTCGGAGAGCTGTACAGTAGTGTGGAAAATAAGACTACAGGGTTAAATAAGGAGAATGTAGAAGGAATGGTGAATGAAAGTGAGGATATTGGGACAAATGAGGTAGAGAAAACGGTAGGAAGGTTGAAAAACGATAAAGAAGCGTAGATAAAATCATTAGTGAAATGCTAAAGTATGGGGTGCAAAGTTTGTGTGAATTATTCAATGTATGCCTTATGTGTGGAAAAGTGCCGAGGGATTGGAAGAGCGTGATCATTGTACCACTGTATAAGAGAAAGGGGAATAAAAGTGATTGCAAGAACTACAGAGGAATAAGTTTGCTCAGCGTGCCTGGTAAAGTTTTTGGAAGAATACTGATTGATATAGTATGAAAAACTACACAAACTAAGATTTAGGCTGTGCAGGGGGGCTTCATGCCAGGGAGAGGATGTGTCGATCAGATGGTTGCTCTCCAGCAGGTGATCGAAAAGTGTTTAAGGGTAAAAATGAAGCTGTACTGTGCGTTTGTAGATCTGGAGGAAGCATACGACAGGGTGAATAGGGAGAAGGTGTAGGAAATATTAAATGAATATGGCGTACATAAAGGTCTAATAAATGGAATAAGGGCAGTATACAACGGTAGTCAGGCATGTGCTAGGGTGAGAGGAGGTATGAGTGCATACAGTTGATACAGTCTGTGAGAGCATAGACCTAAAGGTAAACGTAAACAAAACTAAAATTGTGGTGTTCGATCGAGAAGGTGGAAAGGAGAATAGAGTATTTACTCTGCAAGATGAAATTGTGGAGCAAGTGGATGAGCTGGTATATCTGGATAGAATGTTTACTGCAGATGGTACAATGTAGGGCGAGATTGGACGAAGGGTCAATGCTAGAATTGCCTAGGTGCGAAACGAGAAATCTATAATGTCGTGTTTGTCCCATGTATATTGTATGGAAGTGAGACATGGGTATGTCAAAAAAATCACGAAAGAAAAATAAATGTCGTGAGTATGAGATTCCTGAGAAGCGCATGTGGTAAAACGAGAAGGGGCAAGATACAGAATGAACAACGCAGATTAACGAAGCAAATATATGTGGGTGAGGTTAGGGGAAAGGCCGGGTCTGGTGTATGATGAAGGAAAGAGAGATAAGGAGTTTTAAAAATAAAAGGGCATGTCAAGAGACAATGTATGAATCTTGCGGAAGCTAGGGAGATATGCGGAGATAGGAAAACATGGAGAAAGATTGTGAATGAAAAATAAATAAGAGGCAGGGATTGTTTTGCCTACCCCGCAAGGGAATGACGTGAAGGTTAAGTTAAGTTATTTTGATTGTAATAAAATGGTTCTTTTCAGAACCATTTTTAAATGTTGAGTGCATCTATTCGTGTCAAGAAATTTCATCAAACAACAATAAGTTTTTTTGGTAATAGGGATTAAAGAATCATTTGCGTAATAAATGTGATTCTATGACCCAAGAACATCGACATAATTAATATACATTAAAATTAAAATAATTGTGCAGCTTCATTTTTAACTTTAAATATCTCAAACAATAATGACTTTATAATTAAATGTACGATTGGCTTACCCCCATTGCCGCACTTAACCGACGAGTACTAATACCGGAATTTTCCAAATCACGAATTAAAATTTCCTCTTCTTCATTGACTGTGATAGATTTTGTAGTACCACCGTTGCCTTTTGCTCGAAAAGATTCAGATTCGCCTCAGCGGTTGTAAAGATTTCTGAATAGTTTATAATTAGGTTACAATCTATTTGGGTACAATTGCACATACCTTCAGGCTGGCGCATGTCCATTAAAATCAGCCTGAGCAAAAACACAAATCATATCACGCATCTCACTGTTATGTCGTGACATTTTTTGATTACTGGCTAATAATTTTACACGAATCATACGCACGCATACGCTAATATTTATTGACATGAAAATTTGATACAAGCCTACTTAGAAAAGAAATAGCAATATCAGCGCCTGAAAGAAAATACATTGAAACTTTCAAACTCAAAAATAACTCAGAAGCCGATAAAGTTAGGCGACCTAAACAAGAATACCTTTTTTGTGTAGAATTGAACGTTATTTTAGATATTTAACTCTTTTTAAGCATAGCTGAACAGATAAAAAAAATGTTTTGATTTACCTAAATAATACCGGGAAACTAGCGCCCTCTGGGAGCAACGTCAAAATAAGCTTCAAATTCGTAATTGTCACATCCCAAAACCCAACACTACCAATTTTCAGATTCATGTTATCAAAACTTTTTCAATTAAACCAGCGGCATTCGTAGTATAAGGCATAATGGGCTGAAACATAATATTTTTGTGTTTAATATCTCCAGCTTAGTGATGACCCATCATTATTTCGGACTCACGCTGTATATACAAGGTGAGTGTGGAATTGGTCGATTATTGCGTTATGATAGAGTCCATCAAAAAAAGTTATTTACAAAAAGTGTAGCCAACGATATGAGATTAAAAATAATTTAATCTTGGATAATAATGTAGCCAAATTATTTTTTATGCAATAAACAATTAAAACATAACAAAAACCATAACAGTATGTAATGAAGGTAGGCGTTTTCTAAATGAATGTGATTTAAACAGAGTATTTCGTATCACAAAATAAGTTTAAAGTAATTGTTCAAATTGTCCAGCTACAACGTCTATGTAAGCTTGTATTCGATTTTCAAATTCAAGTTTTCCTGTACCTATTTTCAACCTTCTTAGATATCTTGATTGTTTTAAAATTTTTGAAATTATGTTCAACACTGCGCCTTTTAGCCATTTGCGACTGGTGGTAAACGCATCTTGGAGACGGAAGCACAAGACTAATACTTTCAAAATCCACATTGACAATTGATTTATCACAAACAGGGTATCAAAAAATTGATGGTCAATTAAATCATTTTCAAAGTTGAAAAAGGTCGTTCTTTCAAATGGAATACCCTGTATATTAATGGATGGTCGGATGCAGAATTTCATTCTGCACCGATTCGCTATAACTTTCCCTATACCTATTTCCAACGGTTTTCTTATTAATTCATATTTTCTATTTTAATTTGATTTTTGGCAGAAACCGAAACATCGTTTGTTTTTCGAAACAAAATGAACATGACTGACACGGCAGACATTCACTTCAATTAACATGAAAACTAAACAGAAACACACCAAAAATTAGAAAGAAAAACATAAAAAAATTGGAGCATAATGACAAGAAATAATAAATGAATGTAAAATTATAATAATTGTATCCATTGTTTTTTATGTATTTTAAAACTTTACCATAAATTATATTAATAGTCGATGCAAAAAACTCTTAAAAAATTTTATTTTGACTTATTGTAAGTAATTTAAAATTGATACACAATTTTAAAAGAATCACGCGACTACAAACGCGCCACGATTGCTCGGCATGTTTGTGACGTCATAATGTTAAATTCATTCTCAATAGTACAGTGTCAACGGCTTCTACATGTAAATTGACTAAAAATATCCGAAATTTAGTGCAAAAAAATTATTTATAATAGCTTGTTTAGTTTTGTGTGATAAAGTTTACGGTTAGGTTGACAACTAAACCTGTGCGGTACTACATCTACTTTAATTTTTGCTCTACTTCCCATTGTAGTATAGTAAATATAATTCTCCATCTCTTCCTTCAGCTAAAAAAACATCAAATCATGATAATTATTTAAACGACATTATAACAACGGAAGAACCACCATTATATACACTTTTAAAATTTCAATTTCGTATAGTACGTAACCTAGCGCGTAATTAAAATATAAAATACTAAATTAAACCGAAACCAATCAATGACCGTGTACAAATTTATTATTTAATCGTTTTAAAAGTTATGATTCTGGAGTTTAGTTAAAAAATTGTATTATCGAATTCTATTCATTCAATTTATACGTTTACATAAATAAATATTAATTAATATATCATCATAAAATACTTACATCAAAATGATCTTCACAACAACAAAAATTTGATGGTGTTTAGTGATTAGGTCGTCGTACTGCTTGAAACCATTTATTTCGACGTTTTGACATCTTGTGAAACATTTAACAACATTTTAGTTTAATTTTATCATCGAATTCTATTTATTCAATTTATACGTTTACATAAATAATTATCAATTAATATATATTGTTACAAAAGCATGATAACCTTCAAGGTTTGACATTTTTGATATATTTATCAATATATTGACGATAATAACAAGATTTAATCGATTAAAAGTCAAAAGACTGTATCAGCTGTATGCTACGATGAGTTAAAAATAAACATTCTGGCGTCACACGCGCTCTGGTTTGTTCGGGAACTTTCGGCGTGTTTCCGGTACTGGGTTCAAAGATTTATTTTTAATGTAATATAACTTTTGAATTAGAGCGAAAAAAAATTAAAACGTATATATGGTCTTTCCATTTATTACAAAAAAATTTGTTCCAAAAACCCAATTGTTCTATGAGTGCCACTGAATAACTCCGTCATGTACTCCTCGCGAAACAAACCTCCGAAGTTCATTTGGACGAGTAAACGCGTCGTGAATACGGTTCAATAATTTCTCTTCTAGTTTATACAGACCTAGAGCATGCAGTTCTTTTATACGTGGAGGTAGAGCATTTAAGAAATTACTAACAATCCCCTCTGAGTATCCCCAGATATTTAGCCCCATTAAAATTTTCAACGTATACTTGATATGCCTCTCTAGTGTCCATAAACAAAAAACATTAAAAGCAAAGTGATTCTGATGATTATGTTCCCTTATGACATGTGGATTATGTTTGTGCCCAGTTGTGATTATTCCGGCGATTTATAATCCCTTGTCTGCTGAATTTTGATTCATCAGTCCACATAATCTTATTAAGAAATCTCGGATTTTCGGTAATTTTCAAGCACATGAACTCGCAAAAGTCAAATCATCTTACCTCATCACCAAGACCGAATTTGTACACTGCTGAACTCCGTGGATATGCTTGATAATAAGCCAACACATTCACCTCGTCATCTTCATTATCTATCACGGGCTTTAGGTGATTTCGAGTTGCTGGATCTTTTAACAATTCTTCTACCTTCACCTGGTAGTCCGATTTGTTCAAGATAGTTTATCCGCCTATCAAAACCGATCCAACAACGTATTCAGAAAAAATTACAAGCAAAAAGATCAAGGAGAGCAATACCGATAAAGATCCTACAAAAGAAATATAAACGAACAAAAGAGATTTTCAACTTGGGTTTGCCACTCTCATCCATAATTGCCAACACATTCATGGAGGACAGACCGTGATGCAAGAACTTATTATTGTTTAAATTTTAGAAAAAGCTTGATCAAAACTTTTAATTGTTTTCTAACCATAATGACGCTTTGTCGTCGACTAGCATTAGAATGCCTTGGTTATTAATGTCAAAATCGTTAATAATTTGTAACTTTATGGCATGCGTGCTGTAATGTTGTGCCATAAAGTCGTCTTGACAAATTATTTATTTATATTAATACTACAGTTAGAATATGATCTGTAATTAATGTAATATTAAAGAAATTATTGTTTACTGATGTTAATATTAATGGTGCAATTGGAATTTCCGGTAATTGAAATTCCCCCAGATGTTTCAAGAAGGCATTCGCTTGAACTGCTTGAAGATGTTGATATAGATATTTCTCGGTTACTCATTTGTTGTACGCTACTAGATCCTAAGGTTTTGTCAATTTTCTTCTTGTTTTCGATGGAGTCTGCCACGTACCCTTCAGCAACAGCATCGTCTTTCCAATCCCCATGCCGTTTTAAAGTTCTAATGTCAGCTCCATTGTCTACCAAGATTGTGGCAGAAGTTCTACGAAATGTATGACCTGCGTATTGATCGGCAGGTACATTTACACCCATTGTAGAATAAAAAAAACTTTTCAATCTTCACATGCTTCGGTCTTAAATTCATGTTCTTCTTAATAAGGTTAATATAATTTACTCGACTGTCATCGTTTAATATGGTAAAAACCCTGGGTCTATGTGTTTTGGTATCTCTAATATAAACCACAGACAGAACCTTCTTCTTTAATATCCCCAACACACAGATTGTACAATTCTATGCGTCTGCAACCGCCAAACACACCAAATATTGCAACTACCTAAAATGTAATCATATTTATTAAGAATTATCTTAAAAGTCAAAATTTACCTTCAAGAAAAACATTAAGTAAGTGCTCTTTTGGAAACACTAATGACTTCTCTGGTATGTACCCAACAGAACAGTTTTTCAATTATGCCGAAAGTTTTGAACACTTGCTGATGTCCACGTTCTTTTTGAGACGTAACATACATTTTAATTTGGAGTACATGCACCATAATGAAGACGATTTGTAGTTTTTCGACTAATAAAATAAATACAAAGAATGATTACCTTTAATAAATGATGTAATGAACTTACCTGATCAAGGAAATACGTAAGCAAAACCTTCTCTGTAACAGTTTCCGTATTATTCTTGCGCACCCACTCAATAAATCTGTCGAACTCTTTCTTATAAATGATTTCGGACTTTTTAGGTATAAATCTCAACTCAGCTTCTTCTGCTTTATTAAGGATTTAATCATCCACGTCTGAATCCATTTTTGCAAAATTTGTTTATTTACAAAAGATAAATGACACTTATTATGCAAAACTATGGCATGAATTCCTGTGAAATTTAAATTGTATCTCAAGTTTATAATGCGGGATTATGGCATTCGTTTCCATTATTGCTTGAGCGGAGCCGTAATCCCTTGCATTATAAACTAATTTCATAATATACTATTATTGGTTTGTAGTGTAGTATACCCCTATGAGACCGTCGTGAGAATTAGGTATTGTTTAATATGAATACGTATGTCCTAATTTAAAGCTTTCCATTTTTTCTAACCATAATATCGCTTTATTGGTACACAGGGGTAGTATTCGCCCCCTTCGTCCGTCGTGCATGACTTTTGTTTTATTTGATATGAGTGTTTGTACCCTTATTTAAATTTTAGAAACGGTTTCATCGCATCTTTTAGTTTTTTTTCTGACCATAATATCGCTTTATAAGTTTGCGGTGTAGTATTCACCCCCTTAAACCGTCGTGCGAGAATTTTTATTGTTTTATATGAATGCTTGTACCTTTATTTAAATTTTCGAGAAGCTCAGATCGCGGCACTTAATTGTTTCCTAACTATAGTAATATTCTATGCATTTGCGGGATAGATGGCATTGGACTTATAATCAGTTGAAAGGTAAACGTTCAAACTGGCTGTTGGAGTGAACTGGCTGCTGCATAATTTAAAACTAGCTGCTACTTTGGCTACTAACTTCACACCGGTATAGAATAATGTCTTAAGTGATACTCAATAGATATTTCAAAGATTCGTAGAATTTGTATGAGATAGAATTAATCAAATATAATTTCAAAAACGATTTTTTTTAACTAACTAAAGTGTTAACATTATTAATACATCTTCAACGCTGACAAAAACATTTCCTTAAATTTTCGTTTTGTTCGTGTTAATTATTTTCAATAACTAGCAAATGCAAAAAAGATACTTCAGTAATGACCGGTTTTATCGTATTTACTTATGCAAAATTGTGTTTAAGCACAACATTTAAAAAAAAACTAGAATGCTAAGACGAATTGAATGTAGACAGATGTTTGTTATAGAAAAAAAAAGCATTAAATGTAATTTTGTTGACCTGAATTGTAGAGTAAATATTTATGTATTACTAAAATGTCATTTGCAAATGTAGAAAGATTCGATATGCTGAAATGTTACATTCAACTTAATACACATGCTAGCAAACGAAATATATTTAAACCGTTACCCTGAACGTCGTCGACCTCATAGTAGAATTTTTAAAATTATTAAAAATAATTTACGGAGTTGTGTATGTTTGTTTAAGCCCCCGCAGTAAAAATATAATAAAATAAACACTGAGAAAGCCAGATTTCGTGTACGGAGTTAGAAAATGAAATTGGGGTAGGATGTACTAAATGGGTCAATCCATACCAAGTGGTCCAGCACTGGTTGCTTGAATTTCCTGAGGTCTGGTAAGCCAAATAATATTTTTTTATAGTATTTTATTGTTCACCGTTACTAGCTACATGCAGTTCTTAATTTATTTATCAACTCAAAGTTATTGGACGAATATTAAAAAAAATTTCCTAAGACGGAAGAACCTCTCAGCCTTTTTTTTGTGCTGTTACGCCACATTGTATTGTTACTTTATATTAAGTATAAAATATTGAAAATTACAGCTTTTCAAAAATTGAAATTTTGAATTTTTTTAAATTTTTGACTGGCAATATCTTCTGTTAGGGGGGCAAGTAAAAATCTGAAATTTGATCTCCCAAAAAATCTATGATATGAAACTTTAGTATGAATATCAACTATGAGACTTGAGTTGGAAGTACTTTTTAAAAAATGTTCATTTTAAGGAAAAAACAGTATTTTTACATTTGCCATATATGGGCTATTAAGAGTATATAAGGTACAAGCACCAATAGTGGACATGTTAAGAAAATAATGGCCAATTTCAGACTTTTGTTAGTTAAAACAAATTATTTTACAGTATCGCTCAAAAGAATATACTCTTAAAAGGAGTTGATTCCGTATATTTATAATAACCCAATATACAGGGTGTTACAAAAAAAGTAGGCCAATCCGTTAACCACATATTCTTTGGGATAAAATAAGGGGACTTTTCTAAAACAATCAATTGTGCTAATAATTATAATACGAAGTTGGATGCAAATAATTAAATTAAATGTTCGATGTGTCCACCGCCTTCGCGAATGCACCTTCTGGCTCTTTTTATAACTGAAAACCGAATATTTTGGAAACTATTCGGTTTCAATCTAAATACCTCTGCACCTTCTGCGATGCGATCCTTCAATTGATTTTGATTTATTATTATTTATTATGCAAAATAAATTTAAAAATAGGCTTATCTTAAAGTTCGTAACAATATCTGTCAATTACTTCTCTTGTGTTTTAGCTTTATTTGCAACGGTTTCACAGATATTTGAGATTGAAAATTCGGCTCATTTTTAGCTTTTTCTAAATAACTACGAAGGTTGATCAAAACTCAAAACGTCATTTGATTGGTCTTGAAATTCTGCCCAATATTGCTAATTTAACCGACTCCGTAACTGTTATAATAACAAAGTTACCCATAGAAGCTTAGTTAAAAATAAATCCATAATAATGGCTTAAAACAATCAGTTGAGTTAATAATTTAATACTACGTCGCATACAAAAAAAATTTAATGTTCGATGCGTCCACAGCCTTCGCGATTGCACCTTTTTATTTTCTTAAATAATTGAAAACCTAATATTTTTTATACGTCTTGTCAAATGTTTGTCAAATTAATCGCTGTAAAAATTTCGAACGACTATTGAGTTCAAACGCTAAACTCAATAATAAGGTATGGCCAATAGAGAGAATATTTTGGAATTTTCTGAAATGACAGATATGATTTTAATTATGGGTAAGATTTCAAATAAAATCACTAGATTGTACATTTTGAATTATCATTCTCACTTTAGGAAAATGTGATTCTAATGCTAGTTTAGCTTCAAGGCGTTATGCAGAAATGTACCCAAATCAGTACGCCGCCTAAGAGACACTGGAAAATTCAAACAAAAACGAATAGGAGCATGTGGACGGCCACGTAAAATTACACCAAATCAAGTGGAACAAATTTTGCAAATAGTTGAACAAAATCCGGGTACTAGTACTAGGATTATAGCTCGACAGATTGGAAATGATATAAATTCGACAGACGTGCATAGAATTTTAAAACGTCACTCATTACATCCATATCATGTGCAAAGAGTACAGAACTTATTGCCGCAAGATTTTCAGGCAAGAAACATCTTTTGCAACTTGCTCTGTAATGAAAATAACCGTAACCGCCGGTTTGTTAGATCCATTTTATTTTCGGATGAAGCTACCTTTACGCGAAATAGTACAACGAATATCCACAACACCCATGTTTTGGCAGATGAAAATCCAAGAGCTCTTGTAGAGACCAGTCATCAAGTAAATTTTAAAGTAAACGTGTGGGCAGGAATTTTAGACAATTTTCTTTTAGGTCCGGTATTTTTGCCACCAAACTTAAATGCCGAACATTTTTTATTTTTTTTACAAAATGAGTTTACAAATTTACTTGATAACGTACCTATAGCTATTCGTTAAAATATGTGGTTTCAACTTGACGGAGCTCCGCCACATTATGGAAATAATGTTCGGAACCACTTGAACCAATATTTCCCTAATCACTGGAATGGTGGGGGACAGGATGCGCCTATTCATTGACCACCTCGTTCCCCCGACTTAAATCCACTGGACTTCAGTTTTTGGGGATTCATGAAAGATTTTGTTTATACGGCTCCAATAATAAATCAAAATCAATTGAGGGATCGCATCGCAGAAGGTGCAGAGGTATTTAGATTGAAACCGAATATTTTCCAAAATATTCGGTTTTCAGTTATAAAAGAGCCAGAATTAATTCGCGAAGGCGGTGGACACATCGAACATTTAATTTAATTATTTGCATCCAACTGCGTATTATAATTATTAGCACAATTGATTGTTTTAAGTTATTATTATGAATTTATTGATTAATAAAATAAAAAAATTGTTAAAAAAATCGCAACACCTAGTCGAGTAACTAAAAGTATGTCATAAAGGAAGCATCAAATCAAAAGTTTACAAGAGCCAAAAAAGTTAGATAAATCATCAAACTACTACAAAAAATGGATGTGGCGTCCATAGGCTTTCGTCAGAAAAAAATTGGGGGTTAAAGGTTACCACACCCCTCTTATTTTTCTATTAGTTCTTTGAATTTTTTAGTTAAAACCATACAGAAGGTGCACTTAGAAAAGAGTAAGATTTGTACCAAATTTGAAAACGATATCTTAAAACACACCAGAGATAATAAAAAAATACACTTTTAAAAAGTGAAGTTTGACACCCTGTATATCGAAAAGGAAGCGTTCAAACGAAAGTGACATAAGAGAAGTCTCCTTATTTTGTCCCAAAGAATATGTGGTTAACGGATTGGTCTACTTTTTGTAACACCCGGTATATTAAACCAGTTTTATTTAAAAAAAATACAAAAATGGTGATAACATTTCTCCATTAGTGGACACCCAAAATTGGCACCTGTCTAATAGTGGACACCCGTGCTATGCCTAAGTGGACAACCGTGTTCCTATTAAAAAAAAAACAAAAGATTTAAAGTAAAAAATGTTTCGAAAAGAAAGAATTTATTTATAATTTAAGCAGTAACGTTTAACGATTCTTTGAATTTGTAGCTCAGCATTTCACCTCTCACGACAAGTTCAGGAGGATAAAGTCTCCGTACGATTTCCTTCAGTGAATTTCCGAGTTCTGGTTTGCAAAACTGAGAATTACGACTGTATGATGGGAAAATGGCAAGATTGTCCTGGAAAGCAGGCTTTGATTGACATGTTTGAAGAATCAGAAGAAGATGGACTCAATGCCAGATAATACAAAATACACAAACAATGGGTGACAAGACAGAACTGAAATGGTAACAATCCTTAAACCAAGAGAAGAGTTTTTTGAACTTTTAATTGAGAAACTTAAAGTATCAAAATGCACCATTTTATTGCTAAATCTCAAGAGAAGTTTTTGAAAGACAAAAAGAAAAGGTTGGAAATGGATGAATGCTTGGTTTTCAACGACTTTTTAGAAAATTACTCTTTTGTTGCACAGGACGAAGTACAAGGACACCACTGGATACACAAACAGGGTACAGTTCATGCGTTTGTGATCTATTATAAAGGTGAAAATGATAAATTAAAAAGTCATAGTTTATGTGTCATAAGTGACCATATTGATCACAATACAACAGCAATGCACGCATTTCAACAACAGTTATTAAACTATATAAAAGAGAATCACCCTTCCATTACAAGGTTGATCTACTTCTCATATGGTGCAGCAAGCCGATATAAAAACAAGAAAATTTTATTAATATGTGCTTTCACAAAGAAAATTTTGAACTTGGGCAAAAATGGCATTTTTTGCACCATGTCATGGGAAGAACGCATGTGATGGCATCGAGGTACAACAAAGCGAGCTGTGACAAAAGCAAGTATACAGCGGAAAAACAGATCTTGTCACTTCAGAAAATGTTCGAATTTTGCAAAGAACATGTCAAAGGAATTACTTACGTTTATGTAAAAACTTGTCAGAAAAAATATTCAATGCCTTGTAAGAAGATTAAAGGCACTCGATCTTTCCATTGTTTTACATCCCAGTCACACAATTTGCTCAAGTGTCAGTTAACATCAGTGTCATCCGACAGTGAACTTCATCAAACCGGAAAAGCTGTTCGACTAACACTTCAAAATAAAGAGGTGGACGATGGACAGTAGTGGATCGCAGAAGTTTAACATTAAACAACAAAATCAAGATGTCCACGTTGTGTTTTACCACCTACCAGGACCAAGGACATCCTTCAAAAAAATTGAGAAAGATCAAGTTTGGATGCCAATAAAATAAATACTGAAGAGGATGACACCCCTGGAATTTACGACCGTCACTGGACGAACTTTTAACATAACACCAAAACTATGTGAAAGAAATTTCACAGAGATTTAATTAACGACAAAGTTAGAATTAATTGAAGGTGAGAAGGCAATTGTCCTATTACTATTATTATAATAATAATAGCTCTTAAAGTTCACTGGAACACCAAAAGACATTTTTCTATACAGGGTGTTTCAGTGATGTTGGGCCAAACTTAAAGGGGTAGTTCCCCTCTTAAATATAAGTTGAGAAAATAAATTTCTCAATATGACTTTTCGTTTAAAAGATACAGGGTGTCAAAGTTTAAAAAAATATAACAGTTTTTGGTTATAACTCGAGTAAATTTAAACAGATTTTGATGAAACTTGGCATGAATAATAAACAAATAAAGATCTTTAATTTGGCTATTTCAGGTTTTCTAGATGTCTTCCAGTGGCGTAGATATTCAGGGTTGGCGCCACTTTTCCCTCCATATCTTTTTTAAATCTAAAAGTCTCTTTAATTTTAAATTTAATTTAGAAAAAGAAATGACTCTTGAAAAATTTTGATAAGAAGCTTATTTACAGAGATATTTTAGATATTTTACAGTCTTACATTTGAATTATTTAAAATAATGTATTTTAGCAAAATCAATCTATCATTGATAAGTTGATAGTTTTTTATAGCCATATTTATTTGCTGTTGTCAAGACATTTTGGCTTGTTGCGCATCACTATCGTGTTTTTTATTATGGAAAACTACGCACCTGCTGAATTAACAGACATGCGTTTTATTTATGGTGCCGCAAATGGAAACATGCTGGAATGTCAGCCTATTCCGAATATCTTGGGGAATATCCACCAGCAATTCCAAAAGATGATTTCAAGATAAACTTGACTGGTAACGTTGGGACGTAAAATAAAAGGTCTAATAAAAAATGATCGCTCCCCAGACATTAACTGAGAAACGTTGCTGACCACGTACGACGGTAGCGTGAGGATTTCTGTGACTCTCGATATGGCTGTTGCGTGTGTTGAACATACCATCCCTTGTGAAACATGCCTCATCCGAAAACATCACATCCGAATCAAAAGAAAGCACACCTGCAGATCTCGTGTAAAACTCTTCAAACCAATATCTGAGAAGCACCATTATCGTGAGCCAAGGTATGAGTGCTGGTGGATGGATGTTCTACTACGCGCTCTAAAACCTCCTCTTCAAAACGCAATATTTGCCTGAGCCTCATTTGTCCAGAGGGTGCAGGACGCTTGAGAACTCCAGTTTCTCTTAAACGTGCACGAATGCGTTGGAAAATTGTACGGTTTAGATGCCTCCGATCATGAAAACGTTGTCGATATTCACTTAAAGATATTAATAATGTTATTACACCTGCTAGATATAACCATAAAGAAAAACTAGTACTTAATATTGGTACAGATGTAATTGAAAAGAACATTTCAGGTCACCGAGGGATGTTGTAAGGTCCTTCCGGGTACTTGACAAATTACAATTCCACTATGTGGATTTAGTTAATATACCTAGACTAGCTACAGTGTAGTGTGGGAGTGGGTTTTGTTTTTAGACTCTTATATAACCATTAAATAATCAGGTACTAGCAAGTTTTATACATATATTTAAACAAAAGTAGATTCTGGTTAATAATAAATAATTCTGAAAAAAAAGAAACTAAATTAATACTATAAAAATGAATGTCAATAATTAATATGTTCTGGTAGTTAACTAAATTAAGATTATAATAAATAGGTGCTTTCGCTTGGGCCCCTGATGGCTAGATCACCAACCTGGACGGCGGGCGTGGATGGCGGCTACCTCGAGAGCGCATGTTGTAGTTGCGGAAATTTTGTTTCCTTTCGGTGCTATTCTGTAATTCAACGTCAGTTATACGTTTTGAAAATATAAACAAAAATGATATGCCGGTTTTGAAGAGAAAAATAACGTTATAAATGTTCTTAATATTACTCGGGATGATGTGCATATTTCACCAGATCATTTGGATAATTAATATTAACAGGTAGATTTAAGTTATAATTATAAGTTATAGTTATAATTATTATTTTAATTAATAACTCGATTAGAGATTGAGGTTAATTTTATACTCCACGGCTCCTTTTTCGTAGTGGGGAATAATTGCTTGAGCTTTGATTAATTATTGGAATACCTGGATAGGGGGGTTTTAGTATAATTCAATCTAAAGGGAAAGTTTAAATTGTGACAAATTAAGGTTAATGTCACGTTGAATCGGGACATTGAACTACTTAGAATACTGGTTTTATATATACAAGGAAAATGTTTTAAATAACTAGATTTATTCTTATACTATAATTAAACTAAATATGTACATAGGGCTGAAAATAATTAATTGAATGCGAAATAATACATTTGTTTTATTTTCATTTAGTGGAGTTTATGCGTATATGAAATCTTACACCAGATGTGATGTTTATATCACTGAAGGTCAATGAAACGTTTATTATTTGCATAAACAGGGACGTTATTAATCTTTTGAAATTGTTCCCTATTTATGGAATTGTTTTAAATGGTTTATTATGGGATACTTTACTCCAATGTTTAAATTAAAACTAGGAAATAACCTTGCGCAATTTAAATAATTCCTCGTATTAAATCATCACGAAACAACATGTTTTATTTATTCACTTCAGTGAAAGCAAACTGAACGTTTTCGTTAGTTAATCTTTTGATACTATTTATACAAGGATACTCTGAGGGTATTTACATATACAGTTTGATTATGAGTTCGCTCGCGGCCAAGGTAATCTCAAGCCGATCTTAGTGATCCTAATTATTAATACGGACATTCTAAATAAGTAGAACTTCGTGGGCAATACAGCGGGTTTAGGTAACCTCAGCTTAACCAGCGAATTCTGAGTGGTTCTAGTTATTCAAAGTTAATTCGGACACTTTAAATAAGTAGAATTTTAAGGGTGGAATAATAATAAGATGTTCCAAAGGTGCTAGCTTTAGTTTTGATCCTGCAGACGAGCTTCTAGCATCGTTACATGAAAAGAGATCGATAACAAGCCACCTACTGCCGAAGATCAGCTGATAGGCAACTTGGTATAGGAGCTAGTTCCTCTTTAGCGTCAAATTATTTACTTAGGGATTGTTTATGTCACAGGAATTCTTTAAATATTTTTTTTAATACAAGTCAGATTTTGAAATAGTAAAAAACGTTGTAACAATAATATTTAAAATAATAATAATTTATTTCTTTCTCCTTTTTCTGGGTCATTCTAGGGAGCGGACAGTTAGGCAAATGCCTTTTTTGAATTAATGAGGATATTAAAGGCAAAGTTGAATTTCTATAAGTTTCAAGACATGACGACTCCAAACATGCAATTTTTACTTTGCCTTTTTTGGCGGTTTTTGCCTTTTTAAAGAAATGTTTGGGATTTTACCTTTTTTGTTGATTTTTTATTTTAATAAAATTGAAAAAATGTGGTTTTAAGTGAACCGTAAAAAATAAACTTAACTTAACTTAACCTTCACGCCATTCCCTTGCGGAGTAGCCAAAACAATCCCTGCCTCTTATTTATTTTTCATTCACAATCTATATCTTATCTTATCTCCGCATACCTCCCTAACTTCCACAAGATTCGTACATAGTCTCTGACATGCCCTTTTGTTTTTAAAACTGCTTATCTTTCTTTCCTTTATCATAGATTCTACTACATTCAGCCAAGTTTTACGCGGCCTACCAGGGCCGGCCTTTCCCGTAACCTCACTCACATATTTGTTTCGTTAATCTTGCGTTGTTCATTCTCTCAATGTGACCAAACCAACGTAATGTACAACTTTTATATCTATCCATCATCGTCTTTTCCTCACCACACTCCGTCATTATGCATTCATTTTTTATCTTATCCCTTCTCGTTTTACCACATGCGCTTCTCAGGAATCTCATACCCACGGCATTTATTTTTTTTTTCGTGCTTTTTTTGACATACCCATGTCTCACTTCCATACAGTACTGACGGGACGAATACGCCATTATAGATTGCTCGTTTTGCAGCTAGGCTGATGCTTTCATTTCTCATTATCGTCCACATACTTCCAATCACTTTCCTTCCAGCATTGACCCTTCGTCCAAACTCGGTCTCAATTGTACCATCTGCAGTAAACATTCTACCGAAATATACTAGCTCGTCCACTTGCTCCACAATTTTATCTTGCAGAGTAAATACTCTACTCTCCTTTCCACCTTCCCGATTGAACACCACAATCTTAGTTTTCTTCACGTTTACCTTTAGGTCCATGCTCTCACAGATTGTATCAAACTTCCTCAGAGCGGTTTGCAGCTCATCCGCACTGTCACTTAATAAGACTGTGTCATCTGCATACACCAGAAGTCGTACATTTACGTCACCAACCATTACACCGTTTGTATCGGTACATGCTTGTCTAAGACATTTATCCATGTATACATTGAACAACCATGATGATATCACACAACCTTGTCGCACTCATTGCTCAATATTGAAGTATTCACTCACACGTCCCCTCACTCTAACACATGCCCGACTACCGTTGTATACTGCCCTTATTCCATTTATTAGACCTTTATTTACGCCATATTCATTTAATATTTCCCACAACTTCTCTCTATTCACTCTGTCATATGCTTTCTCCAGATCTACAGTACAACTTCCTTTTTACTTTTAAACACTTTTCGATCACCTGCTGGAGAGCAACCATCTGATCGACACATCCTCTCCCTGGCATGAAGCCACCTAGTACATCCCACATCTTAGTTTGTGTAGTTTCTCGTACTCTATCAATAAGTATTCTTCCAAAAACTTTACCAGGTACGCTGAGCAAGCTTATTCCTCTGTAGTTCTTGCAATCCCTCTTGTTACCCTTATCCTTATACAATGGTACAATGATCGTGCTCTTCCAATCACTTGGCACTTTTCCACACATAAGGCATACATTGAATAATTCACGCAATCTTCGTATAAGCTTTGCACCACCATACTTGAGCATTTCACCAGTGATTTCATCTACGCCTGCTCCCTTGCCGTTTTTCAACCTTCCGACCGTTTTCTCTACCTCATTTATTCCAATATCCTTCTCAGTTTCATTCATCATTTCTTCTATATTCTCCTTATGTAACCCTTCAGTCTTACTTTCCTCACTACTGTACAGCTTTCCGAAATATTCTTGCCAGCATTCTCTCACTTCACAATCGTACCATACTATTTCGTCTCTAGCATTCATAACTCCTGCAGCGTTCTGTTTTGGGCCACATTTTGTATTTTTGACCTATTTTCAGAAGAGTTTTTTGTTTCCCTCAAAATCATTCTGCATTTTCTCTCCTTCCACAGTCATCACTTCCTCTTTACTTATTCTCACTGCCTCCTTCGTTTCTTTGTTTCTTAATCTGTACACCTCATACAATCGCTTCTTCTCAGTCTCATTTTTTGCAGCAATCATTGCCATGTATGCATCTTTTTTCTTACTTACTGCCTTTTTTACCGACTCATTCCACCAAGCACATTTTTTCTGCCTACCTACAGTCACTCTTCCACTTATTCGCGCGGCACAATTGACAACAGAGTTTTTCAAGCTTATCCATGCACTTTCAACGTCAGTGTCTTTTATTTGTCCGTTCCACACTGTTTCATTCACATTCAACTCTTTACTCATAGCATCTGCGTATTTCATTCTCGCACCATTATCCACTAATTTGTCAACCCTAATTCTGGACGTTCGCACTACGTTTGCTTTCCTTCTCCAGACCCACTTTTGCCCTAAACACACTCTCGATACAACCAAAAAGTGCTCCGATCCACACTCCGCTCCGCGCATTACTTTTGTGTCTTTCACCAGGTTTCTAAGCCGTTCATCATACACTATTAAGTCTATCATGCTTGTTACCCTTACCCTTATACAATGGTACAATGATCGTGCTCTTCCAATCACTTGGCACTTTTCCACACATAAGGCATACATTGAATAATTCACGCAATCTTCGTATAAGCTTTGCACCACCATACTTGAGCATTTCACCAGTGATTTCATCTACGCCTGCTCCCTTGCCGTTTTCAACCTTCCTACCGTTTTCTCTACCTCATTTATTCCAATATCCTTCTCAGTTTCATTCATCATTTCTTCTATATTCTCCTTATGTAACACTTCAGTCTTACTTTCCTCACTACTGTACAGCTTTCCGAAATATTCTTGCCAGCATTCTCTCACTTCACAATCGTACCATACTATTTCGTCTCTAGCATTCATAACTCCTGCAGCGTTCTGTTTTGGGCCACATTTTGTATTTTTGACCTATTTTCAGAAGAGTTTTTTGTTTCCCTCAAAATCATTCTGCATTTTCTCTCCTTCCACAGTCATCACTTCCTCTTTACTTATTCTCACTGCCTCCTTCGTTTCTTTGTTTCTTAATCTGTAACCTCATACAATCGCTTCTTCTCAGTCTCATTTTTTGCAGCAATCATTGCCATGTATGCATCTTTTTTCTTACTTACTGCCTTTTTTACCGACTCATTCCACCAAGCACATTTTTTCTGCCTACCTACAGTCACTCTTCCACTTATTCGCGCGGCACAATTGACAACAGAGTTTTTCAAGCTTATCCATGCACTTTCAACGTCAGTGTCTTTTATTTGTCCGTTCCACACTGTTTCATTCACATTCAACTCTTTACTCATAGCATCTGCGTATTTCATTCTCGCACCATTATCCACTAATTTGTCAACCCTAATTCTGGACGTTCGCACTACGTTTGCTTTCCTTCTCCAGACCCACTTTTGCCCTAAACACACTCTCGATACAACCAAAAAGTGGTCCGATCCACACTCCGCTCCGCGCATTACTTTTGTGTCTTTCACCAGGTTTCTAAGCCGTTCATCATACACTATTAAGTCTATCATGCTTGGTTAATATACAGTTTTTGTTTTAGGTATTTTATTTCCTAACGAAATACCTGAATCGAAATTATTGCTTTTAGTAAGCGACGCGGCACCTTACATGCTAAAAGCGGCACGGGCCCTAAAGGTATTCTACCCTAAACTACTGCATGTTACTTGCCTAGCACACGCACTGCACAGAGTGTGTGAATGCATTCGCAAGGAATTTAGTGCTGTAAATAAATTAATTTCTTCCGTGAAGAAGGTAAACATTACATTGTCTGTGTGCTGCTGTTACGATTTAAAAATTGCAGGTATTTGTAAAAGCACCATTACGAGTTTCTGAGTATAAAGAAAAGCTGCCATCAGTTCCACTCTCTCTCCTGAACCTGTGATTACCAGATGGGGTACCTGGATCGCGGCGTGTAATTTTACGCGCTTCATTGAAACTCAATTAAAGAGGTAAATACATTTTGCAAAATCTGCTATGAATTCTGCAAAATGATATGATAATTTACAGGTAGTGAATTCATTTCACCTTCCACGGCTGCTGCTATACAAAAAGCTCAGGAGAGTTTTGAAGATGAAAACGTCCATCGAGGTATAATGTATATAAACACCCATTTCTGCTACCTACTCGAAACTATAAAGAAACTCGAAGCAAGGAACCTCGCGTTAGTGGAAGCGTTAGGGATAGTGGACGATGTGGTAAATGAAATCGCACGGGTACCTGGTGCTAGTGGGATAAAAGTAAATGAAAAGATATTATCTGTATTACAAAAGAATCCAAATCTTCACATAATAAAGCAGATTGTAAATGTACATAAAGGAGAAGAGGCCATTGGCTTGGATGCAAGCCCTCAAGAAGTCGCTGCAATTAAATATGCCCCCATTACATCCTGTGATGTCGAGAGATCTTTCTCGACATACAAGCAAATTGTCAGCAATACCAGGGCAAATTTGTTACCTGACCATACGGAACAGTACTTAATTACAGCCTGGAATAATAATGTTAACGTAGATTAAATGTTTGTTATTTTTATTTTTTTATTTGTAAATTCATTTTACGTAAGTAGTTATTAAATTATTTTAAACAATTGTGTGCCTTTTTCGAATTTAAATTTTGCCTTTTTCCTTGCCTTTTTTGACTGTTTTTGTTGCCTTTTTGCCTGCTTTTTTTATGGGTATTTCTTGCCTAACTATCCGCTCTCTTCACTCATTACAATGTTTCAAACTCATTGTCACCTTCCGGAGTGTACAAGTTATCTTGTTCTTGTGGAAAAGTATACATTGGAACCACAAAACGTAGCTTTGATACAAGACGTAACGAACGTATGAGATTTCATAGATTAGGTCAACCAGAAAAATGTGTGGAAGCTGAGCATGCTTTAAATAATTTAAATCGTAACGTTCAATTTGATAATATGAAAATATTGCCAAGATAAACTCATTAGACCAACCCTTAATACTAGATCTTGAAAACAGTGCATAGTATCAAGTTTATATATTCAGATTATATTACTAACTAATTAATAATAGAGATAAAAAAATAATGTGATGGAGCTGGCGTCTCAGGGGGTAAAAATTGAGACCAACCCTTAATCCTCGATCTCGAAAACCGTGCACAGTGCCAAGTTGACATTTTCAGATAATATTACTAACTAATTAACAATAAAGATAAAAAATAATATGTGATGGAACTGCTGTCTAAGGGGGTGAAAATTGAGACCAACCCTTAATCATCATCTCGAAATCCGTGCATAGTATAAAGTTGACATTTTCAGATTATATTATAATAATTATATAAAGATAAATAATGTGATGGAGCTGCTCTATTGAAAATTGATATCAACCCTTAATCCTCGATCTCTATCTATATTAATTAGTTAGTGGTATAATCTGAAAATGTCAACTTGATACTATGCACGGTTTTCGAATGAGGATTGAATGATTGGTCTCAATTTTCACCCTTAAGCTCCATCACATATTATTTTTTTATCTTTATTATTAATTGGTAATGTAATCTGAAAATGTCAACTTTATACTATGCACGGTTTTCGAGATCGAGGATTAAGGGTTGGTCTTAAATTTCACCCCGTTTGACGGCAGCTCTATCACATATTATTTTTCTATCTTTATTATTAATATTATCTGAAAATGTCAGCTTGACACTATGCACGGTTTTCGAGATCGAGGATTAAGGGTTGGTCTTAATTTTCACCCCGTTTGACGGCAGCTCCATCACATATTATTTTTTTATCTTTATTATTAATTAGTTATTAATATCTGAAAATGTCAACTTGACACTATGCACGGTTTTCGAGATCGAGGATTAAGGGTTTGTCTCAATTTTCACCCCATTGATGGCAGCTCCATCACATATTATTTTGTGATCTTTATTATTAATTAGTTAGTAATATTATCTGAAAAGGTCAACTTGATACGATGCACGGTTTTCGAGATCGAGGATTAAGGGTTGGTCTTAAATTTTACACCTTTAGACGGCAGCCTCATCACATATCATTGTTTTACCTTCATTATTAATTAGATAGTAATAACATCTGAAATTGTCATCTTGATACTCTGCGTGGGCCGCAAATTACTTCATTTATAAGTTACTGTGACTTCAGTAATCATCGGAAAAACTGGCCGCTAGAACTGGCCGCTCTTTTCACACCGGTGAATTACTGATGTTCATTTGGAAAACTGCTTGCATGTAGCGACAACATCAGACGAGATCAATTTAGATTCACTTAGTTCTATAAGACAAAGTCAGATGTCTCACATTTAAATATTTTTAAAGTGTCTAATAAATATGTTTGATTTGTTTTAATTTCTTCCAGAAAATAAATATACCTATTTCTTGGTTTTTGTTGCTTTTTCTCTACATTAAACCCAGGCAAGCGTTTGACCACAATCTCATGTACTGGGAAGCGAATATGTGATTGAAGCTGTAGCACGCTTGCTTGTTTACTTTAACAAAAAAAAAATTGGTGCGTGGCCCGGCAGAAAATATTATTTCTGAAATTTGGCATGCCTGATTTATAGTAAAATTTAGAGGTGCTTATAGAATTTAGTGGGATTTAATGATATTTATTAACTAGGGGAGAACGGGGGAACAAGGGACAGGGGGAATAAGATACAAAAATTATATAAAAAACAATTTTAAAAAGAAAATTAAAAAAATTCCATAATGGTGCTACTACAGTTTGCTATCAGGTGTAAATACTAAGAAATAAATAAAAATATTTTATTACCTAATATATTGGTGTTTCAATAATACTTGTCCAAAACATATACACCTTAAAGTATTTGTATTAAACACGAATTTATTAAAAAAAAGGCGCAATATTTTAAAAATATTTTAATGTAGATTTGATATACATAGTATGTGCTCTTTAATGATTTTTCTATTTTCCTCCTAACCCACAGGTGACAACGTTATAAGACTGTATCTTATTACCCCCAAAATAAATAATGATGGGGTAATAAGAAACAGACGTATATGGAAAATTTTTATTTTTTTCTTGTGCTTGTTTCAGATAGAATAGTTGTGAATATTGAGACATAGTTAGCTCATACCACAAACATTCCGCGAAATTATGTTAAAAAGGGTTTAAGGTGTACCTATGACCCCGAAAGAATGACAGCAGCTGCAGCTGAAGAGGTTATTCACTGCGCCGTGCAGCTGAAGAATATGAAGTGCCATTTGGGACATTATGTAAACATTATAAAGAACGTGAATAGCGACTGGGGGGGTGCGCGTTACATGGTGAGGGACTCACAAAATTAGAAGTATTGTCACTGGTGAAAGATTACGTTCAATCAGAAAAAATATCTACAAAGTGGGATACTGAAAAGGGTACAGGTGAAGCCTGGTTCCAGGGATTTCTAAAAAGACATCCGGAGTTACGTATAAGAAAAGGTGAAGCAATGAGCTCTCAAAGACTAGGAGGAACTGATCCCTTTATAATCCGAAAATTTTATGACGACATTCAAAAACTATACCAAGAAGAAAACATTGGACCGGATTACGGCGATTTGTTATATAATTGCGACGAATCTGTATTTTCTCATGACCCAAGAGATGAAAAGGTTGTATCTCAAAAACGAATTAAAAGGGTATCAAGGAATATAGCTGGAACAGGAAAAAGTAATATCAGAGTTTTAGCATGGAATAAAACTTCCTCCATTAATAATTTTTACTGGTAAGCAATTATGGAGCACTTGGATTCCAAATAGAGATTACCCAGCAACGGGATACGGAGCACAAAAAAATGGTTAGATGAACGGCAACGTGTCCTTAAAATGGTTCGAAGACATATTTCTAGCAAACATTCCGGCTAAAGAACAAAGAACCAAAAAGGTTATTCTGTTTTTTGATGGTGTAATATTCCACATTAGTTACAAGCTCGTAAAAATGGCAAGAGAAAACAACGTTGTCCTAGTTAAGTTTCCTCCCAATGTCGGCCATTTCATTCAACCGTTGGATAAAACGGTTTTTAAGGCAATGAAAACAGATTGGAACAAACTGCTTATAGATTATACTCGACAGAACCCAGGAAAACTTCTCTCAAAATTAGATTTTGCTACAAATCTTAAGACTCTTTGGGAAGAATCATTGCGACCCTTGACTTTTCCAAATTTTCGAAGGAGGCATACGATCCCGTAAAATATCAGAGGTTCTTAAAAACCCTACAGCATCAGAAGATAACCAGAACGACATTTCTCAAGTTGACCTAGAAGCCGCTGGTCCTAGCAATGCACCAGATCAAGGTGGTTTGCAAGCCGCTGGTCCTAGCAATGCACCAGGCCAAACTCTCAATTCCAACCAAAATTCTAATGAAAGTTTTGAGCTGCAACTGTTAAGGAAGTCGCAAAACAATCAACGACTTTAACAAAAAGAAAAAAGTGTCTCAAGGTGAAGGAGAGATTCTAACTTCAAACGTAATGGAAAACGTCTTAAAGATCAAGCGGAAGAAATGCAAAAAAAGATGAAAAACAAAGGAAAAAACGACAGGAAATGCAAACGAAAAAAGCGGGCACTAAATCCACAGAAGGTGAAGGCAAAAACATTCGCAAATCTTCCAAAAAAAGGTTCCACCAAAGCTCTGACGATAGCGAGATATCCGAAGAAGAATTAGATCCCACAGAATGTTTATTTATTGATCATGTAGATCCCTTTGCAAACCCTGCTGATGATGATGAAGAAGACTCGGAAGAAACAACACAGAGAATAGAAATAACGGAAGATCAGTGTTATGCAATATACTACGATGTACCTATATCTTGGTATATAGGACGCATTCTTGATGAACAAGAAGATGGTTACATCAGAGTAAAATTTTTGGAAAAATTTATGGATTCCTTTGCAAGGACAGGTGCTACACAAGGACTTCGCTTTATATCGTCCCATAAAGTTATCTGGCAATGGGCCCTTTACTATAAGTCGCGTTGCTGAAAACAATATTAAAAGACGATTTTTACACATTAAGAACGCTCGAAAAGTCACAGAATACAGTGCTTTCTTGTATTTTGTTATTTTTAGCATTAAAATTATCCTTTTTAGTTTTTTACTGAAGTATATGTTCATTTATTTTGACGAATAAAATATGTTTCAAAACTTTTCGTGGTGACCTTTTCTATAATCTAACTTCAATCCCTTATTACTTCTAAACTAAAAATGATATTGCCGCGAAACTTTCAGGGGTAATAAAGTACATATATGTAGCGCATCTTATTACCCCAAAACGTTTTCTACACTACTGATATGAGCAGTAGCTGTATCTTATTACCACATACGGGGTAATAAGATATATTTTTAATCGAAAAAAATATTATTTTTTATATACTTTGTTAATTACAGGACAGAGCTCATATTTTTTTATAGAGTCTAGGCATGAAATGTTATATGTGGGAAAAAAATGCCCTCTAGCGTAAAGCATATAGACGTTTTAATTATAATATGTATCTTATTACCCCCACTGTATCCTATTCCCCCGTTCTCCCCTAACGTTTAAGGGTATTGTTTACCTTCCAACCTACATAGAAGGTTGTGCATTCGACTTTTTTTTCACTATCGCTAAATCGACTTATTAGCTCGTTTTATAACTATTGGCCTAGTTTCGCTATTTCTTAGTCATTATTTTTCGAGTTACAACCCAAACATACATTTTTTTAAATGGCAACTATAGGTGGTTATGGATTCATTCGATGGCTTATTTTTTTCTGATTTCAAAAATGTATAGCTTTGTATGTTTAGTATTATTATATATGTTAACTCACAATTTGAAGTTCTGCAAACTTCTATAAACTTTCACAAACTTCTATAAACTTCTACCAACTTCTATCAACTTCTACAAACTTCTACTAACTTCTAGAAACTTCGGATGAAGTTGGGGTTGTTCACTTTTCATTAAATATTATAAAACCGTTAATTTCTCGTCCAGAGATTGAATGATTTGGTAAATTTACCTTTCTGTCACCGTCAACAATATCAGTAAATACAGAATAGAACAGGATTGGGGAAGAACAAGGAATTTTCTCTAATTAATAATATATTAGGTTAGGAAGGTATCTGTTTAATGATCATGATAATCTAATAATGACAAACATATTCTGGGATGATTTATTCCAAATTAAACGAATCGCGATAAATTAAAAAAAGCGTGAAATGTATTCAACTTAAAAAAATATTCTAATATTAACAAAATAATTACATTTTCTTAAATTCTTTATACTTTTTGTTAATATTCATATCAAATCTTTTTATTTCAAATGGTTCTATACCCAACAATTTAATTGGTCCATAAAAAATATAATGCTTCTTTATTATAGCAATGTCAGGTAGTTTTGGCCATACAAAGGTATTTAAATCTTGTTTTAAAAATTTCATTTTGACTTCGCCATTTTCCAAAAATTCAATAATCCTGCCTATAAACCATTTTTCGTCACAAAAGACAGAATAATAATTTTCAAGAAGCATTTCTATATCTATGTTAGTTTGTGTATCGTTTGTGTCGTCTGAGAAGTCGGAAAATTTTTCATCATCTAATACATCTTGTTGACTTTTATCTGACGATGGATGATTGATTTCATCATTTGCCTTTTTTAAATATTGTTCTTTAGCTTTCACCGACATTTGAGCTCTTTTCCTACTGGTCCATTCACTGTTTTTATCATGATCTTCAGTGCTACGTTTTTTTTTTTACAGATAAATCTCCTTAAACGGTGAGTGCATATTCTTCCATTTGATTCATCAAATAACCAGCACAAAGACGATTTTTTTATGGTTAAGAGTTTTGTCTCTGAACAACAAAAGGACTTTTCTCTGCAGAAATACGATTTTGGTCAGAAAAATCTTTTAAAGTAAGGTCATCGCCCATTAAAGACTTATTGAGCATATCATTCATAAGCTGGCTAGATTTCTCCATGTCTGCAATCGAATAGCCACTTTCCTTGAGATTATTTAAAATTCTATTTAATTTTCGAAATCATCTGCAAAAGCGCCGTCTTCGTTTAGTACATCGTCTTTAACTAGTGGAATACACAGTTTCTTCCAGGAATCATTTGAAACTTGTATAGTCTTCTCGTAGCTTCCAATGCATCAGTAACTGCCTCCATTATAATTTTGTCAATTTTATTATCGATATTGCTCTCATTCAACAAACTATTTTCTGTAAAAGATGGGTTACGAATTGTTTTACGTTCTCTTTGAAATATAAATTCGTCTTTTAAATCGTTTAAAATGAAGTTGATGGTCTTGATTCGTTTCAATCTATAACGTGGTTGTCATAGATCGCGCTGCTCTAAATACAGATTCACGCGTTTGACTTCCAAAATGCCAAGGTAAAAACATATCATCTGTTAATTCGGAATTTTCATTAAATTGTTTTACAATTTTAATCAGATGGTGAGCGTTAAGTTCAATGCAAACATAAGAGTTTAAGGAAATAAATTGGTTCTGTAGGCTGTATTTTGTACCAGATTCAGTAATCCACTTTCGCCAAACTACGTACCAACAATTATAAATTCGTTTTTCTACATTTAATGATTTATCTATCAGTTGCATCAACTTTAAATACGCAATCGTTCCATCACTCTTTGGTATGGTCTTCATCAACTCTGTAACTGAGGAGGAACACATTTTTTCAGCTGCTCCAAAATTCATTTTGTCTTTTGCTTTTAAATCCGACACTGTAAGTCTATGTTTATCTTTAGAATGCATCTCAAGTAACTGTTCGAAGTGATTGACAGTAACACAAAAGTCACCAATCTGTAAAGCAACATATTTATTTGTTAACCGCGTGCGCAGTTTAGTTAAAATATGCACTGTGTCTTGTGTATAATTTTCTGTAATCCATATTAAACCAATCCCAACTCACCGGTGCTTTGTCAGTTTTAGTGTCTAGATTTAGAGGTAACATCGATTTAGCTCTCATAGCTTTTAAACACCTGGAGTCCCCATCAGAGGAAAAACCAAGTATATTTATGCCAAATTGTTTTGCTTGCTTGATCAGAAATTCCCACCTATTCATGACATGTTTATATGTACATTTATTGTCTGTACCAAAAAGGGTAATACAATACGAAGGAGCATTATTAGATAGAGGAAGTGCCATTATAACGTATGCATAGTTGCGTTTGTTTGCGGAAGAAAAATAATTTTGAATAGTTTTGAAAGATGTTGCAACATAGGTATTTGTTTTGGGCAGTCCATTGGTATCCATAGGAAAAGTAAATCCAACAATTTTATTTGTTTGTGAATCGTATTCAATTTTTCCCGTAATTCTTGTTGCATCTTCGCTTATTCAAACTCATTTCGGTAAATTTCTCGCCTCTAAAAATTGACTTAATCCCATAAAGTCAAAAACTCCTTCTTCAATTTCTGTCACTATTGTGAAAGTGTAACGTCCAAGAGAAGAAATAGAAGGTAATATATTTTTTAAATTTAAATAAAGAGTTTCATATAATAATTTACCCCCGACGTAATAAATATATAATGCAAACTTTTTTAGGGAATCGTCAAACGTATTATTGTTAGAATGTTTTGTCGAGTTTTTTTACAGCGGCATTCATTAATTTTTTCAAGAATGCATTAACTTCTTGATGATTCGAATGTTTTTCAATTTCGAAGTTCTCACAAAAAGTCACTGAAATATTAAATGTTTGTTCGATTATTGTGTTCATTTCATTAAGTATAGGAAAGAATGATGTAATTATGGCCTAGTTTTCATCTGAATTTTCCCGCGCTCTTCGTCGTCGTTCACGCCTTTGGTATTTAGGTGCACTCCATTTTGTTGTTTTTGATGTAGATGGAATATCAGGCATTGGCACTGTTGAAGTTACAGCTGTATTACCACGCTTACACTCAGCCCAATTGTATAGGGAAGTGAGCAGGGAAGTGGGTAGCGTGAGAATGTAAATATGTCCCTTGCGCTGCCGCTGCTCATGCTGTTGCCATTGTCCTGCGCTCCCTCAGTTGGCGGTTTTTCGTGCGGAAGTCAAAGGACTGGCAGAGCAAGCGCAAGTGAGTGTTTATATTCACCCGTCTCTCCCGCTTGCTGCCGGTCATCGAGCGCGGGTGTTTTGTGACAGCCTGTTGTGGTTTTATTTACTATTTTGATATTTTGATGTAGCAGTTACTCTGTCGGTATTTATAATGTCACAGTCTACGTCGTCGCCGCAATGGAGGAATGAGAAAATAATGAAGTTCCTGGAACTTTACGCAAGTGAGCGATCGATATGGGATCCATCGGATAAAAATCATAAGTTGAAACGTAAAGTACACGATGCGTGGAATCGCATCAGCAATAACTTGGATAATACTCCAATAGAAGACTTGAAATCGAAGAAGAAATCCCTCATGGCCACGTTTCGACCTCTATTAAAGAAAAAAAAAGATTCTATTCGTTCTGGGGCAGGTGCTGACGATGTGTTCCAGCCAATATGGTTTGCTTTTGAAATTATGGAGAGCTTTTTGGGATCAATTTATGACGTTGAGGAAACTATAAGCACGGAACACAGGGTAAGTTCATTCATATATTTAAAACACTTATTTTTGTTACAATTATTTATTAAGTAATTATTAAATATCTACAGTATTTAAATTATGGAAATAATGACCAAATTCAGTTCGAATTTCGCAAATATTTGTTAGCGAGCGTCTTGCCACATGTGGTATTGGCCTAAGTTTTTGGGTTTATTTTGTATTTGTATCCAAGAGCCATCCACATGCATTCCGTCAACGATGGAATCAAAAGTTCCTGGGGAGGGGGAGCGTACATGTTTCGAGAATAATTTTTTCTTAAAAAATTATACTACTAGAGGTACATTTTCTATGTCAATTTCGATTGGTTTTTTAAAAATTCGAAAAACTGTAGTTAAAACACCAAACACATTTTCAACAATGACACGAGAACTTGAAAGTTTGTAATTGAAAGTACGTCGCATTGTGCCAATATTATGATTACCTGGAAAAGGTTTCATTATGCGTTTATGTAATGCAAAAGATCCATCCTCAAGAAATACTTAGGGCACATTTGTTTCTCTTCCGGGTAATGGGACATCTGATGGCAAATTAATGGTATTTGTGTCAATTTTTTGCCAAAGTAAACAAGGTTGAAAAATTCCCCCATCACTAATGCGCCGCTGGCCACCGATGTCACAAAAAATAAAACGGTATTCACTATCAACTAAAGCCATTAGTACGATGCTATGTGTACCCTTAAAGTTATAATATTTTGAGCCACTGCGTGCTGGGCAATTAATTACAATGTGCTTCCCATCTATAGCTCCTACCCATCGTGGAAACTTATTTCTAAATCCTTCTTCTATGAGTAACCATTCACCTGGTGTTTGTGGTAACTGAAACAAAGAAAACATTAAATATGAAGAATATATAAAACAATAAAATGAAAAATATATACAATATAGTAAATATAATATACAACATTAAAAATTACTAATAATATACGTTTTTTTTTCAGACTTTACTTAGTGAAGATTTTCCAGCCCCACCGCCAACGCCAATTCAGTCGCAACAAACTGTCGAAATGCCACTTTCATCACCATCACAGACAGTCTCATCACCATCACAGACAGTCTCATCGCGATCACACACCAAACCAATCAAGACCAGTAAAAAAGCAAGCCTCAATACAGATGAAGCACAAAATAAAATATCTCAAAGTTTATAATATACGTTTTTTTTTTCAGACTTTACTTAGTGAAGATTTTCCAGCCCCACCGCCAACGCCAATTCAGTCGCAACAAACTGTCGAAATGCCACTTTCATCACCATCACAGACAGTCTCATCACCATCACAGACAGTCTCATCGCGATCACACACCAAACCAATCAAGACCAGTAAAAAAGCAAGCTTCAATACAGATGAAGCACAAAATAAAATATCTCAAAGTTTGGATACTCTGAACCATGTACTAAGAGAAAAAAGAAAGTATGTAAATGATGAAGATGAGTGCGATATATATGCGAAACGTTTGGCAAAAAGATTACGTAAATATCTGGAGTCAATGCGACCTAGAGTTATGTACCAAATATATGGGTTGCTTTTAGAAAAGCCTTGTCCTGCTGAACGACCATCAAGTGTCTACTCGTCTCATTCATCGCAATCACAATATTCCGATTACCAAATTTCATCAGGACAGACTGCAATGCATGACACTCCACAATCTCCAGAACCTCAACTTTATGTCATGCAACCACAGATCAGTATTCCGGAAAGAAATGATACACTTCAAAACCAAAAAATGGATATCATTTCATCAGCATACTGGAGTTCTTCCCAAACGTAAGAGTTCTTATTCGTTTATTTGTTGATTACTGTTGTATTTTAGACAATTGGCCCTACGATGTATCACCTCTGTTTAATTTAACTGTTTCGATATACTTTACATCATACCAAAAGAAACTTAACAGTGTATTAAGAATTTAACAGTGTTGTTAAAATAAGCAGAGGTGATACATCATAAGGCCCAATAAATACATAATTTGAAATTAGACTCCTACTTTTATTACTTACCTTAATTTGATCCTTCAGAACAGAGTCGATAGCTTTGCATACTTCAGGAACAATTATCGAAATGGCTGGTGTGGAAACCTTGAATAAGTAGTGGTGACTTCGATAACTATCCCCTGTTGCTAAATATCGTAAAGTTATTGCCAAACGTATTTTTGGTGGTATGGGCATTCGTAATCTAGTTTGGTTTTTCTTTTCATAGGTTCAATTTTATTTAGCAAAAATTGGAAATCACTAGGTGACATTCTGCAAAAGTTATAAAACTCGCCAGAATCCTTACTAGTCAACTCCTTAAATAATATACTTTGATATTATAACTTAGAGAACAACATAAATACAAAGTGTACAGAAATTTCTAGTACTTAACGTCGTTCTATCACGATGAATTGCTAACATCCACCATCTTCTTTAGCGACGACATCTTTTTTTTATTCGATTTCTTTTCAAAACAGTTACATAGTTATACAAACTGAGCAAACATAGCGCTGTGACCGCAACAATTTCTACGTCCGCCATTGCTGTGAGTTGAACTTAAAAGTTAAAAGTAAAAAACTTAGAAGTTGAAATTAAAATGGCTGAAAGTGAACACACACTCGCGTCGATGTTACCGCAGAATCATTTTTGTGCAGGACACCGGGCAGCGCGAGTAACAGCGGCAGTGGTTGAATATAAATGGGGCATTTGGTTGAGTATTTTAGATACATTCGGGATAACATTGAAAGAATTTTTGCAATTCTCGTCTTGTCTGTTTATGGAACCGATAGATGTGCAGCGTGACAATAAATCTTCTGAGCTTTGATCAGCTCCTGGGGTAGTAGAATTAGAATTTAGAGAAATATTTTGTAGTACCGTTATTCCTTTATTATTACAAACCGAATTTAATGGTGTAATCAAACGTCGAGTCAAGAGTGGTTGAGACGTTGCATCTGAATTTTCTTTTTGCAGAGTTTTATCAAAAACAAAGTTATCTAGTGTTTGACTGTGACTGCGTGCTGCTGCTGAATGTTTTGATCTCGGTTTTGATAGATGTTTGGCCTTGTGTTTGGCATTAAAATGATGATGAAAATTAGAATAAATCCAACGTTTTACGGTATATTTGTTTTGCGATGTTTTGGTTAATTTAATACGTGTATTACAAAAGCATTGTACAAAACAATATAAATTATCAGAATCCGGGTTGGAATCTAATGTGCATGAAACTGCAATATCATTCACTCATAGTCTAACCATTGTTCCGGTGTACATTTATTTTGAATCCATTTTTTTAAAACTTTCGTGATTATTGACTTATCTTCGGTCAGATTTGTTGATTTTGTATGAATAATTTTAGAGACCGCGAGTTCTTCAGATTGTGAAATGGATTGTACAGTCATCGTGAACGTGACAATTTTAAATTTTTTCTAGATTTACAATCGTTCAATTTTTGCTTGAAGTAATTTTTTATTTCCACTTAAGATTTTGTATAATTGAGGGTGATCAGAAAAAATTCCATAATAATCCTTAAATGAATCTAATGAGATCATTGTTGGTAGAATCTCCTTCGCGAAATTTTCAATGGAGATAAAATCATCTTCGCATATTTCCGATAAAACATGTTCGTTTCCGTAGCCGTTAATGTATAACATCTTCTTTATCTCACTTGGTAATTTACACCCAGTGCTTTCTTCAGCTTCACAAAAAAAAGTTTCATGTTCTAAAGACATCGTCTAAAATTTAATGCAAAAAAAAAGCTATTAATTGCGTGTACTATGTGAAATTTAAGAAATAGGTATGTAAATAAAAATAACATTATAGGCACTGCACACATATGTTACTGCCTCGGTTACTGCTTTTCATAATAAAAATTTGGGTAAACAAAATAAACTCGTAAAAGCAAGGTAATTAAACATTGCTAGATATGGTAAAACTAATTAACTAAGGGGGTTCACCAAGTTCATAAAGTGTTTCGTTTAATATCGAACAAAATTACAATATTATTTGACGAGAACTAAAAAACTGTTTGAAAATTCCGAAAAACAACTCTACTCTATTTTTACCTCGATTTTTACTTTAGTTACTTACTAACGGCTAATAAAACCTATTATGATTCTATATCTTCAACACTAGATATGGTTACTACCTCGGTTACTACGCCGGCGAAACCATTATCATAATCAATTCAAATCAAAGTTTATTAGGAGTTAACATTTGGCATTTACCCCCCTCACCGGGCTACGGAATTTGAAAAGTTGATTTTCATACTCGTTCTCATATATTTGTATGTTACTACAACCACGAACATTTGTACAAAAAAATTAGTTATGGGAAGAAATCTGTTTTTTAGTGCACTTAAAAGTAGATAACTAAATATAAATCCCAATAAATCGAATACTTTTCAAAATATTGCCAAAAAATAACACCTACCAAAATTACGACTTCCTATTCGTAGGTTTCGATACAAGTTTTTTCAAAATAGTTATTTAGTTTAAATAAAAATAAATAAGTAGTAAGCGTTGCATAAAACAGTCAACATTTTAATAAGGAAGAATGACGAAACCAGATGATGCATTGAATGCTGCGTTAAGTGAAAGAATAAGATCAGATGTTTTTAGTTTAATTACCTTGCTTAAAGGAAACACAAAATAATCATTTATATTTTCTAATAAAGTACTATAAAACATATTTTGGCTACCTACCTACATCAAGAGTAGTAAAATTTAAAAACTCACCTGGAAGATATGCTAATAATATTCACTTTTAATCGTAGGTACAAACTCACACATTACCACATGAGGATTAACGCGTTTACAAAAAGGAGTATTGCGCTTGCGTTTGAGCATGCGGATTAAAAACACTGTGAATAACTTCTAAAAACTACTACAAACTTCTACCTAAACTTTTATAAACTTCTACAAACTTCTATGAACTTCAATGAACTTCTACAAACTTCTATGAACTTCTACAAACTTCTTTGAACTTCTACAAATTTCCACTAACTTCTAAGATCCTGTACACTAAACTTCTGGCGCGGTTTGCCCCTCGGTATTTAATAAACAAATGCAATGTTTGCCGTGGTGTGCTGTGACAATTAAAAATAAAACTCTTCATTGATTGACAGTCAAATAGTAGATATTGAATTATTTGTTGTAACCAGTTGTAGTTCATACTTAAATAGTGAATAAGGCTTATTCTACTACAGAAAGAAATGATATGCTTTTTTGCTATTACGTGTCTAACAGAGACGCTAATGCTGCTTGGGAATTATATCTTCAAACTTATATGGAAAGAAGACAACTCGATGTGAAATTATTTGCCAAACTCGAATCGAATTTAAAAAAATATGAGGCTTTTACTAAACCTCAAAATTTTAAAGTTAATGTTAGCACCGAGGGGTGTTTCACTCCCGGAATACGTGTACGTTTCGACCCGGAATCGCGGGAATCGCTTTCGGAATCGCAAGAATCGCTCCGGAATCGCAAGAATCGCTCTGGAATCGCAGGGATCTCTCCGGAATCGCAAGAATCTCTCCGGAATCGCAAGAATCTCTTCGGAATCCCTCCGAAATTGCGGGAATTGCACCCTGAATTTATACTTTAAAAATGCATGTATGTCCTGCATAGTACATTCTGACTCATCTCGGATTTTCCGAGCGATTTTCATATTAGTCACGGGTTTTAAAAAGATATCTATAATTTATATCCTCGTTTATATCGCATTTAATTGACTAATACTGACTAATTTAATTGCTACAAATTAATCCTTTGAACCTTGTACAGGGTGGTGCTCTCGGTGGTGTATTATATTTTGCCATGCACACCTACAAAGCCTATCGGAGATAGAAAAATTTTATTTTAAAGACAAAACTTGTATGGAGTTAATTCTATTTTCTCCGATTTAACCTTATAGTTAGTAATAGTTACTACTTAGTAAATTTCACTTTATTTTCCGGCGCCTATGACTACTGCGAAATCATCTAAATTTAACATCCTTGTGGTTATACCACAGTTTATATTTGGAAGTATTAATGAAAAAGACAAAATTGAAATAGAAATATATTAAAAAGACCTACAGACTACGATCGATGCATAAATGAAGTATACAGGGTACGCCTTTGCGAGCTGATCCTATGAGTATCTGCTAAACCAAACTTACTATAATTTTGAAAATTTGGTGACAGGGTAATGATGTTAGGGCTAACTCATCTAAAATATTTTCACGTTCGTACCACTTCCGGTTATACCGGAAGTCGGTACTTAGTCGCTTATTTTAAATGGAACACCCCCTATATTAATACATTTTTGGATTCTATGTCGGATTTTAAGGTAAGTTTGTTAAATAAACTAGATACGAAATTTCAGTCGTCTTAAAAAAAACATTTTTCTAAAAAAATTGACAGATGCGGTCTTAGTAATAACTCGTTAATTGTTCTGTTCCTGTCAAACAATTTGAATACAACTTTGCGGTGTTGTAGGCGAAGGTTTATTGCAACAGTCTGCAAAAAATGAGATTTGTATTTTTCATAAAAATAAAATTATGAATGTCTAAACTTGACAATAAAAAAATGCAAGTTACTCAAAAAAATCAAATGGAAACCCCTATATTTTATTACTCAGATCGATTTAACGTCAAAAATTAAGGTAGGTTTGTTTAAAACTTTATTTGCCTAAACGTAACAGTTTCATACTTATTATCAAAAAAGTCCCAATTTTAAAATTTGTGATAAAAATGAGCTACATACTTAAATCTAGTATTCCTTGTTCGTGGTCACCATGGAAACCAAATAAGTGAGAATTGAAATAAAGAAAAATATTTGAATAAGTTACTGCAAAAAAGTATAAAAATTGATAATTTTGTGATTCAAGTCATTTTTGCCAAATTCGATATACAACATAAGTGTAAAAATTTAATACTTTATGAGTAAATCGAAAAAAACTACTTTTTACTGCGGAGGTAATACATACTTATCAGAACATCATTACACGATAAAGATGCTTATTTATTTTGTTTTTCTTTTGTAGTCAATTTTTTGACTAATACCACATGGACGGACGAATCTAAATTTACGAAAAATGGCATATTTAATCGCCGAAACTCGCATTACTGGAATAACGAAAATAGCAATCCAATTCGCGAATGCCATTTTCAGGAAATTTGGAATTTTAACCTATTTTGTGCTATTCGGAATAACGAAATCTTTGACGTGTATTTTTACAACGAAGATTTGAGAGGTTTAAAATAGTTGATTGTTGCGATTTATGATTACAGATTTAATTTCTAGGAGAAAATTATCTTGAGATATTAAACACTCGAATTCAACCCCGATTAAATCTAGAAAGGGAAAATTTATGGTACCAACCAGACGGGGCGCCCCCTCACAACACCAACGCTGTTTCCATGAAACTTTATGAAATTTTTGAAGAGCGTTGGTTTGCCAATAACGGTCCTTTCCATGGCCACCTAGGTCACCTGATCTTACGACAATGGATTTTTATCTTTGGGGTCGAATTAAAAATATTGTTTATGCTACACCACTAACGACTAAAGAAGATTGCATTGCAAGAGTGCAAAATGCCTTCAATTCTCTTTCTCCACAAGAAATTCAAAGGGCTACAAATGAAGGCGTTATAAGACGGGCTCAACAATGTCTTGCGTCTAACGGGCAACAATTTGAACATTTATTGTAAATTAATTTACATTTGATCACGAGTAAGAAATACTAAATAAGCGACTTTATCGTGTAAGAATTGGGTAATAAATTAATTAAAAAAAATCCAATATTTCATATTTTTTTATTTAAACTATCTTATAATAAAACCGACACTAGTTTGTGTAACAAATGGTATGCATAATGTCTACTGCATAATACATACTTATGTTAACTCGTTATAAGACCACCCAACCCAACCTCGGAATCGCCCGGAATCGCTGCACTCTATGTGGGAATCGCCGCAGTCGCCGGAGTCCTCTCTGGAATTTCAGCAATCTGTCGGAATCGCTAGGGATTTCTACGGAATCGCAAGAATCGCACCGGAATCTCAAGAATCGCACCGGAATCCCAAGAATCCCCCCGGAATCGCGCGATTCCCGGAATACGTGTACACTTTATGGGTAGTGAAACACCCCTCGGTTAGCACAGAAACAGAAGAACGTGTTTTAGCTTACGTCGAATTTAAACCTGCGTGAAATTGTGAACGAGTGCAACATTTTCAAAGATGAGGCCCACGTTATTTTGAAACAAAATAATTTTTATATAGGAAATACATTGTATGTTGAAGATTATCAGAAAAGATTACGTTTTGCTACATGGTTGATTAATGAAAGTCGAGCAAACAATCAATTCTCGAAAACCATTCTTTTGCCGATGAAGCAAAATTTACAAACAACGGTATCTTCAATAGAAAAATCACATCCAATGGTCCCAAGAAGATCCTCATATTACTGTTGAGAGGAGAGATCAATATGCTTTTTCAGTAAACGTTTGGTGCGGTATTATTGGTAACAAAATCCTTGAGCCGTTTTTTTATGAATACAATTTAAATTCCGAAAGATATCTAACTTTTTTACGAAACCAATTCACATCGGGTTGTCTTCTTTCCATATAACTTTGAAGACATAATTCCGAAGCAGCATTAGCATCTCTGTTAGACACGTAATAGCAAAAAAGCAATATCATTTCTTTCTTCAGAAGAATAAGCCGTATTCACTATTTAAGTATGAACTACAACTGGTTACAACAAATAATTCAATATCTAGTATTTGACAGTCAATCAATGAAGAGTTTTGTTTTTAATTGTCACAGCACACCACGGCAAACATTGCATTTGTTTAGTAAATACTATAATTACAATTTTTTGAAAATTGTGAGTTATCTAATAATATTAAACATACAAAGCTATACATTTCTGAAATCAGAAATAACCCATCGAATAAGTCCATAGCCACCTATAGTTGCCATTTAAAAAAATGTATGTTTGGGTTGTAGCTCGAAAAATAATTACTAAAAATAATTTTTATGCGCATTTTCCCATTTTGCGTAAAAATAACTATCAAAAGTCTCTCTTATAACTTTTTCGTATTTTGAATATTAAAAGGGATATAGGTAGCCGATTGAAAATTTGGACGATTTTTAGTTATTTTCAGATATCTTAGAAAGTTGGCAACAATGTTGAATTTTCCTATCGGTATTTGAATCATCATGTAATTCTGCCCAACTTTGCTAATTTAACAGACTCTGTATCTCTTATAATAACACAGATAGCCATAGAACGTGGGTAGATTCTAGACACTCGGGTCATTTAGTTCACGCAGATTGCGAGACAACCGCTTGACGGATTTTTCTTTGATATGAAGGTACTTAATTTTGCGTAGAAAGAAATAGCGGAGCCAGAATTTTATTTTAAGGTTTTAATTTTTTTTAAAAGGCAGCCGACGCGACGCTAATATTATTGTCCATTTACATATTACGCTTGTATTTAATTTATTATGCGTTTTATTATCACCATTAAATTTAATTTTCAATGCAAAATTTTGCGCAGGAAAAGGTAGTTCAAATTATTTCATTTCTTTTAATTTTTTAAGTTAGCATCTAGATGTCTAAGTACTGACCTCTGTCAGACATGAAGTTTTAAACGTCTGTTTGACATAGATTATTGTTTCTGCTTTTACAATGTTGCATATTTTCATAATTAACTTATAATACAGGAGGTTGCATAATTATCCCAAAAAAAATTATTAAAATTATTTCATTTCTTTTAATTTCCATTTTGTAGGTTGGAAGGTCGTGTGGTGTTCCACATCAGATATTTTATATTCAGAGATCTTTATTTGTATTTATGATATTGCTTATATTTTTAGTGAAAAAAATTAACATTATTCGGGGCATTTAAGGGGGTTAGAAGAAATTCGAAATGTAAACACAATGTAGGTACATATTTAAAAAATAACCGCAAGGTAAAATTGCGTGAATAATATCATAAACTACCTCAGAAGGAATTGGTTCTAAATATAAGAAAGATGGACCAGGTAGAAAAACATAATGGATTTACTCGACTTTTCCCGGAAAGTAATTCTCCCTTAAGAGTATAGAAATACAAAAGAACATAATAATATGCTGCTGCTTTATAGCAGTTTGACATCCGTTTAGAATCTTCACGTTGCGAAAGGAAATGGATTCCTATGCACATTTTTTAATTAACCATTTTACATATTATTCGGTTTAATTTTTATTATGAAGTTATAAACTTTAGATATGCGTAGCTTAAATTAGTTTAATAGGTGTCGCTGAACATCCTGAACATAGAGAAATACCTATTATCATCAAAGCACTATTTTCTGCTTTATATAAATTTTAATTAACGCTATCAAACAAAAGCAATGCATGTAAACAAAAGAGTACAAAGCCAACTATACGCATATAAATTCAAATAATGTATTATCAAGCGATTTATTTCATTGTATCCTACCTAGATGGTGTCCACTTTATTAAAAATACCCTCCCGTTTTATACTGATTAAGCAAGTACAAAGAAAAACTAATTTACTTTAATTTAACAGGATTTGTAAAACCTACGTTAGAGATAGCATAATCACACTTGTACAGTTGTCTAAAGAAATCAAGTACACCTATTTATAGTTAGCTTGTATTGCATTAACAAAATTTTTGCACAAAACGGCTATTAGTTCTTAGCAAAATTGTTTATCAGCACTAAATAATTCCAGACAGCTTGTCGCCGGTTCGGTTTTTAGAACACGTCCTTAACAATAATTTCCAATTATCCTGTTGAATTGTGCATAAATGTGAATAGTGGGAATAGTTAAAATTTTAGTTTTTATTTACCATGTTCAACGTGCAAATTCTAACTTGTAGGTTAACAGTTGCGAAACAGAAATATCTACCTTGGAATATTAAAACCTTTCACATTACAACAATGAAGTTTCCTTTAGCTATATAAATATTAGACACCTGTTAAATTTTTACTTTTAGCCTCAATAACTAAATGAATTACACATTTACGCAAAAATTATGCAAGATTTAGCTACCAATAATTTATAAATTTACAATATCGAATTATATAAGTTTAATATAATTATTAGCATTTACACGTATGAAATTTTTGTGTCAGTAGGTATATAGGCGCAAACATCTTGAATGAAACTGTATTAAGGTTATAAAGGTCTTGTAATTCCAAAGTGACTGTCCTTGTCAAATAAACTTTCGCTTGGAAATTATATTTTTTTTTTCACATTTTAATTACGAGACACCACAAAAAGTAAGAAATAGGAAATAAATGTTTACATCTTCATAACAAAGATACGACCTAACCTAAATCTATACAAAATTTTCTATTTCAGTTATCGATTAAACGGTAATATTATTTGGGGCAATAAAGAAGTAAAAGCTAAGTAAAATAAGAGGAACTTACCGAAATACGATTGCTTGCGAAATTTACAAACAGCAAACCCACTTTCTACAAAACACTTTCCACCAGGCTGCTGGTGACACTTGCACAATTTAAAACACAAAATTACTTCTAGCATATTTTATTTCACTAACATATATGCATATTACTAGCGTAAGTAATAATATGCAAATTAGTTTATAATATTTACGAAAACATAATACACCACAAGAGCAACTCGCATTTGACAACCGGACCACCGCTCAATGCGAACTGCAAAAGTAAGTGAACTACTACGATAACAGCACGAACGTGAACCTGTGCAATTCGGAAATTCTCGTTCACGTTACGATTTATGCTTTATAATACGAACGTTAGATGGAGTCGTTTTTAGTTTATCAATATTTTAATTAAATTTGCTATTTCAATTACAAACACTTTTTGCAGGTAAACATATCTTATAATTGGATTCATTCGTAATACAACCGTTTACATTATTTAAGTTCGTAAACCATAAACATGTCACCTACTTAATGCGAGTACAACGTACCTATTGTAATCGTAATCGTGTAACAATATTGATTCATTTTACAAGTTTAATCTTTTATATGTGAAAATTACAAATTTATTAAACAAAATCTCACACATAATAAGTAATCAAATACATCGCTTATGATGCATGTAATCGTATATTATTAAATTAGCATTAAATTGCCAATTATTGCAAAATTAAATCCAATTAATTACTTATTAACAATTTTATATACGTATATTATTTTGTGTATAGCGTTTCCCATAATTCGAGGGTTTAATGTCAAATATCACTAACTATAAAATAAAGGTTTTCGGAAAAACGTGAAAACCGCTGTTGACTTACTTGTGTTTAAATTGATTTTATGCAAGACTGTTTAAAGGCCATTTGATATTTACGTAAATTTCATATCAAATTTGCATGACAATGCAAACAGTAAATTTTTTGTGAAACTATTAAATTGTAAAATTAGAGAACTTGTTCTAAATTTTGTGTAAATCAACTTGCAAACTTCATGCCTGTGGCCTGCCGAATTTAAAATTTTTGAGGTTGTAGTGTCCCAAATTACCCTATCCTTAAAAGTGCAATTTGAAATTACTCTCAATAATTAAAAGACTATAAAATCTTTAAGAACGTAATATTGAACTTATTCGCAATAATGCACAACTTAAGAAAAAAAATCGCTAAGGGGTGTATCTTGACTTTACTGACAATAATGCTACTCTAACCCAATTAAGTGCTTGCCTTACATTGCATTGACTTTCCTGGCAATAATTTAAACATTAGAATTTAATTACAAGTCTGATATTGAATTACTCACAAAACTCAAATCTGATGATAGGGGAGGGTGGGACAATGCGGACTATTTAAGGGAAAATGGCTTATAGACTCGTTATAGAAATATATTGAGAAATCCCCATAAGCTCAAAATGTTCATTTAACATTTGACTATTATTATTGAAAAAGTTAGAACTAAAATAGTCATACGTATTTTGGGGGTATAAAAAAAATGAGGGCATGACAAAAGTTCACTTTGCCCCATGACTTGGGGCAATGTGAACTACCCAAAAATTTAATCACAATAAAATTGAACAAAGGAGAACCTTTATTTACGACATTATGGCTCAAAAAAAAAACAAAAATTTTATGAAATAAAAAAATGCAAATTATTTAAAGGCAAAATTCACATTTGAATTCTTCGTCGTCCTCTGGTTCGACTCCGGCACATGCTTCATGTGCCCACTTGAAACATCCAGAACACCGTACCCAACCATCGTCATTTAATGATTTGGGATACCATTCATTGCAGTAAAAACATTCTGCATCATCGTTCTCATTTTCACTATTTTCAACTATTTTCTTAATGACTTGTTTTCCTTTATTTTTTTTTCTGGGGCGCCTGCTCATTTTCTATGTTTGTTTTAATTTGTTCATTTATCTTTGATAATTTTTCCACTTTGAGCTTTATTTCATTCTCTAATTCTGCCTTATAAGGACTAGCAGTGAATATGGCTGCTTTGCCTTTTTTTACTTTTCGTGTCGAAGCTTTTACTTGGCCACACTTTGGAAGTGGATGGATATCTTGAGGACTCTGCATTGCAAAACTACTTTTAATATTTTCTATGGGTCGTAAAGGCGAAGTGACTGGTTTTGAGACTCTGGTGAATTCACAACATCAGTAGAAGTTGAAGCTCTAGGTTCGTTTTGTTGAGTAGGTGACAGACCATTTATTTTTAATGGAATTGGAGTCAGGGTCACCAATAAAGTACTGTTTGATCTAGAGGTTGAAGGAATTGGATCTTCCTGTGCAGACTGCGGCAGAACATTTTTTTCTGAGATTTTTCTCAGTCACAACTGATGGTGCAAAGTCTATATCTGTAAATATATTCGGATCGTATGGGACCAAACCACATTTTTTGAAAGCGTTAATAGCATTTAAGGGAGTTGCTGCCTGCAAATAGGCTTCTCCAAAAATACTGGCAATTTGAAACACTGTGACAACCCTGCCAGGATTATTATTAAGATATTTTTCTAAAGCTAGATCGTAATACCGCGCCAAAGGAGCCATAAATCCAACGTCCATTGGCTGCATTTTGTAGGTGCAGTGGGGTGGTAGGCAAACTAGATGTACATATTGAGCTCTAGCCATATCAATCACTTCTATATTCCTGGTATGACTACTATGTCCGTCTAAAACCAGTAAAACAGAATCATCTTCACTAGGTTTAACTTGTTGAATAAAATGCTTAAACCAAAATAAGAATATCTCGGTGTTCATCCAACCGCTATCACTACAGGCAAATATGGTGTCAGGTGGTGCACCATTTTGGAGTTCAAATTTCATCCTTTTTCTTGCAAATACTAGTAATGGAGCTACATAACGACCTGCCGATGACATACAAATAAGCGCTGTTGTGATTCCACTTCTATCGGCCGATGTAAGTCGGCCAACTTGTTTTGTACCCTTCTACGCCAAAATTTTACTATTACATTTAGACACGGTACCTAAACCTGTTTCATCACAATTGTAGATCCTTGTTGCCTTAATGTTCTTAGAGTCCCAAACTTGCTTATATAAATCGAAAAATAGTTTTACATTATGAGGGTTAAATGCTTGGGCCCTAGCAGTAGATGTGGACTCAGGTTTTCGTGGGGAAATGGCCGGATGTCGCTTACGAAATCCATAAGCCCAATCAAGTCCGGCTAGTTCTTTCGATTTATTGAAAGTGTGAGGTATACCATTTTTTTCGGCCAACTGGAAAGTCAGAGAACGAAGATCAAGTAGTGTAATTCCATAAAGACGAGATTCCATGTCCAAAATATAATTTACGAGTTCTTCTTCCTGCTCTTTGTTAAAAACAGGTCTATAGTACCCCAGTCCTTTCTCGTTAGGTAAAATTCGTTTATTTGTTTTCTTACATCGTCGAATCAAAGTAGCTTTTGGTACATGAAAATATTAACTTGCTTTTAAATAGCAAAATCTACCCTCTTTAACTGATTTTATAGCTTTTTGCCTTGAATCAAGTGACCATCTAAAGAAATTAATTTAATTTTCTCTATAGTAATAAAAAATATAATTGGGGCAAAGTGAACTACTAATGGTTCACACTGCCCCAAATGTACTTTGAAATAAAAAGTTGGCGTTTAGTTAAAATATTGAATAGAAGTTGAAACAATTATATATGTGTTAAAAGGTATCCCCTGTAGGATAACTAGTGACTATTAAAAGTTAAAGAAAATAAATTTACTTACCAAGTAATTTAGCCTTAAAGTCAGCAGTGTCGTTACATCAGCCAAGAAAAAAACACGTTTATTTCTTCTAACTATCACAACCCACTCTCTATGACTCCGAAACTCACACTGAGCATAGGTTGATCACGTACACATATTTGTACCGAATATCGTATGCGAGGTTGCCACTGTTTAAAAAAATACCGAGGCAGTTTACATTGCCCCGATGGACCACGTTGCCCCATCCTCCCCTAAGGACGGGCCGTCCTATCTCTAATGAGATAGGATTGGATGAGATTAGGTGTTGCATCATGTGGGACAGGGAACGATGAAACTACTGAAATTATAATTAATTGGGGAAGAACCACCAAGAAAATCAAATTTATTAATAAATAAGTAATTGCACAAGTACATCACTAAATCAAATAACACAAAACAATGAAAGAGTTCAATATATAACAAAACACAATTAAATCAAGTTAAAGTCAAAAAAATTAAAATCAACTTAACTAACTACATATAAAAAAAACAAACAGTGTAACCACACCCACAATTGTGTCAAATATATCAGAACAAAAACGGTGACACCAAGCACGTGGTCCTAATGCAACCAGTCTTTAAGTTAACACCAAAGTAAATAAGAATGTCATAAGGCAGGTTAAGGTACATATAAAATACAACAAATAGTAAAAGTAAACAGGTAACAATAAGGTAATTGCAATGCAATTTACCTACACGTAGACAAGGAAAGAGAAAAAAATAGGCAAGTAATTTAGACGTATACAATTTTACAGTGAATAATTAAAGTACAAAAAGTATACACGTACAATTACAATAAATTGCATATATAAAGAGAATTCTGTTCGTAGATCAGCAATTCGAAATAAGCTGGCTGAATCAAAGACACAAAAAAAAACATCATTAAAACAAAGCCTTGGAAGGATCAGGTGCAAATAAATCATAACAAAGGGACAGGGAACCTACTGGCAAGTGCTACGTTTGTCCACACCTTACTCTCTACACGGGTGAAAACATTAGTAAACATTAGTCAACAAGGCCAACTCATAGAAGCACTGAGGGAGGGGACACTGTACTGTCTGCCGAGGAGTCCTTTTATTTTAACCGATTTCAGCTTAGTAAGCGTGCTTGAATAGTTAAATAGATACTTCTTGCAAGGCAATGATTGGTTTTTAATAGGTTACACAGGCTTGTTGAATTGTTTGCTGTGAGCTTTAATTTGCATTAAAATACCTACTTACGTTTGAATATAATCCTTTAATTAATCACTTATTCACCAATATTTAACGGTTTAAGATAGGCCGTTTAAGCCAAAGACGATAACGATTATTTTATAGATACATTGTTTACACGCCCGCTTACTAAAACTCGAATATTTATCGATACTTTAATATAATTTAATTTCTAATTTTGCGAAAAACTTACATTAAAAACAACACAGAAAAGAAAAAAACCAAATTCGCGGTTTTAGTTTTACTAAAATGTACACGATAAAATATATATATATATATATATATATACAGAACGGTTTACAGCGATGGTTTTTAATTCAACAATCAGATCGATCCGACCTGAATCGAAACTCTGCATGCAACTAACTGTCCTTACTCCCCAAATCCATTCCCATTTTCAAAGTACCAAACAAAGGTGTCTTTTGATTTGCGGTATGTTCCGATGTAATTAATTACTAACTGCGACGTTTTTACCCCAAAAACGATTCGTCACGGTCGTTCAGTAAAGGCAGCTTCGACGCCTGTTTTCTACCCCAACATATGTTTTTCTTTTTCTTTTCAACTCTTAGGCAAATATCAGTTACACAAAACACATAAAATAAAGCATCCCGAAAAACATTATCAAATTACGACTTATTACCAACATATTAAAACCCATTAATTTTTTTTTCTCGGTAGCAATTGCGACTTGAACATTTTTGTTACAATAATAAAATTTTCTCGGTCTGCTACCTACAAGGTTAGGATCCAACAAAACCTCTGTGTCAAATCGTGTCGTGTTCGTAATAAAATGTCGTGGTCCAACAGAGAAGTTAGAATATTAACTAAAGATGTGCAAAAGTACCCATGTCTTTACGTGGTGAAATCTGGTAATTGTAAAAATAAATGCACGCAAAGCAGCACTAGCAGCGATTGTGAAGACTCTGATGCCATTAAGATCCGGAATTACCGAAAACGACATAAAATCCAAATTTAAAGGCCCCAAAAGTAACTTTTTCACTGAATATCGAAAAGTAATTGCAGGCACAGGTGCAGTACATTTTGCATTCATTGATGATCCATTTAAATTCATTAATATGTTACAGGTATATAAAACCACAGTGTGGTACTATGATCTCCTTTTGTTTCTACTGCAACATTACGAAACCAGATCAGCATACGATTAATAAACGAATCATCACAAATGGAGAATGAAAGCAATACAGAAAGTCAAGAATTGGAATTAATGGTGAGATGTTAACGTTCCTACCTTGGTAGTGCTATTAAACTTCGAAAATTATATACGTTAGATAGCGAAACATTCCAGAATCACATGATGATAGCGACATTGATATGAATAAACCTTCATTGTTCAATACACCCAAGATAAATTGCAGCACTAAGCGAAAAAGAAAGAATGTCAATGAAGAAAATTCACATTTTTTATAGAGTCGACTGCAGAAATTAACAGAGCAATGCAATCAAAACGGAAAAAATAGTGGTAAAATTGTGCTCTGCTATTATATGCAATAATTAGGGAAAGTGAAAGAAACAAATCACAAAAAAGTTAAGAGTAGTGTAATCCTAATATCAAGGAAGAGGATATAAGATAAAATTGTTATAGAAGCATGCAATTGGAAAAAAAACAAACAATTTCAGAAACATAATACTGATAAAGGCCAAGATCTCTACGGATTGACCAATTCTTGACCTTTCACGCATTTGCTGTGATAAGTTTTGAATACTGATAAGGAATTTAAAGTAAAATAAATAAAATACAGAGTTGGCTTCTGGATCATAGTTTTGAATTAAATTCCAAACGTGCAATTTTAATGATGCAGGAAATACTGGAAGCAATAAGTGGCAAATTAGATAAAACAGAAGAGAGAGGATAAAGAATGGAGGAAAAATTAGATAACTTCCAGATAGAAACAAATACAGTAGAGGAGGAAAATAAACGAATGAAACATGAAATGGAGAGATTGATAAGAAAAGAAATATAATCATTAGAGGGTTACAGGTAAATGAGACTAATGTTAATGAAAACGTGCAGAAGGTGTTGCAAGTGCAAATAGGACTTAGAGTAATGATAAAAAGTACTAAAATACTCGCAACGAGAGGGAATAAAGAGTTAGTAGTAGTAAATATCTGGCGTGGAACACCACACGACCTAGCAACCTACAAAATGGAAATGAAAAGAAATGAAATAATTTTAATAACATTTTTTTTTAATAATTATACCTTTATACACTTTTATAATAATCTCATCACGTAAATATGCAACATTTTGAAATCAAAAACAATAATCTATGCCACACAGACGTTTAAAACTTCTGGTCAGACATAGATTAGTAGACATCTAGATGCTAACTTAGAAACCAAAGATATGAATTTAATTACCTTGCATTATATTAAGAAACTGTATAAAGAAAAGTTACATAAAACTAAATTTCCTTTAAAAAATATGTCTGCACTTCTTCTAATAAAATGAATCGCTATTCAGATATTGAAAAAATTTGAACTAACACTTGAATTGTACCTTAGGAATTTTTTTACCACTAAATTATGCGTCGCATCAAAAAATCGCATAGAATATAATTAATCGATGCGTTGAAGGTCTACGTCTGGCTATTTTTATATCTTTGAAATTTGCAGCCGTTTTAGAAATATTTAATAAAAACCAAAAACTGACTCTAATAAACCCCTCTCTCCGTCGCAGGATTTCTCCCAAAATCTAATGAGCTCTAAGCCAAATGAAAACAAGCTAAAATTCAAAATATTAAGTACGTAGGTATTTTCGTTCTGGAGTTATCGTGGATAATAACATTCATCCATACACCCACACACACACACACACACGCACACGCACACGCACACGCACACGCACACGCACACGCACAAGCACACCCACACCCACACACACACACACACACACACACACACACACACACACACATAACACACACACACACACACACACACACACACACACACACACACACACAACACACACACGCACACACGCACAGACAGACACAGAAAAACACAGATTTTCACAGACACACACAGGCACACAGACACACACAGACACACACACACACACACACACGCGCGCGCGCGCGCACAGACAGACACAAACAGGCACAAACAGACACATACAGACACATACAGACACACACACAGACACACACACAGACACACACAGACACACACAGACACACACAGACATTCACAGACACACACAGGCACACACAGACACACACAGACACACACAGACACACACAGACACACACAGACACACACAGACACACACAGACACACACAGACACACACAGAGACATACGGACGCACACACGCCCGCGCACACGTGCGCACACACACGCACACACACGCACACACACGCACACACACGCACGCACACGCACACACACGCACACACACGCACACACGCACACACACGCACACACACGCACACACGCACACACACGCACACACACGCACACACACGCACACACACACACGCACACACGCACACACACGCACACACACGCACACACACGCACACACGCACACACGCACACACACGCACGCCTGCACGTATGCTAACACGTACACACGTACACACGCACCCACGCACACACACGCGCACTCACGCACCCACGCACTCACGCACACACGCACCCACGCACACACGCACACACGCACACCCGCACGCATGCCCGCCCTGCCGCCAGACCACCCTCCCACCCTGTTGTAAGAAATCGAAGTATTATTTGCACCCTTGTTAACACCCTTCGTTGTAGTAACACCGAACAGGTGTTGGATAGGGATTATGTTTATACAAGGGTAATAGGGAAAATTATAGGGGTGTGATTTACACTAAGCTGGTAATGGTATAAGTATTGTGAATCTGGATTAAATGGATAACTAATGATTTCTATACACCCTTCGTGGTAGTAACACCGAACAATTGTTAGATAGGGATCAGGTTTATACAAGGCTAATAGGGAAAATTATTGGGATGTGATTTACACTAAGCTGGTAACGGGATGAGTATTAATTATATTGTAAATCAGGATTAAATGGATAACTAATGATTTCTATATACCCTTCGTGATAGTAACACTAAATAGATGTTAGGTAGGGACCAGGTTTATACGAGGGTAATAGGGAAAATTATAGGTATGTCACAGTATAGGATTACCTTATAATTGGGGTCGAAACCATCATTAGTAAAGCAATACTATTAACAATGTTTATCCTTTTTCCTATTAGTGGAGTTGATCGTGTTCTTGACGCAGCACTTCGTGGAAACCATCAGAAACTTCCAACCAAACCACGAAAAATACTGGTAAGCTTTGACATTGTGAGTCTATTCACAAATGTGCCTACCGATAAGGCACTAACTAGCATAAGGGATAAGCTGGAAAAGGATGAACGCACGCATCTTTCGGTTAACACAATAATGGAACTTCTGACAATATCCATTAGAACTACATATTTCCAAGTAGAAGACAAATTCTACCAACAAGAGTTAGGGGTGGCTATGGGTTCTCCGCTATCACCATTAATAAAGCAATACTATTAACAATCTTTATCTATCCTTCGATGTACGTACACCGATAGGGCAGATTTGAGATTGTTTCTCGGATACTAGGGTTAGACAGGAAAGGGGCTTCGTAAAGTAGCCTTACTTCTTGGGGTCGAAGCCACCAGTAGTAGAACCACGTTACTGGGTAACTACTTACTACTCCTCGTCGTACAAACACCGAGAAAGTGCAAATAGCTACTTACGTTTCTGGATAATTATTTTGAACTGGCACTAGGATATCGAGAGATCAGGAAATATGTCAGGCAGGTTAAAATGGAATTAATGACAGGTACGTAATTTGATATTCACTAGTTAGGGTTTCTAGGTCAAGTGAAATTAAATTCGAATTGAAATAGAACATGATGAGTGAAGGTGAGCACGGATATTTGTAGAGGATTTACTAGGAGAGGGAAAAGGAGTGGGAAACTGATAGGATTTATAAACAATACTACATTCAGTTTGAGGAAATACATAAGAAAGAGGTTTTGATAGGAATTTCTGTACTAGGATTGGATAATTAATATGTGATGAATTTTAGGATCATTACAACCTAAAACAAAACATGTTATGTAATAATGCCAAGTAGGTACGTATATGTTTGTACTTACTTGCCTGTTCCGGATACAGGTTCCCTCATAAATGTTAATACCTTTTTCATGTCTCCTACAACTAAACATTCTTCAAAACTTCTTATATGAATTTGGATTTGCTATTTTTAGTTCATAGTTTAACATGTTAACCACACCTCTATCACGACTACTGCGTTGTATCCATCCACGACACCATTTTCGTTAAGTGTTCCAAGTGGGATGTGCGCAATCGCCATCTGCAAATAATTTTATTTGTTACTCATTTGTAAACGTCAATTTATCAAGTGAGCGTATTGACGTTGAAAGTCAATCTTAACAAGCTAGCTACTAGTTAAAAATTTACAGGTTAGAGACGAAAGTTGTTGATTTTTTACAAGTTAGTGACGACCATACCTTGTTCGCATTGTATTAGCAAAATAATAAACAGTAAAATAAACAATAAGCGCCGTTGTCAGGGTAATGATTTCAAAGGTAACGGGACATTGATGCAAGTTAACTTCCAGTTTTACAAATTAGTAGCATTATTTACATTCGGAAATTGTGTTCTATTGGCATCATAAATGAATAACAGATAAATTATATAACAATACACGCAAAGTAACGGGTTTTACTGGCTCCTGAAGGTAACTGGCTCGCCTTCGTCTCGCCAGTTATATCCTTCTGTCCGCCAGTTAAACCCTTTTTACCTTGCTAGTAATGTTATATACGATAAGTAGAATAGGGGCGCTACTTTCACTTTTTGTGACGTCATTTGACCTTGGGAATTCCTCAGGGCTGGTCACGTGGCTGACCTCGGTTTGACCTTGGGGTCTACCTTGAGAAAGTTGTCCACCTTATGAAACTGGTTGACCTTGAGAAAGTGGTTGGCCTTGGACCTGGACTTGCGCGGGAAATTTGAAAATGTTTTTAGTAATAAAGAGGTTCTTGTAAGACAAGTGTAAAAACTACCATGTAGGCCTTCGATCTTGTGTTAAATATACAAACATAATTATCTTTATCACACTTACTGCAGCCCGTATTCACCTTTCACTTTCGCACACTACTTACAGCGACCTTATATGAATTTATATACAAAACGATGTTTGTTATTTACAACATACATTTTAAAATGATTTCACGTACATGATAAAACTGTTTTTATGGAACGCAGTTATGAATTGGAAAGTAACAATCAGTCGTCAACATCGTGTTAATCAATGTGTTTTACAAATATTTTTAAAAAATCGTTACTCCGAAATACACATCACCATCAAGGATCTGAGATGCATTTTCTTGATCCGCTTCATCTTGAGCGATTATAGCTTATTAACTAGTAAAACATCTAATACCCTGATGCTGGCCTGGTATAATATTCACCCGTTAGTAATTAGTACACAGATATGGGATTATTCTTAAAAATTAGATCCCCCACGCTACCTTGAAGTACTACATAGGCTTTCAATTCTTCTTGGCCCCTGAAGCTGTACCGCATACATCTTTCTTTATCCAACTCCGGATCAGTAGCATGTTTTCTAATACACAAGACAGTATCTTCAATATAGTGGCGTATACGCCGAAAAAAGTGGCTTGTGTCAAATTAAGTATACCGGCTTCTTTGAATCTTTCAATTTTTACCGATAAGAGCCTGCCATGCTATCACATAAGACGGCTTTACATACAGGTTCTGTCTCGGACGAACTGCCGAAAAGGGCTTTTAGATTTATAAACATGCCCCTAGGGAAGATGTTAGAGTGTAGTTACGGAAATATTTTGAGTTATGACCGGCAGATCTTTGCGATATCATATCTCATATAGGTAAAATTTCGCGACGCTAGGCTTTCGGCGAAGGCTGTTTCGGCGATCCCACTCCAACCCTCCTCGAGCATAACCGGGATTGTGAGACAGGTGTAGGGTGTCGCAACTTGTTCTCGGGTCTTTGCCCCTTGTCGGAACTTGTTCGTAGGCCTTCGTGTATTGTCGTGGTACCCTTACCGGAACATTTGAATTTGTATTATAATAATAAGGAGCCTAATGCTCACTTGTAAGACAGGTGTAGGGCTGCGCAACTTGCTCTCGGGGCTTTGTCCCTTGTGGAGGCCCCAATGCAGGTTATGGCTGGAAATATGAATCTGTATTATAATAAGGGGTATAATGCTAACTTGTAAGACAGGTGTAGGGCTTAGCAACTTACTTTCAGGCCGTCGCCCCTCGATCAAAAATTTGAATTTGTTTGTGGTGCCATCTATGAGGGGAAATGTGAACTTGTATTATAATAATAATGCTAACTTATAAGACAGACATAGGACTTCGCAACTTGCTTTCGGGTCTTAGCCCCCGGCCCCTTGGCGGGAAATTTGAATTTGGATTTGTATTTAAGTGTTTACATTCTGACTTATTGCGAGAAATTTGAACTTGTATTCTAATAAGGGACCTATTGCTAGCTTATAAGACAAAACATAAGAAACTGTATTAGGGCATACGCCCTCCTGTCGTGGCGCTTGCTGGAAAATTTTAATTTGTCTCGTCATCTAGTTCTGTATGGCCTAATGAATATTTTCTGTAATAAAGGTGGCACCATCTAGCGTTATATTTCCAGGACTAATCAGGGTTTTGTTTGTGGCACCATCTAGTGGTATATTTTTAAACTAGTGAATGTTTTCTGTAATAGAGGTATAGCGGTATATTCTAGGACTAATTAGGGTTGTTTGTGGTGCAATATAGTGGTGTAAAGTCTAATGAATGTTTTTGTTGTAGAGGTTGATCGTGTTCGTCTCTCCCTCGTCTCTTTCTCAAACACACAAATCAATTAATCAAATCAAATTAATCAAATCAAATTAATCAAATCAATTAAATACCAAACTGATTTAACTTCATCATACAAAATCAGCTCACAATTCAAAAAATAGCAGTATGATTGAACGCACAGAGTGCTAAAGAAAGCCAATCTCACACTTATTGTAGCTACCCATCTAATCGCCATTTCGCATTAACTGCAGCATTGTTAGTACAGGTTCAAACACCGTTAGGAAAAACAATTTTATTAACAAAATTGAAGAAAAGCTTAGCGTTTGAAAATATATTATTATTATTATTATAAACAACAATACATCATTTATTTAATCACATCCTTTATCGGTCTGCTTCTTCTTGAACCGTGATTCGTCGTTATCATCATCATGGTTTTGAGACTTGTCCTTCTCCTCTACCTGATCGCTCTTCTTCCTCTTCTGTGAATCATCACCATCACGTTGGATGTGAGATACATTCAGCTCATCTACGTCATCGTTTCCATCATCATCTTGAACGGTTATGTTGTAATAGTCAATTAACAAGTCAGTGAAATCTCTAATGTCCGCTGATGTTGGCTCATAAACAGGAGAATACATTATAATAATGGTAAACGAAGCCAAACAAGGCCTAAAAATTAATAGAATAGGATTAAAAAAGCTTAATTTGTATTTTGGATAATTTTATAGGAACGGTAGGCTTTGAAGTTTTTTTTCCAGTTGGCATCTACAGCTCACCAAAGCAAACAAGATAGTTGGAAAATAAGTGAACTAAAAGAATTTTATTTGAAATATTCGAAGCGGCAAGTGTTTTAACCAATCACACAAAAATATTTATTTTTGTACATTCGCAAGTCAATTATTACAAGTTTTTTTTTTTTATTATAAGTTTTTGTGATGAACGAATAAGTTCAAAGATAAATATGTAATTAAAAATTATTATTAATTTTATTAAATAAAGTAATAAAAAGTTTTATTGCAGTAGTCAACTACGACTGATACTTTGTACTAGAGTACCGCGCTAACCAACTGCGCATCAAGGTTCAAGCCCCAATCGATGTAAATTTTTAGTATTAATAAGTTGTTCGTAACTCAGAATAAACTTTTTATTTATGTAAAAGTTTTGTTAATGTTTTAATTATAACTTCGATAAATTATTATTTTATAATTTAAAATTTAAATATGTAATAAATTTGTAATTTATTACTAAATGCTGTAATATAACAGTTTGAGAGAACGTATACTAAATTGTTAGTTAAAGAATATAGCATTAAATTAAATATTGTTAAACTGTAAAATGACAAACCAGAACATCTCTACGACGAAAGCTAACAATGAAATTGCAGAAAAAAACATTTAACAAAATTTAATCGAGTTATGATAATGTATTGTGAAAACTTCAATTTTAAATGATAGAAGCATTCACAAATCAAACATTACATCAAAAAATAACCCAGTTAAATCTAACAAAGAGATATCTTTATCAATAATTGGAAGTGTTATTAACAATGAAAAGCACAATGCAGAACGTTCTTTGTAATTTTTAATTTCAATTTAATCTCAACTACTTATGTTAAATTATAAATATTGTCAAGACAAACCCATTATTATGTTCGTTTGCAACGTGAAGCTATTGAAATATATAAACACCCGAATAATTTTAATAGACAAGAAGAAAATCTCCGTTTAAATAGGTTTTGGCATCTTATAATTAAAAAAAGAGCATAATGATACGCCTTGATTTTAATTTGTTTTCAACTTTTGGTATGTCTAGGTTTTTTGCTGTGTTTTTCCTAGACCTTGAAGCAAATGCTTTACCAATTATATGTTAAATTTCCACAGCATTATAATTTAACATAAGTAGTTGAATTAAATTGAAATTAAAATTACAAAGAACGTTCTGCATTGTGCTTTTCATTGTTAATAACACTTCCAATTATTGATAAAGATATCTCTTTGTTAGATTTAACTGGGTTATTTTTGATGTAATGTTTGGATTTGTGAATGCTTCTATCATTTTAAAATTGAAGTTTTTCACAACTTTACACTTACATCATAACTCGATTAAATTTTGTTAAATGTGTTTTTTTGGCTGGCAGATTTCATTGTTAGCTTTCGTCGTAGAGAGTGTTCTGGGTTTGTCATCTTTGAGGCAGTTTAACAATATTTAATTTTAATGACCTAGTTATTCTTTACTACAATTTTATAGTTGGCTTATACGTTTCTCAAACTGTTATATTAATAGCAGGCTTATGTTTATGTTTGAATTTTTCAAATTTGACAAAATTGTTTATTACATATTTAACAATTTTTAACAAACATTACTACTGACGAAGATAACTGTAAGTGTTATCGAAACGTTTAGATTGTATAATTTAAAGTACACCATTAAAAAATCCCAAAAATGATAAGTATTTTATTATGAGTGTTAATGGTGAAAGTTTACATTTTCATATTTTTATTTATGTATTTAATAAAATTAATAATAATTTTTAATTTATTCACAAGTCAAATTTATACTTGACAGTATTGTTTGTAGTTGTGTGTTAATTTCTCTCTTATTCTGCGTTACTCGTTAGTAAAATATGTTCTTTTCAAGTTGTATTTGTGAAAATAGGTATGTATAAACATTTTCGCTAAAATGTTATTTTTAATAAATCACCTTTTAGGTTAGAAATATGATAATTATAATTAATTCTGGGCTATCTGACGATGACACAAACTGAGACGAAGAAGTTTCGGACAGTGAATAACATTTTAAATTTATAATCTTTGCACTTTGTAATAACATATGCAGTTTTTAAAATGCTTGTTTAGTAATAACATACATAATTTTAGAATTTCTGATTTTGTAATAACATGTTATTTTATATACGTACTTATTTTGTAATCACGTTTATTAAATTTAATCGTTTCAATGTAATGGATAACTCTTTAGCATCAACAACGTCTCTATTAATTCTATCTAGTTATTAGACAAGTAACATTTAGTTGACCAGAAAGAACTTGTGTTGCGGTTCAAGGACCAATTTTCAAATATTTAAATTTACCGCCAAAATACTTCTTAACCTGAATGTACTCTGAAAAAGATGACAGCGCTAGCTCCGCCCTCTCAGTTATCATGTTTGCTTCGGTCAACTGTACAACTGTATATGCTTGTTAACTTCTATCTGATATGAAGTTTTAAACGTCTATCTGACAGATTATTATTGTTTTCTTTACGATATTGCATATTTTCATTATGAACGTATTACAAAAGAGGTTGCATAATTATCCTAAAATAGTACATTAAGAAAGTAGTTTCATAAGATGCCTTTTTATCGCATTTTTACCCAAGTTTTCTATATTATTTTTTCTATTTTGCATTTTTATGTTGAAATTTTTGAAAAAGAATACTTTCCATTTTGTCACGCATTCTGTCAAGTTTCACAATTTTGAATTGGTTACAATGGTTGACCTGTTTGAGTTCGATTCAAATATAGGTTATTAAATCAATAAAATATAAAATAAGTTGTAGTCCGCTATAGTTAGAATAAAAGAACACTATACATAACCTCAATAATTTACAGTCCTGTTAAATCAACAAAAACGAGAAAACAATTTCTCAACGTTAAAAATAGTTGTATTTTACACAAAAAATATGAACGGCATAATCTGAGAGCATATTAACATCTTATCTTCAAACACATTATGAAAAGGAAAAATCTCCCATATTCGGTTTTGAGTATCGTAACTATTACATTAAATTAATCAGGAATAATTTAAAACAAAGATAGATTACGGTTATTTCTACATACTAAATGTCTAGGTTTACAGTTATTGTTGCATTCAATTTAAAAATTTTACTCTGTTCACAAGATAATCTTTCCGTGTGTGGAAAAAGTTCGTGAAATTATATGATATCTCCAGCTGATTTGATTTACAGGCAGCTGATAAAAACGCAGATGGTTAATATACATGTAATATACCATTAACATATTGAGCACATTACAGCAAAATTCTCTGATACTGGTACCAGTTTTCAAAATTGAATACCAGTAATGAAGCAAAAAGCATCCTTTGTTAGCAGATTAAGGATGGTGAAAGGATGTCGATAGCTTAAGTTTGTATTACATATTACATATATTTTCTTTAAAATTTTCAAATATTTCGAAACAGATATAATTTCTATTTGGTATAATTTCACTTACTTTACTAAAATGTTTAGTTTTTAGTTAACCTACATTGCAAAAACTTTTTTGTTCCATAAATTTTAAGCACAAAGTTGATTGGTGTTTGATATGTTTATTCTTGATCATAGGTACAACATTGGCTGGCTTAAAGGGCCTTCGTTTTTTATAATTGATGGGCAGTGAATTAAAATTTAATATTTAACTTAAATTATTTTTCGTTAGTTTTATGGTATTCAGAAACTAAACTTTCCAGTAAATGTAAATGTCCAAATTAATGAACTTAAATTTGGTAAACATATAGATGAAACCCGAAAAATAATCCAAAGCCGTTCGCTTCGATAATATAACGATAATACAGTTTAAACGTTTTCAGTCTTATTTAATTAATTTTTAGACTTACTTGGCTTTGGATTAAGAAACTTTATTAAAAACTTAGCAATTTTTTGCCGATAAATTACGGGTCATATCAAAAAACAATATACAGCAGTTTTAGAAATATTTGATAAAATCCAAAAACTGTCCTTAATAAACCACTTCCCTCTCCGCCGCTGGATTTCTCAAAAAATCTGATCAGCTCCAGCAGAAATAAAATCAAGCCTAAATACAAAATTTCAAGTTCGCACAAACACACATACACACACACACACACACACGCGCGCGCACGCACAGCGCGCGCAATCCCGCATACACACGCACAAACGTACACGCACTCATATTATGACCTATCTACAATGAGTTAATAAGTCGATTTAGCGATAATGAAAAAATGTCGATTGCATAACCTTCTATACCTACATATGCGTATGTGAGTTAGAAAGTAATAAGTAAATATGTGTTTCGTCTTACTAGGTTGGCATTGTAAAACTTGGTATATAAAATATTTCTAAAATATAGCAGAATTGCCAACTACAGCGCATCATAGATTACAATTTGGGATGTCACAAAATGTGGCACAGTTTTAATGAAACAAGTTGCACATAATTAATTCTCACCAAAAGAAAAAAAAATGTTGAAAATGCCCATTCTCTACGGAATTCCATGCTTGTGCTTTTCTCATATTATTCCTCTAAACTTTTCTATTATTTAGGAAGTGTTACGTGTTATACAACTGAAGCGGCTATTCTATTTGGACAAATTTCCAAATTGTCAGTAGTACCGTACACCAAACGCGCCTACGTATTAAACCACTTTCTACACACTTCATCCAGTCTCTCCGCGGTCGTAACTATTTACCACCTGTGTTCTTACCAAAGCATGTAATCCACGAGGAGGGGCATACTGCGATTCTGAGAACGTCGTAACTCCTGGAGGTACCTGCAGTCTCAGAACACCGACGTATATGATGTTCCACAGGATTAGGCCGAGTACCGAGCCCTGAGGGGCCCCAGCGAAAATCTGGTTGTACTTCACTCCTTCGTCGCTGTCGTATCTCAACTTCCTATTTGGGAAGTAGATTGCGATTACCTTCCTCAAATAGCGCGGCGTGATCATCCTCACGCCCAGCATCACAACTACGCATTACTTCTTTGTTCCGCAGCGCCATCTCTCCCCCAGTGTGGAGGCGGCTGCAGAGTATGGTTTGCTCGGGATGCTACCACGTCCCGACTTCTTTTTTCCCCAATTTTCCTGCATTATTGAAACAGTTCGTCTTTGGTAATTCAAGGGATGTCCTCCTCTGTATTTATCCTTTGTGGGAACAGCCTTCACTATGACTCTTAGCATCGGGCAAGTTACTTGCGGGCTTCCGTTTCAACTTGAAGATTATCATCTTGTAAGATGTGCGGCAGGGATTTATATTCGCATCATCGCAGGGACGATTAGAGCTTCTTGTGTTACTAGCCTTGATCACTTTTTGCAAATCACGTCTTAAGTCCTAGAAGGCGGAAGTCTTGCAAGTCAGGACTTCTTCTGGAGGGTGAGACGATTCGTGAAGCCTGCAGGCATCTTGACCAGAGTGACTTTATTTCATCGTTCCACCATAGTAAGGTGAGCTTCTTCTACTAGGAATCCGTCTAGACATCACAGCATCGCACGCAGTGGCAACAGTGTCAGCTAATGCGAAAGGATTTCGGCTGATCCTTGACTCAAACTGAATGTGTTCATTCTGTCTCCGAATGTGTCCTTGTGGACGAGGCTGTTCATTTGGGACCCGCCATTTTGCCCTCTTCCGTCACAGTTATTACCGCCTGGTGGTCGAAATGTGTGTACTCTTCACTGACTCGCCATTTCGTTTTGCAAACGAAGGTGATGTCGATGACGGAGCCATACCAGGTTTGGATATATATATATATATATATATATATATATATATATATATATATATATATATGTATATATGTATGTATGTATATATGTATATATTATATATGTATATATGTATATTATTATATATATATATATATATATATATATATATATATACAGTGTGTTTCATTAAGGCTGGCCACCGGCCATGTTTCAGAAACTAGTGGACATAAAAAGTGGAGAAAAAATTCATTATAAAAGTCGCCACGAGAAAATCCTGGAAATTATTTTAAGTTCCGTAATTCATCGCAAGGGGCGCAATTGAAAATTAAAAATAAAATTATAAATTTCGCCGAAAATTCCCACATTAAGGCATACCTTTGGTAACATCGTTAGAAAGCTTAGACAATTCTGCATCATTTTGGTCTAAGGCTCATTGGCGTACCGACCTTAATAAGAGTGGGGAAGCTATTGAATGTGTAATCATTTAAATCGCTGTTATTTTTAAACGACTTATCCGATTGTAGTAAACCTAGGCTTGTTTAGAAGAAAAGGTAAGTACTTTTAACTGTCGCATCCATTGGTACGCGATAGCTCATAATAAAATTGTTAGAGGGCGCAATTTGTAATAATACCAGTATTTTGATTTTATTCAGAAAAATTAAATCATACGGTATAATTATGACATCATAAGCGGAAAGTAGCTTAAATTTGTAACAAAAACGTAAATAACGTAATTTGATATCTTTATTTGTTCCAGAGTTATGGCGAAAAGAAGACTTTTTAACCGTTTAATTTAATAATTGATTGTTGCTATGGTTTCTTAAGGTGTATAGGTTGGATTAGTAATGAGGAATCTGCATTTATCATAGTCTGTGCCTCCTTCACACTCTATCTAGGCTTAGGACTAGTCCAAACTAAGCAAATTGCAAAATTTGGAGCGTGTTTAGAGGCCAACGGGCCATAACAACGATATCAAAGTAATGATTGATTTTTGTTTAAGAAACTTTTAATAGAATCGTAAAAATCATGAACAACTGTTAAAAACAAGTGAAAAGCTGTAAATGTTCAAATTGACGGCCGTTTTGTACAATACAACTATTAATTCTTCTTCTTGTACTGGAAACAGCTGTTTCGATTTCGTCTCGTGGAATCGAATTTATTGCAATTTCAATTCGGTGAATCATGTCCTCTCGGGTGGTTGGTCTCGTTTCGTAAACAATATCTTTTATTCTTCCCCACAAGTAGAAATCTAATACAGTTAAATCCGGGGATCTAGGTGGCCACGGAAACAAACTACCCCTTCCCATCCAGCGATTTGGGTATCTAACATTTAAGAAATCACGGACACTTCGGGAATAGTGTGAAGGACATCCATCATGTTGATACCACAGGGATGCTCTCACGTCAAGGGGAATGTCTTCTAAAAGATTGGGCAAGTCATTTTGTAAAAAGTTTAAATAAGATTCACCATTTAGGTGTCCATGAAAAACAAATGGTCCGATAATTCTGTCACCTAAAACACCACACCACAAATTTACACTCCATCTGTTTTGGTGATCCACTTCGCGCATCCAGTGAGGATTTGTTTGCGACCAATAATGCATATTGTGCAATTAACTCTGCCGTAGCTAGTAAAAGTAGCCTCATCGGTCCATAAAACTTTGGAAAGGAATCGAAGATTTTCACTACACATGTCTCTCAGCCAATAGCAATAGTCGAGCCGCCTGTCAAAATCAGTGTCTGATAAAACCTGGTGTAAAACTAGATGATAAGGATGCAACTTAAAATCCCTTAAAATTCTGAACACAGAAGCAACACTTACACCTAGTTCTGTGGAAATCTCCCTGATGCTTACGTGAGGCTCCGATTCTACGTACGCAAGAACATTATTACTATTGTCTTCATTTCTTATGCGACGTCTTCTGACAGGAAGTGGAATACGTCGTACATTTCCTGTTTGTCTTAAACGTGTTGCCATTCGCCGAAACACTTTTCTAGTGTAGTGCCTTCGATCAGGATATCTGATAGCGTATTGTCGTTCCGCAATAGCTGCATTTTGAAAACATTCATAATACACGGCAAGCATGTCGTAAGCCTCGGCATTGGTATACGACATTTTTGAAGGATAGCACTAATTTCTGATAAGGTACAATGAAACCCAAAACTAATGAAGGACAAAATTTTTACAACACAACATCAATCAAAATTAAGTAAGTTGACAACTTTTTCAATTTATTTACCTCCATGGAAACGAGCCGACTTTGTTCCGCAGCAAATTAGATTATTATTTTAAAACACACCATATTAGAATTATGCCTTAGACGTTTTATATGATGTTATAAACGTACAGAAGAAGAATTAATAGTTGTTTTTTACAAAACGGCCGTCAATTTGAACATTTATAGATTTTTACTAGTTTTTTAACAGTTGTTCATGATTTTGTACCATTCTATTGAAAAGTTTCTTAAACAAAAATCAATCATTACTTTGATATCGTTGTTATGGCCCGTTGGCCTCTAAACACGCTCCAAATTTTGCAATTTGCTTAGTTTGGACTAGTCCTAAGCCTAGATAGAGTGTGAAGGGAGGCACAGACTATGATAAATGCAGATTCCTCATTACTAATCCAACCTATACACCTAAAGAAACCATAGCAACAATCATTTATTAAATTAAACGGTTAAAAAGTCTTCTTTTCGCCATAACTGTGGAACAAATAAAGATATCAAATTACGTTATTTACGTTTTTTGTTACAAATTTAAGCTACTTTCCGCTTATGATGTCATAATTATACCGTATGATTTAATTTTTCTGAATAAAATCAAAAATACTGGTATTATTACAAATTGCGCCCTCTAACAATTTTATTATGAGCTATCGCGTACCAATGGATGCGACAGTTAAAAGTACTTACCTTTTTCTTCTAAACAAGCCTAGGTTTACTACAATCGGATAAGTCGTTTAAAAATAACAGCGATTTAAATGATAACACATTCAATAGCTTCCCCCACTCTTATTAAGGTAGGTACTCCAATGATCCTTAGACCAAAATGATGCAGAATTGTCTAAGCTTTCTAACGATGTTACCAAAGGTATGCCTTAATGTGGGAATTTTCGGGGAAATTTATAATTTTATTTTTTAATTTTCAATTGCGCCCCCTTGCGATGAATTACGGAACTTAAAAATAATTTCCAGGATTTTCTCGTGGCGACTTTTATAATGAATTTTTTTTCTCCACTTTTTATGTCCACTAGTTTCTGAAATATGGCCGGTGGCCAGCCTTAATGAAACACACTGTTATATATATATATATATATATATATATATATATATATATATATATATATGTATATATACCTCGCCCTCATTTGCATTTGCCGTTGCTACGTATAGAGCAGCAAATGCTTCAAGTAGCATGTGTGACTATTGCCTATGCATTGAAGTCCCCATTTATGACGACAGTGCTCCTAGTGTTAATATCAGCCACTAGGTTATCATGCATCGTTTTCTATTCCAATGTCGTCAAGCTGGGCTGTGCATAGCAACTATAAAACGTGGTACCGTTTATTCTTGTCCGTGTGAAGCCTTCCGATTTCCCATCGGTCTGCTGGAAAGCTCGTCCAAATAGCAGCTTGTTTCGCTTTACCATTGATCGATGTGCTGATTTCGGGTATTTTATATGGCTCACTTTTAAGTATGACCTCCTCACCCTCATCAGTTGTCATCTGTGTGACACCCTCTGTGGGTGGGTGGGTGGTCTGCTGGGTGGGGGTTATGTTGGTAGGGTCGTTGGGTGTGTGGGTTGGTTGGTGCATGGGTGGGTGAGTGCGTGCATGCTTGCGTGCGTGCGTGCGCGAGTGCGCGCGCGCGTTCGTTTCCGTGTGCGCATGTGTGTGTCTGTGTGTGGGGGAGGGGGGCTTGCGAGTGTGTCTGTGTGTGGATGTGCGGATGTATGTTAATACCCCCGATAACTCCAGAACGAAAACACGTTCGTACTTAAAATTTTGTATTTAAGCTTGTTTTCATTTCGCCTGGAGCTGATTAGATTTTGGGGGCAGAGTGGGGGTTTGTTAGAAGCTGTTTTTGATTTTTATCAAATATTTCTGAATCATCTAAAAACATAAAAATACCAATATATATATATACCTTAATCATATAGATTATTTATGTTTTATGAAATTGTTTTGATACGATACGTGATTTAGCGGCAAACAATTCCTAAGATAGAATTTAAGTGTTAAATTTTTTTCAATATCTGAATGATGATTAATTTCATAAGAAAATGTGAAAACATTCATTTATAAAGCTTCTTAATAGATAGCGAAATAAGTGTAAAAATTAAATAAATATGATTGAAGATGTTTAAACAGTATTATATATATTTTTATAGAAACGGACGGCTTTGGAATTTTTTTGGTTTCCATTAACACCACATGACCTTCCAACCTACAACATGGAAATTAAAATAAACGAAATAATTTGAATTATGATTTTTTGTTAGGATAGCTATTCAACCTCTTTTGTATACGTTCGTAAAGAAAACAGGCAACATTGCAAAAATAAGAATGCTCTGTCAGAATGACGTTTAAAACTTCATGGCAGATAATAAGATACCAATAACGCAGTATAACCATTTTCATTCATATTCAATTAATTTTTTTACTTATCTTGCGTTGCATTAAAAAGCTTTATAAAGTAAATTTATGTAAAATTAAATTTTCTTTAAAAATACGTCTACACTTTTCCTTTTAAAATGATTTTTAATGTATAATTGTTTTTGGCGATGGTATCCAGTTCTTCTATTAGTGGGTTAATATTTAATATAAATATCGGCGGAGGTTTTGAAATTTCTGTTTCAATGAGTTTTTCTGCTTCCATTGTTTTATGATCGAGATCTGGTGGAACGGTTTCTTCAACCGAGGTGTTTGTTCTGTAGAGGTTTTCTGTCTCACAAGACGAGTTCCGTCTTCTTGAAAAAAGCGCTTCTTTTTTTTAGAAGAAGTGACTAAATTCCATTCCATATGTGGTTGGCTTGGAGTGGAAGGTTGATAAATAGGTTGCTGCCACTGTGCAACGGGGAAGATGCACTGGGGGCTACATTTTGACCTATTTGTTGATTTAGTGCGGGTTGCACGTTGTTCTTCGGGTTCCAATGTATGCAGGTAATTGTAAATTGTAAATTTATTTATTTATTTATGGAAGAAGTGTGATTCCATAACGCATTGTTCTAACTCAACTAAATCTTGAAAATAATCATTACGCCATCTTCGTGCCTATATTTGTTGTGTATTGTAGGTTATTCCGCAATAATTTGGGATACGATTAAAAACGTCTTCAAAAATTGTTTTTGTTTAATTTTACATTTTGTAGATTGTCTTAAATTACATTTTTACCCCCAGTTACATAACACAGCAGTGCATAAATTAAATACAATCGAAATGATTGAAAATTTTCTACTTAGAATCATTGAATTTCTACAACCCTTTTTAGTGCTAACAAATTATGATAATGCAAACTGCAGATCAGTATGTGTATCTCTGTAACAGATTTAGTAATACAATAACACTATCGCACGTATATAGACGTCTTCGGTTTCTATTGCGGCATTTTAGTTACATTGTTTCTCGGTTGATTAAATTACTGAGAAATTGTCATTAGCAGCGTTTTCGTATGTAATGTCTACTAAATAAGGATATAATGTTACCTGCAGTACTATCGTAATTTTTAAATAACAGCCAAACATTAAATAATGAATTTAGTTTGTCACACGCTTGGAAAAGTTTACACCAGCGAGGGTGAGGGAGAGTGGACACCTTAGAATTACTACTTTATATTCTAGGGTGGACACTCATATAGGAACTCTTGAGATAAGTTTACTTGCTCCCAAAATATTAGAGGGAGGGCAGTCTTAACTAACAAATAATAGACTGCGAAAGTGTTGTCGTCTCAATATGGCCGCCAAAGGGCTGATTAGGGTACACATAGCTTTGTTCTACTGTAACACCCGTATTGACGTCCGTTTAAAATGGCGTTAACAAACTTGTCCACTATAGTAGAACTTTTCTCTGATAAAATTAATGTGTTTAAAAAAGGCGAAAATTGTGTAGAGAGTGAAAATGTTATAGAAGTACATTTTGATGGTGCTTTAAAAATTATAAGAGAACGTGTTTTAGCAAGTATGAAGAAGAAATCATACCAAGTAGAGGTCAGTTGATTATAATGTTTTGCATAACCTTTGTAACAATACAGGCGCCATAAATCAACAGGTAACTCAAAATATTATTTTAGATTAACTTAAACGAATCGCTTAACATTGAAAGAGTTTAATGTGATTCTGCCAAGGGGGCAATATAAGTGTCATCATATTTGCGCTGTGTTGCTGTATTCAAATAAAAATCTAAGTAAAAACTGCTTCTGCGTCGGAACTGTTTTCTAAAGCACAATATCGTGCCACGAATAGAGCAGTAGATGAGGTCCTCTGTTTACCGATTCCTTTTTTTACTCCGATTGCCAATGGCGTTTGTAAACATTTACAAGACGACGTCTGCGTAAAAGGTTTAAAAACTGAGTGAAGAATATCGCTATCCTTCAGCCTTTGAGTCACCAATTCGAACATGCCATCAGCACAGTTTAATGAGTAAGCTGTGCCTTCAGTATCCAGGTAAAGCAGTCTCAGCAAAAACGTATTGTCTAATATGCGAAGAATTCATTTATTTTATGTATTCAGATAAAAGCAGTACCCGACATTTTTACTTTCACCTTCTTACGTCACAAGCCCCGCCCCCTGGGACACTAACTTTCACTTTTTTTTATATGCCCACGTGGGAATCGTACCCCTATAGCTACTTTTCTGATGCCATTTTCAACCCTTGATGGAATTTTCACCCTAATTAGAGCTCTTTTGGTTGTGTTAAGAACCTCTTTGTCAGTCCACTCCTTTTTTTATGGCTACTTTTCAGAGGCCACTTTCAACCCTTGATAGAATTTTCACCCTAATTAGAACCCTTTTGTTTGTGTTAAGAACCTTTTTGCCAGTTCACTCCTTTTTTTATGGCTTCTTTTCGGTGGTCATTTTCAATCCCTTGATGGAATTTTCACTCTAATTAGGACCCGTTTGGCTGTATTAAGATATTTTTTAAAGGTCAGCCCCTGGATTGCATAACTTTTATTACATTTGTTTTAATGCCATCTACAGATTGCGACCTATACGAAAAATTTATTTATGCATTGGGGATTGCATTCTAATAAGTGGTCCTAGTCTTATTAATTAATATAAATTAATAGATAAGACATGTAAAGGTGACAAGTGTTTTCATAATAAAAAGATTTTATTTAATCTGTTATTAATTATTATGAGGGGTTGTTTTGATGTTTATCACGTTTTAAAATCCATTGCGTTACTTTTAGCAGTCAAATTGGAATGTCACACCTTCTTTAAAAGCAGTAATATATATTAATAACCCTGATATTGCTTCATAATAATTATTATTATAATTTAAAAAATACATGCAGCGGCTAATATACAATCTTTATTTGCCGCTATTATTATTATTACACAGATAAGGGATTATTCTTAAAATTAGCTAATTTGCCCACACCACCTTGAAATACTAAGTAGGTCTTCAATTCTTCTTCACCCCTGAAGCTGTACCGCATGCATCTTGCTTGAGATTATCCAATTCCAGTAGCATGTTTTCTAATGCACAAGACAGCATCTTCAATATAATTGTGTATACACCGAAAAAGTGTCTTATTCTTCTTTAAGCTAGATTTTGCCTCTATACAGCATACAAGCTCTATCTTAGCTAAATTACCTATGTCAAAAAAGGAGTTATAATCAAATTAAGTATACCAGCCTCTTATTAGAATACTATCTTTTTAATCCTCGAATTTTTACCGATAAGGGTCTGCCATGCCATTCTATCACATAAGACGGCTTTACATACAGGTTCTGTCTCGGTTGAACTATCCAAAAAGGATTTTAGATTTATAAAATGTACGCCCAGGAGAGATATTAGAGTGTTGCTACAGAAAACAAAAAAAAGTGTACACCACGCATAATTCTACTGCTATAAATTTACTCGAGGCTGGTGCATTGCGAGTAACATTTTTTCGAGTTATGGTGGACTGATCTTTGTGATATGTGATCTTTAAGTATTTACAGTAATAGATATAGCTAGATACTAGCGGTTATGGGGATGTTTAGTAAGAGGGCCTGGACATGATTTTAAGCAGATTAACTTATATAAAATAAAATAATTTTTCTTTATACGCTTTTTATTTATTCCTTATACCCAAACGGTAAAGTGTCAAAGTTTTCAATCCTTCGACGTTTAGAGTAACTTATTCTGTACTGTTTAGATTCATGCCTACTTAATACATTGTAACACCTATCTCTAACCATTTTCCTGTCATTATATACAAAAAGAGGGTCTTTACTATTGCTAGGCATGTCTTTCATCGATTAAAAGTTTATAACACGAGTGTTCTTATAGTTTAAGGTAATGCCATTCACTTTACACACTGATTTAAGTGCCTGATCACTAGTTGAAAACACATTATAACTGTAGTTTTTCGGCCCCGCACTAACAAATTCGGCTATATAATTTCCTTCACCGTACGTCTTCAGCTCGTCGCTCATCTGGACAAGGAGATCCCCGCAGGTTGGATTCCAGTCGCCGGGCTTCGCCACAGATATGACACTGTCTGTATCATAATACAGAACGCGACGGTCCAGTTTCTCCAAATAACTATATAGTTCTAAACGTGCATGAGCTGTCGTGTACGCGGCTATGGACACATTCATAGCTTCGCCTTCACCCTCAGGTCTATGCCAATTTACCATTACCACATTATCATTAATGGGGATAATGGATTGTACCTGAACTAGAGGATCCGTAAATAATTTGAAAAAGTCCTTTGGCTTAGATACAATACTGCTCTGGGTTAAATTTTCTCGTTGGCCAAACTTGCCCCAAAAAGAATTTAACATTAGTTTGGCCAAGTATTTTAAACCAGGATTTTTCTTGATGTTCTTTTCGTCTAGCTGAATTCCCCCTTTATCGTAATATTCTGTGATGTACTGTACCTTCTCGGCTTCTGACGTGCAATGGCTAGGCCACCCGGAACATTGCTGTTTGAGTATCAGGAAATTATCTATGTAACCAGTAAACAGTCCACCCTGTTTTGCTGCTTTGTCATATGTGGTGACCTTATACTCCCAATCTCAAAAACGTCCAAAACTTTATAGTTTTTAGCAGTAGCCTTACGCAACTCGTCTGCTACAAACGTTCCAACGAAACAACGCTCGCATTCACTATGTCCGCATTCCCCTTAATTTAGCTCAGCACCACAAGTGCTACATCACACAAACATCAACTTGTCATTCATTTTTACGGGTAAAGCAGGATAGAGATTAGAGGGCGGCAGTACTCGACATTTAACTAAACCTTCCATCGTACCTAATGAAATGTTCTTACAGTGTTTATTTACATAAGGGTATAACGAGCACACGTCATAATACATTATTTTCTCGCTAATACCGTCACACTCACGGTAGAGTTAGCTGGCATTACTGCGACCACCGTAAAACACGTCTCGTGGGTTTAACGGTTCCTCATCTTGATCGCCTAGATTCTTTATGAATGCTCTTAACTCATCGTTCGCAAGCATTTGTTTTTTGAAATCGCATTCACGCATTTCCAGTAGATTATAGCCGCGCTCGCGTATAAATTGAGACCGCGCCGCCGTGTTCTCGTTTCGAGCAAACATGGAAGTATTTACACCCATCTTTGGGTAAATATTGGCCTGGTTGGGGAAACATTCCTCGCAACCGTGCCAATAGCACCCGAGAAACTCGTAAACGGTATTTGATTCAGCGCAATAACCGTCGACCTTAACACCTTCAGGTGTTCTAAACTCGCGAGCTTTTCCGGCATACTGTATGGTCACTTGTTGTGAATGTTCCACACAGCGTAACCATTGTATTGCGACTTTTGACTGTTTGTCGGAACGTCGGTAGCCGCCTTTTGGAATGAGACCGATTGTGTTCTTTTTGAGGAAAAGTCTACGAAACACTTTATTGCAGGCACTAGCAATTGTGATTGACTCCTCAAACGGATCGACTTTATTTTGAGTCGTGAAGGTCGACCAGAAACTAATGCAACCTTTAACGAGAACCTTAACATCCATCAGTCAATACTTCACAATCTCTTCACTCATCTTAAAAACATAATTACTTTGAGCTGTGTGCCAATCTAAAATTTTTTGCCTATCCTTCTCTGACATCTGATCTGCACAATAATATTCAAGTGCAGGCCGAGAGTGGTGATGGAATCAAATTAAGGGAGTCGATAAACCTAATGTCGCACTGAATGGAGATTAGTTTTAGGCCGTTGGAGAAGACTTTGGGTCTCCATCGATTATTATTAGCTAACATACATCTAAGCACAAAACACCCATCGTACCCCTTCATGTTATGTGCAATGCATGTAACTTTAAATGTTCGTGCTTTCTCGGCAACATACCACATAAACGATTCAACAGGATCTTCTCTGAATATGTGCACTCTTTCGCTACACATCGGACATCGCTCATCCAAATTGTCGATGTATTGAATACAGACAGAGCAAACATTCGCTGATACGTATAGATTGGGCTCATGCAGAAATCTATCATTCGTCCCTTCACATACCTTCTCCTGCATGCATTCCAAATCATAAAAGACAAACATAGATGGTTTACCATCACTGGTGCTACCTCGAGTCTTGTTAACTGGCATATAACAAAGATGCTCGATAGGTCCTTGCATGTGGAACAGTAGCTGTAACCGCATCTATGTTTACCCTTTAGTTCAATAATCTTGAGACACTTGAAACATCTACGTAATTTTTTACATAGGTCAGTGTTCTTGTGGTTTTTAAAGCATTCTTGTCCATAAAAAAACCTCTTACAATCATTGCAAACAATTTTCGGATTGTGAACGGGGCATGGCGGTTTTTGATGACAACCAGGATACTGATACAGACATTTCACGTGCCGTTTTTTTAGTGCTCGTCTTCTAATATTAAATTTAAAACAACTCTACCCGATTCCCTAGGACCCTCAAAGTAAACCGAATTACCTATTCGCGAATTATAGACTACAATGGTATATAAAGTTAAATGATTTTGAAATGCTTGAATATGCTCGTAACTACCACCCTGACTAAGGTCTACACCACTGTTTTGGCAGAGTTGCATGCATCGCTCTTGAAGTAAGGGATAACCCAGTGCCATGCTACTATGCATGGTATCGTTGTTTCTAACCGCTATTGCTAGGACTAGGGCACGAGCTAAACAATTGTTTTCATTCATTGTCGTCGGTACAACAATAAAACCCTTTGTTTTAGCTTTACATAAAATTTACATAAATTTACATAAAATTTTAGCCCTGCCAAGTTTTTGCGTCCATAGCCAACATGTACCGACACTCTATCCAGTTTTGAAACTAACAACTCACGCGAGAAAAAACTAGCGTTACTCTACGTTACCTTTTCTATTAGTGACATTATCACCCTCACCGACAACTGGCCAACTCTTCTAAATGATACGCCAATTGGTTTGTCTGGGTAATTTGGATTCCTTAACGATCGGACGGAGCCGCATCCTTCACAATGTATGCATGTAGCTCTTCGAATGCACTCTGTAAAAATATGTGTTAGATAAATAACATTTAGGAAGCAATATATTTTTACCTGCAGCCATGTCTCGTCATTACAGGCAAATCTCAGCGATTTACATGTGGTGTTGAATTTTTTTATGAATTCAGTCTTTGATTCGCCGGTTATATTTATATGATTCATTTGAGTAGAGAATGGTCCGGCCTCTTGTTGCTGTGTTGATAGGCCCGAGTCCGCTTGGCCTTGCCCCTGTAATGTATTCATTCAGTAAGCGAAACAATACAAAATTGAAAGACATACCGTTATCAGATCTGCCGCACCGGAAGTCTCCAACATCTTTTGGTTATCATCATGAACAAACACCTCAGTAGTATAGCTACCGCACTTCTGGAGCACTTTTGATAATAATAATAATACACCTTCCCGTACAGTGCACATCAAGGTCAATGGTTTTCAAGGTCATCGTATACATTACCTGCATCAAGGTCATTGAAGTAACTAGAAAAGTGACTAGACTGGTTTTTAAGGTCATTGGCGCCCCCTTCATATTGTCTACATCAAGGTCAATGTTTTTTCAAGGTGATCCTACCCATTACCTCTATACATATTCCTCAAGATCATCACATTGTACAAGGTTTTTCAAGGCCACGTTCAGTGTATGTCTTCAAGGCCAGGAAGTGGTCAAGGTCACCAATCAATTCTCCGGTTGAGTGTTAATTTGAAAAAATTTCCAAGGGCACGCCCCCCCAATTCAAGGAAGTCCGTTGACCTCTGTCTCAAGCCCTGAGGTATGATACAGATTGTTGTCTAAGCATGCTTCAAGGTCATCAAGCAACGATTACTATGACCACGCCCCCAAAACAGGTAGACGTTTCCTAAAACAGGTAGCCGTTTCCTAAAAACAGGTACCCGTTTCATATAAACAGGTAGCCGTTTCCTAAAACAGGGGGTCCGTTTCAAAACGGATAGCTGTTTCAACCGTTTCCCCCTTACGAGAAGGTGATCTATTGTTCAGGTCGAGTTAATACATCTCAATTCTAAGAAATCAATAACAAAGACGATGCATGGTTCAAAGTCTATGCTTATAATTTTCAAAGGTTACATGAGAAATGAACAAAGACGATTCATTGTTCTGGTTGATTTATAAAAATAGATTGTTATCTAAATACACTTCGATTCCGACAAATCAAGAACAAAGGCGATCCATTGTCAGCGATTTAAAGTTTATGTTTACAAGGTCACACCTCTGAGAAATGAACAAAGACGATCCATTATTCCGTTATTTTAAAAATAAATTGTTATCTCAATTCTAGGAAATCAAGAACAAAGACGATGCATTGTTCGAAGTCTATGCTTACAATTTTCAAGGTAAAAGAACAAAAGCGATTCATTCTTCTGGTCGAGTTATAAAAATAAATTGTTATCTCAATTCTAGGAAATCAAGAATGAAGGTGATGTATTATCAACGCTTCAAAGTCCATGCTTACAATTTTCAAGGTAAAAGAACATTCTTCTGGTCGAGTTATAAAAAATAAATTGTTATCTCAATTCTGAGAAATCATGAATAATGTATTGTTCAAAGTCTGTGCTTATAATTTTCAAGGTAAATGAATAAAGACGATTCATTGTTCTGGTTGATTTAGAAAAATAGATTCTAAATACATCTCTTTCAAGAACAAAGGCAATCCATTGTCAACGATTTAAAGTTTATGCTTATAAGGTCACACCTCTGCAAAGACGATCCATTGTTCAGTTAGAAATAGATTGTTATCTCAATTCTAGGAAATCAAGAGCCCTGAGGTGCATGTTTCAATGCCACGCCCCCTCAAGTGCTGTAAACAGGTGGCCGTTCCCCTAAACAGGTAGCCGTTTCCTAAAAACAGGTAGCCGTTTCCTAAAAACAGGTAGCCGTTTCCTAAAAACAGGTAGCCGTTTCCTAAAACAGGGGGTCCGTTTCCCAAAACAGGTAGCTGTTTCACAGCCGTTTCCCCCGAAAAAGGCGGTCTATTGTTCAGGTCGAAAATAGATTCCACATCTCAATTCCAGGAAATCAAGAATGAGGCTCATTGTTCAAAGTCTATGCTTACAATTTTCAAGGTGTAAGAGCAAAGACGGTCTATTGTTTTGGCTGAATCATAGCTTCTGAAATTCTAGGAAATCAAGAACAAAGACGATGCATTGTCGACGGTTCAAAGGCTATGCTTACAATTTTCAAGGTAAAAGAACAAAAGCGATTCATTCTTCTGGTCGAGTTATAAAAATAAATTGTTATCTCAATTCTGAGAAATCAAGAACAAAGACGACGCTTCAAAGTCTATGCTTACAATTTTCAAGGTCATACGAGAGAACAAAGACATTCCATTGTTCAGGTTGAAAATAGATTGTTAAATACACTTCTATTCTAGGAAATCAAGAACAAAGACGATGCATTATTCACAAAGTCTATGCTTACAATTTTCAAGGTCATAAGAGAACAAAGACGATCTATTGTTTTGGGTTGTAGCTTCTGAAATTCTGAGAATAAAGACGATGCATTGTTCAGACTGATTAGGTCATCTAACAAGTAAAATATTTTTTTATAAAACTACCGCAATATACGGATAAAAAATCGATTTAAGTAAATATACATGGGACTTAACATACTTTTGCTGGATCATGTAACATTCCTACAACCATATGTAAACATGCTCATTTCGTAGTGTTTAGTCGTAGTGCGGTTGTGGACAAGTAAAGTCATGAAAAAAGCAATAAAATCGCTCCTGGATACTTCATGTAATAACAATATGAATAATAATTTAACATTTTGTTGTTCATGCTGTCAAAATAGTGATGGTAGTAGTAGTAGCAAAAATGAAGAGAAACAAGATGAAGGTTATTCCGACTGGTCATCATCATTTCAAGATAGGGCTGAGGTGTACAAACAGGCAGCTAATGAATACTTAATCGATTGTGCTTCCTATAAACTATCGAACGATACGCATATTGAAATTGGATACAGTACACACCTTAACCTTGCACCAGTAGTGCGTATGGGATGTGGCAACAACGTGGTATTAGACGTGAAGGAATGGAATGAACTCTTAAGATGGTATTCATACGTAGAAATACAATTTCTTCGATCCCAAGAAATTGAAAGCCAAATTGATTGGTCACATGTAAACGAGGAGGATATAATACATGAGCAAGATTACGAATCTCTATCTAGTAATCTCGGTATTTATTACAATTGGGAATTGCTTAAAGGATATGAGAGAATTTTGAAAACTGTTATGATAGAAAACTACAACTGTTGTTCGTGTACATTCAATGCCCATAACATAGAAGAACTATTCGATTTGAAGGATATAATAAGCTATAGATTGGAATTCCTTGAATCTTACAATCTAGCCTGTTTCTATGAAAAATTCATACGGCAAGTGGTTGACTACCGTCGTTTTCGTGAGAAGGAATTCGGTGATGATGACATTTATAAAGACATTGATGATGTTATAAATGCCAAGTATAATATTAATTCACATAACACTATATGTTTAATGGAAATATTGTACTATCGCCCTGCCTATCTAATGTATAGCATTTACTAAAAATAAAGTTTTTACACGATTTTAGGTATAAATACCCTACCCTATCCCTCAAGGTGAACAATGATAGGTAAGAAGCGGAAGAGTGCAGGTGGTTTAGTGAATACGCTAATCAATAAACTTCCGGTGGAATTGCATTTACCCGGTTACCAGTATTGTGGTCCTGGTACAAAATTAGAGAAACGACTAGCACGCGGTGACCCCGGTATTAATCAATTAGATGCGCAGTGCAAACTGCATGATATCAGTTATAGAGACTACCAAGATTTAGAAAGTCGACATAGAGCAGATAAAATTTTAGAAGAAAAAGCTTGGGAACGCTTTAAATCAGCAGACGCAACATTAGGTGAACGAGCTGCAGCTTTAGCAGTCGGTACCACCATGAAGGCAAAGAGAAAATTTGGAATGGGGTGTCGGTCCAAGAAGAAGAATGGTGAAAGTTTATTGCATGTACGGAAAACAATAGCTAAAGAAATGAAAGCTAACGGAGATTTCACCGACACTATAAAGTCAGCACTGTCAACGGCAAAACGTGTAGTAAAAAGGTTGGGGGGAAAGAAAAACATTACAGTTCCTAGAGTAATTCCCTTACCTAAACAAGGAGGTGTTTTGCCATTTCTTATTCCGTTATTCGCAGGATTATCAGCAATCGGTGCTTTAGCTGGCGGTGCATCGGGAATTGCCAAAGCAGTCAATGATGCAAAAAATGCCAAAAAATTGCAAGAGGAGACATCGCGCCATAATCGTATGATGGAATCAATCGCTGGTGGCGCATTCTATCTAAAACCATACAAATCTGGAGGTGCATTATACTTAAAACCGTTTCCAAAAAACTGAGTAGATTACCCGAAAGAGCGTTAACAGATATTGATTTAAAGAAATACACAAAAGGTGTACCATACTTTAGGGTATTTTTATGAGAGATAGCCTGCCTAAATTACCACAGAAAAATGAATCTGGAATCATCAACTTAGATAGTCAGAGTGGACCGGGTACACATTGGGTTTGCTACAAAAGCGTGGTGAAAAGGTATGGTATTACGATAGTTTCGGTAATCTTCGACCACCAGTTGAAGCGATTAACTACTTTCGGGGATGTAAAATCTATTATAATTACAATCAAGATCAGGAATTTAATAGCATTATTTGCGGGCACCTATGCCTACAATTTCTATATAAATAATTGACATAACCTTAAATTTTCTCAGTTATGTCAATAACATTCAGTTTAGAAGGTGTTGGTAACATAGCTAGCTGCAACTTCTACCCACCGATAGAGCTAGATTTGGAGAAGAAATACGTTGTTGGATTGGTGGGATTTTACGGTTGCAACAGCATTAGAAACATTTATACGGGCAACGATAGATTTTATTTTAGAACAAATTCATCTCATTTGCGAGTGATTAATATTCCACACGGTGCCTATGAGTTAGATGAAATTAGTGCTTACTTGAAATCAAAGATACCCACAGAAAAATTTTTCATTAGGGCAAACAACAATACGCTTAAGTGTGAGATAAACAGTTCATTTGAGATCGATTTTACTAAAGAGAGTAGCATTGGCCGCATGCTCGGGTTTGAGCCTAGAGTACTAAAAGCGAACGTTCTCCACACATCTGCGTTAGACATCCAAATAATTAAACACACTAATCTGCATGTGGAGTGCAACATTATAAAAGGATCTTATCGAAACGGTAAACCTGCAAAGGTAATATACGAAATTGACGTTTCCGTACCCTCGGGCTACCGTTTGGATAAAGTTCCAACCAACACACAATATTTAGAAATAAACACAGACATAATCAGTAATATAACAATAAAATTGACAAATCAAAAGGGTGAGTTAATAGACTTTGGTGAAAGTGAACCATTCACGGTACGCTTAGAACTAAAAGAACATGGGTCTGCGAATTAATCACAGGACATCTTCATACAAAAGGCCTAATCAACCCTCATTGCAGTTAACATCTGCAGAGAAATATTTTTTAACATCAATTGGATTGAAAGTTCTGAGTGAGCAAACCATTAAACGTGTTTCAAAGCGTACATTTTAATAGAATTAATGTATCTCTAAGAAATATTAAATTTGTTGAATGAAGTTTACTTTAATGTCTATCTCTTTTACACAATGATATGTCCCGCTTACATACATCTGAAGCTGAATGCATTTGTTTTATTGAACAAAGGGCTTTCTTTGTTAATAATAGCATTTGCATTCTTAAAAATTTGTAGGAATGTATAAAAAAAAATTCAAGCTAATAAAGACTTTCTTTGAATAAAACACACACACACATCTGCATTCTTAAAAATTATTTTTAATCACTTTAAAACTTATATAGTAATATAATAATTAATGAAAATGTGTATGAAGAAAAAGGTTTCGCTATAAATAACAATAGGTTTGCATTCAAAAGTATGTAATTTAAAAAATGCAATATTTAATGTGAACAAGGATTTTCTTTGTATAACAATGAAAGCTTTTATAGTGCATTCTTGAAAAATATAAAGTAAACAAACTGTAAAAGGGATAATTAATAACAATTAATTTTAAAAGTTTTGAGAAAAAATTTATATATAAGACATCATCCCTTTAGTAAATCTTTAATTACTCATCAACCCTCATTACATCTACACAATGACTGAATCATTAAACATCTTTCAAAACGTACATTTTGATGATGCTATAATTAAATCAGATATTCACACCTATCTTCCGTATGGCTCTTCTAAGTATGGACCTTCCGAAGAAATACGCATTTTAATTCAAAGTCAGGATCTAATTACAGCTACTTATGATAGTTTTCTGTACATAGAAGGTAAGCTGAAGAAAGAGGATGAAGGAAAATCATGCAACTTAACCAATCATTTCCCCAACTTCCTTTTCGAAGAGATTCGTTATGAGTTAGGCGGTCAAAGAGTGGACGTTTGCCGAAATCCCGGCATAACATCTACACTTAAAGGATATATTTCTTATACGACAAGCAAGAGCAAAGCATTAAGCCATTTGGGGTGGTCACCAAAGAATGAGGAACCATTACAAGTAGAATTCAATGAGGGAAATGGCGAAAAATCCTTTGCAGTATGCATACCATTGAACCACATATTTGGAATAATGGAGGATTATCGTCAAGTGATCGTGAATATGCGTCAAGAGTTGATTTTAATTCGATCTAGAAGCGATACAAACTGCTACTATGGTGACGTTGATGCGGAAATAACCCTAAATAAAATTCAATGGAAAGTACCACACTTAACCCTTAGTGATGCCGCGAAACTAGACTTATTTGAATGAATAAATAAGAATTCTATTATTACTGTTCCATTTCGTCAATGGGAGTTATATGAATTACCTGCTTTAAAACAAGCAACCTCTGATATATGGCCAATAAAACGTCAACGCAACTAGAAAAACCACGCTGGATAATTGTTGCATTCCAACAAGGTAAAAGGTACACAAAGTCTGCAAGAGCCGGAAATTTTGATCACATTAACATCAGGAACCTTAAAGTACATCTGAATTCAGAGTATTATCCCTATGAAGCAATGCATTTGAACTTCAGTGCTAACCAATACATACCTGCCTATCGTAATTTTTTAAACTTCCGATGTGACTACTATGATGAAGATAATACAGATGCGTTATTCAACTACACCGAATTCAAATCATGTCCAGTATTTGTAATGGACTGTTCTAAACAGAATGAATCCTTAAAAACTCAACAGTAGACATCAAATTGGAAATGGAAACACTAACACCTTTCGATAATGGAATCGTTGCCTATGGTCTTATTCTCCACGATGCTATTGTGCAGTACAACCCACTCACCGGAGAAGTGAAAAAATTATAATCTGTATTATATAAATAAAAAATGTTGTTATTATTCGTTTAGTTTCATTTCATCCATCAAAGATGAAAGTAGTTGCGCAGAAACAAAAACTACCAATTCAAAATCATGACTTTGATGAAAAGTCTGGCACTTCAAAACATGGCGATTTACTTCCTAATAGTATACGTGGCATTATATGTGGCCCCTCCAACTGCGGCAAAACAAACGCAATGATTAGTTTGCTTACTGAGAAAAACGGTTTGAAATTTAAACATGTATACGTATACTCCAAATCATTAAATCAAAACAAGTACAAACTTTTACAGGAAATCCTACTTCCGATAAAGGATATAGGTTACTTTACATTCAGTGATAATCAAGATGTGATTGAGCCGAATTGTGCAAAAGCAAATTCTATCTTTATCTTTGATGATATCGCCTGTGAAAAGCAAAATAACATAAGGGCATATTTTTCTATGGGTAGACATAACGATATTGATTGTTTCTATTTGGGTCAAACTTACAGTAAAATTCCAAAGCAATTAATTCGTGACAATGCGAATCTAATTATATTATTTGAGCAAGATGAATTAAACCTAAAACATGTGTATGAGGATCATGTAAGCCCCACCATAAGCATGACATTGTTTCGGGATATGTGTTCAAAGTGCTGGATAGATCCGTTTGGGTTCATAGTCATAAATAAGGATGCTGAAGTCAGTAATGGTCGCTATAGGAAAAGGTTTGATGAATATATAATACCTTAACCTGATTTCAGTGGTTTAGTAGTTACACACCGTTTAGGTATTAACAGCCATTTTGCTACAATGGATAATAAAGAGATGATATTAAAGCGAAAAATTATTCAGGCTCGTAAAATAATACAGCAGAAATACAACAGTCTTAAAACTACCCGCATTGATAATGAAAGAACGTTTGAAAGTACTTATAAACCTCTAATAGAACCCCTAACTGAAATAGCGAATAAAATGCATCCTGATAAGAAAGCAAAGGAGTCCGTTAAACCCAAAAACTCGCCTTTGTTCATATTTCGAAGAAAACATGCTACTACTAGCCCACCACACTTCCTTTCACCAAGGAAGACAAGCCCCTAGCTCAACTTCCGCTGTTTCAAATAAATCCTCCTCGTACACCACCTTTCCTAGAAACATCTGTCGTAGAGAGATTACTGCCGAGGAAGAAGAACCTCTTAGTATCACAGATGATTCCTGTAATGAACCCATCTCTGAAGAATTTCTCGAGCAGTACCACGAATTACCTCGTATATATGTTGAACGTATTATGAGGGATCTTGAAGGTGCTATTGATCACACTTATGGAGTCCACTACGACACCAAAACAGACAAATGGGCAATTGGTAATACCCCATCACAATTAAAGGAAAGGATATGATCATTAATGGTGTCACGTATAAAGGGACTCCAGGTTTATATGATCTGCTTATTATGAATGAACCCGATTTAAATCTAGTAAATTCAAAGGATAGAAAGAATTATAAACGTATTTTAGCAGCTACGAATGTTGCAAGGCGAGATTATGATGTAAGTGGACAGATTCGAGGAAGCCGCAGCAAAAAGTATACACAAATAATTAAACCCTTGCTGTCATCACCTTCAACTCAGGGAGTTGGAGCTATGTTTTTTAAGGAACTAACAAACAGGCCGATTGAATATAAATATTGGAATGATGTACATGAACTAATTCGTGATCTAGAAGTATTGTGGGCAGAAAAATTGGCTGGAAACACCGGTATCGTAAACGATATAATATCAATTGTAGAGGAATTGTATGAAGATGGATACATTGAAAGACCAAACACTAGTTTTCTGAACAATATAAATCAGACCGCATTGATGTCGACATATCATAACTAAAATGCCTCTTGATAAATTTGGACGGTCACATGCCCAGTATCAATTTAAGAAATTAACCCCTCAGTTTCAACTTATTGATGATAATCAATTCGATATCGAGAATAAGAGACTCAGCAATGTTGCCAACCCCATAGATCCTCAAGATGTCATCACCAAGCAATACTATTTATCGACAAGGTTGAATTTAGATGGAAACCGTTTGACCCAGTTGGCGGATCCGGAAGAAGATGGTGATGCTATAAGTAAAGGATACCTTGATTTTTGTCTGCAAGCAATTCAGAAAGCTGTTAAAGGGAACTTTAACGCTTATCTAGTGTTGGAGGAAAAACTACATCAACTTAAAGGATCATGTCCAAATTACAACTCGTCAATGAATTGCACAAACCCGCAAGAAAAAATTTTAAACGAAGGCGCACAATAATTAAGGGATATGATGACCTCTGGCAAGCAGATTTGGCCGAATTTAACACATATGCCAAACAAAATAAGGGCTACAAGTATATTTTAGTAGTTATTGACTGTTTTTCGAAATACTTGTGGACCAAAGGATTAAAAACAAAAAGCTTGAAGTTGCCAAGGCCATGCAGGCAATCTTAAAACGGGCCGGAACCTTCCAATTTGCAGACAGATGCAGGAAAAGAATTCTACAATTACCATTTCACTAAACTAATGCAGCGTTATGGGGTCAACCATTACTCCACCTATAGTACAAAGAAGGCAGCAATTGCGGAACGAGTGATCAGGACCGTTAAGTCTGCCCTATACAAGTCATTCAGCCTACAGGGTAAATATAAATGGATTGATACAATTGACACCACAACGATGGATTATAACAATCGTAAGCATAGAACTACAGGAATGAAGCCCAAAGATGTCGGTAATCATACAAAGCTAGAGGCTTACACTCACATAAAAATAGTTGATAGGAATCGTTATTGTGTGGGTGACATAGTACGAATCAGTAAATTTAAAAGTATTTTCGCTAAAGGATACACTCCCAATTGGTCAAGTGAACTATTCAAGATTGTGAAAGTTTGCATTACTAACCCAACCACCTACATGTTGGAGGACATGAAAGGATCACCTGTACTGGGAGGCTTTTATGAACATGAATTACAGAAAACAAAGCATCCGGATGTGTACCTTGTGGAAAAAGTGCTTCGCTCCAAGAATAACAAGTTATTCGTAAAGTGGTGGGGATTGGATGAAAGATCATGGATCAATAAAGACGATTTAGTTTTATAATATAGCTGTAGGCATTGTAACTTTTAGATGAATTAAAACCACATAAAAATTATAATTGTATTTATTTAAATATTACATCATCTTATATAGTAAACCTAAAGTATTTCTATAATCGTTTAAATTACTAGACGGCCATATTCCCGAATCTGGTCCACATGTCCATCCCAAGCAGGAATCACCTTTCTCAATGTTTTCCAAAATCCATCGGTAAATTTTGTGGTGTTCCTCATTTTCCCACGGTTGAAACTTATATGTAATGTTTTGTTCTAACAATACTTCAATTAAAATAGTGAGGCACTTGTAATTAGCATAATATGCTGCTGTCTCGATACATTCACTTAGAGAAGGTGTCTTTATAAACAATATTTTGTACGCTAGCATTTGTACACAATGAATCACCCCATAATAACTTGTATATGTACATTTTAAGGGGTATGTCACCAAGTAAATTCATGTCATCTAAAATCCTATTTACATCATTAGAGGTTAACGAACCTTTATCGGTACACAAGTTCGTAAAACTTTTAATGGTATTGTCTAAGCTAATTTTTCTATCAAATAATGTCTTAATAATTACTGCATTTGCACACTTTGAGTTTATAGCACACCAGTTAAAACACTCATCGGGAATAACAATATTTTGCAATATATTCAATATAAATGTATAGTTTTCAGGAGAGGTCAAAGAACGCTTCAGGTACTTTTTGGTAGATTTTATCACTATTGCATTGCAGCTCTTCCTGCAAGCTGTCCTGAAGACTGCTCATTGTTTACTGAAGTACCCCCAGGGTCTAGTATCAGTGAAATCAAAATTTACTAGGCGTTTATCATCATAAGGATTGAGTATGACCTTATTTTGTTTAATGGTAAACACATCATGTTTCTTTGATCTTATGAGGTGTTGATAGCGCCTTATTACGCCCCATCAAACAAAACCTGTTTATAATCATTAATAGTGATCTGCCTCACACTTGCGTGGGTAGAACCCTTTGATTTTTTACAATCTTTTCATCAACCGCGTAAGCATACATTTTGCACGAAGTCCTACAAATTCAACCATAATTTTGCCATGATTTTCATCTTTCATTAAGCCGGGGACCTTTTTATTTACTAATGGGAGTCCAAAGATGTTGTCGGGACTATAATCAGATGTATCGAATTTATCAATGTCCTCTTTAATACATTCATAGATATCGGGAACCGAAAAGGCGTATATGAGACTATCCGTATCCGTGTACAAGAGCTTAGCACTATTATGGAACTTGGGTAGCGTGTAACCGTAATGAAAATTATATAAAAAAGTTTTTGAAACGTCTAAAACACTGAATCCTGCATATATAGGTTTATTAAAATATACTTCAAGCTTATTCATTTCAATGATAAGCATATCATTGTCAAATATTGTACAACTATGAAAATTTGGTTTTGATATGTAAGCACGAGCACCATAGCGACCCTCCCATTTCGTTACTAAACGTATATCCTTATGCTTACGTACATTTTCCATCAGTTTCCCGAAAACACTATTAATCATTAATTTATAGAAATTTTTATCGAATTCATTTTGAGATTGCTGACGCATGGCTGTATTTAAATCTTTGTATTTTTTTAACCACGGGGACTGTTTAAAACGTAATATACGGTGTACTTTTACCAACTTCAATCCATATTTTAAATATACTTTCAAATTTCTATAATGAATTACATAATTACGTTTTGGATACAGGGTAAGCAGTAATTTTTTCATTTTGGAATCAGGCGTGGGTGGAACCATATGTTCGGGTGCCAGCGGTAGATCACTGTGACTCTCATGTAATTCTATAGGATAGTCTAAATCACACTCGACTATATACCCAGTTTCCGAATCATCAGGATGGTTTATTAAATCTAAACTTTCAAAATTAGCTTCATCAACAAAAGAAAAATCGCCAAATGGTAGAAATTCTGACATGGCGGCTCCATATAAATTATTCACGTCGTAGTACATTAAATACACACTTTCGGAGGTGGGATCAAATTTTTCCCCCATGTACTTATTGTTAGCTTTAGCATACCGATTTGAACATTGAGCTACACCACCTCTAATCCCTCTCTCAATAAACATTAGCATATCAATGTCTGTAAATAATTCTAACTTTACTTGTGTAATTTTAAGCATAGCATCGAATGCTAAACCGGGAGCTGTATAATAGTGTAGAGGATCAAGGTCGTAAGTACTTAAACAAGTTTGCCTAAAGTTCTCGAAAATATCTGCTAAAAGTAGTACGTCTGTTTTTAGATACAAATCCGAGTACTCCCCTAACGATTTAATACTAAATTTGTTCCAAACGTTAACCGCATGCGCAAAACTCTCATCACTGATTCCCTCATTATTAAGATGACTGAAAAATGCTTCTTTAGGAGGGAGCGTGGTCTCATTCAATTTATCCCACGTATCAATATACTCATAAGGAAACACACCTTTGCGAACTACTAGAGAAAATTCCTCCTCATTGTTGCAACTAGTGCGGGAAATAATTTTTTTACTATCCTCCAAATAGTCTGACAACTTTTCGATACTACTGCTCATAAATCTGAAAGAGTCAATAAATCTAAACTTAATTTTGGTGCCTTCCATTACCTTCGTGAAAGAGATATATCTTTCTTTGTTTATGGGTAGCAGTGAAATCAAACCGGGAACACTAGCCAGTTCTCTAATGATGAAATGAGAATCATAACCTGATAAATTGTGGAATACAACTGGCAGAATGTGGGAGTCTGTATAGTTTAGGTTACATGCCTGGTGCGCTGCCCCCCGAAATGCCCCCGTAAGATGATTATGGTCTCTAACTTTTATATCAGAGTTAGTAAATGGTTTCCGACAAATGTGACAAACCGTGACGCTTTCAAATTGCTCAACCTGACTGAGACTTAAAGTAGCCATTGGAATAATTTGATTGATTATTTCGGTAGCCCAATGTGCAATACTTTGAAGCTCGTTTACAAACCATTGAATGCAATCCTTTCCTCTATAAAGATTAAATCGGGATAAAGAATCATCATATGAACACTTCAAATAGTAAGCAATACTGAAAGGTGTGTGTTTGGAGTGAAATAGAGTATTACCTTCGAAACCATTTGCACACTTCTCTAAAATACTTTCTAAATCAGCATAAATGACAAATGGCACCTTTTCTTGAAATGCAAAATTTTTGAACTGTAAACTCATTTCCGCCTCGGTAGGCAGCCTAGTAGAGCATTGATTAAGTTGACTGCAATATGTTAAATGTTTTTCTAAAGCAACGTCAGACCAAAAATGATTCAAACATCGGTTACAAATTACTTTCTTACAACCATGCTTTGATATCTGTTTTGAAAATAAAGCTGACATATTTTTAATCCATGTGAAATGGTATACAGTATCATCCGCGGCAGAAAGTATTAAAAGATTTATGGGTTCTTTATCGCTTTGCTGATTACTCAATACAAGGGGTGCAACTTTTTTATCATTTATACAGTACAAATTAATTGCGAGGTTGTTTAGTTTCTCAAATTTTTTTACATCATCCAGCTGAATGGGGAAGTGAATTGAATCATACTTCAAAACATCTCTAAAATGAGGATAGCTAGAAGTTCGGTTTGAGCTTTGTGAAGCAGGATGTAATGCTGAAACAACGGCCCACAGGAAGCAAAACTCATCCTTATTTTTAACATTAACAACAGCGTGTTTTACTGCTATGAAGCGAGGAACTTTAACATAGGTTGAATAACCACCTTTAAATGGGATATAGCTATTAATATTTACTTTTAAATGTAAGACTTCATGTACTGCCCAACCGGAATCCCTTTCGGAAAACTCCTCTAATTTTATCCGCAACTTATCACACACGTTTTCATTGTACCAGACACGTATATTGGTTGAAATATCAATAACGCAATTTTTTGTGGCAAAAGTCTTCAACTCAATACTATGATTTTGGGGTTGCATGAAATTACAGCCTAAGACCACATTTACCTTTAGCATAGATTGCCTCAACATTAATTTCACCTTACGTGAAAAACTATTATATGTGTTTAGTAAAAAAATCAAAGGGTCCTTAATGTTTGACATATTGATTATAATTCCTGTAAGCAGCCTACCATTGAAACATGAGTCTAGGGGGTACCAGAGTAATTTATGCATACCTTTTTTATTGACAATTCCACTACCAACCTTCTCTGAAGCGTTCTTTAACCGTCTCAATCTAACCAGATAGCACTTGAGCAATGCTAAATTGCTCTCAAGCTTAAGCAAGCTTTCATTGGTCTCATAATAAATTTTATGTTTAATTATATCTTGCAATAGCTTGATATTGGTGTTAACTATACGGATGTGCCTGGCAAATTCCTTTTTTGTTTTCAATAAGGGAACAATACGCTTTGTTAAATTAACCATCTCACTACTACTTGGCATACTCATAGCTAGCAATATGAAGCACACACGTAACAATGAACTTTTAACAAATTGCTCTTCACAACGGTTCTAGTCACGATTGTAAAAATATGATGCACAGACAGATTAAGCAATAATAGTTACTCTTTACGTTTAACAAATTGCTCTTCGGTTTACAATAAAACTTCTAGTCAGGATTGTAAAAATATGATGCACACACTGGTGATTAATAATAGTTGCTTTTTACTTTAGGTAATTTGTTGTTGTGACGATTGTAATGTATCGACTGACGTGGGACTGTTCTTTATCTTCTTATATAGAGATATGTTCGGGTAAGGTCGGATAAGTTCGGATCACCTTTTCATAAGCTACGACTCAACAATGAATCGTCTTTGTCCTTTTACCTTGAAAATTGTAAGCATATACTTTGAACAATGGACCCCCTTTATTCCTGATTTCCTAGAAGACTCAGCTAAAACAATGAATTGTCTTTGTTCTCTCATGTGGCCTTGAAAATGATAAACATAGACTTTGAAGCGTTGACAATGGATCGACTTTATTCTTGATTTCCTAGAATTGAGATAACAATCTATTTTTTATAACTGTGTTTAGAGCACTTGAGGGGGCGCTGCTTTGAAACATGCACCTCAGGGCTCTTGATTTCCTAGAATTGAGATAACAATCTATTTCTAACTGAACAATGGATCGTCTTTGCAGAGGTGTGACCTTATAAGCATAAACTTTAAATCGTTGACAATGGATTGCCTTTGTTCTTGAAAGAGATGTATTTAGAATCTATTTTTCTAAATCAACCAGAACAATGAATCGTCTTTATTCATTTACCTTGAAAATTATAAGCACAGACTTTGAACAATACATTATTCATGATTTCTCAGAATTGAGATAACAATTTATTTTTTATGACTCGACCAGAAGAATGTTCTTTTACCTTGAAAATTGTAAGCATGGACTTTGAAGCGTTGATAATACATCACCTTCATTCTTGATTTCCTAGAATTGAGATAACAATTTATTTTTATAACTCGACCAGAAGAATGAATCGCTTTTATTCTTTTACCTTGAAAATTGTAAGCATAGACTTCGAACAATGCATCGTCTTTGTTCTTGATTTCCTAGAATTGAGATAACAATTTATTTTTAAAATAACGGAATAATGGATCGTCTTTGTTCATTTCTCAGAGGTGTGACCTTGTAAACATAAACTTTAAATCGCTGACAATGGATCGCCTTTGTTCTTGATTTGTCGGAATCGAAGTGTATTTAGATAACAATCTATTTTTATAAATCAACCAGAACAATGAATCGTCTTTGTTCATTTCTCATGTAACCTTTGAAAATTATAAGCATAGACTTTGAACCATGCATCGTCTTTGTTATTGATTTCTTAGAATTGAGATGTATTAACTCGACCTGAACAATAGATCACCTTCTCGTAAGGGGGAAACGGTTGCGAAACAGCTATCCGTTTTGGGAAACGGACCCCCTGTTTTAGGAAACGGCTACCTGTTTATATGAAACGGGTACCTGTTTTTAGGAAACGGCTACCTGTTTTAGGAAACGTCTACCTGTTTTGGGGGCGTGGTCATAGTAATCGTTGCTTGATGACCTTGAAGCATGCTTAGACAACAATCTGTATCATACCTCAGGGCTTGAGACAGAGGTCAACGGACTTCCTTGAATTGGGGGGCGTGCCCTTGGAAATTTTTTCAAATTAACACTCAACCGGAGAATTGATTGGTGACCTTGACCACTTCCTGGCCTTGAAGACATACACTGAACGTGGCCTTGAAAAACCTTGTACAATGTGATGATCTTGAGGAATATGTATAGAGGTAATGGGTAGGATCACCTTGAAAAAACATTGACCTTGATGTAGACAATATGAAGGGGGCGCCAATGACCTTAAAAACCAGTCTAGTCACTTTTCTAGTTACTTCAATGACCTTGATGCAGGTAATGTATACGATGACCTTGAAAACCATTGACCTTGATGTGCACTGTACGGGAAGGTGTATTATTATTATTATCAAAAGTGCTCCAGAAGTGCGGTAGCTATACTACTCACCTCCTCCATATTTACTTCAGCGGGCCTTTAAAAAATAATAATTAAAACTTAAAAATAGAACAGATTTATACTTACACTCCACCAACGCGCTGTGCAGCCTCCGCACAATCATTATAAAGCTCTATCAAATCGATAGTACCATTTTCACAACATCTTATAAGTAATAATACTATAGGCGTTTCCAGCCCCACCTCGGGTAACGCACTGGCACTGAACAACCCCAAAATTTGGTTAACATTTAAACATTCCATAACGATGATGATATGCTTTTCGAACAGAACCAAATTAACTAAACTGAAATGCATGTATTTATAGTATCTTTCAAAGACCACTAAAAAATCACAAGTTAACTTCAAGGCCATGTTCATGACTAACTTTAAGGTCTGTTGAAGGTTACATTTGAAAGCATGATTTGTAAAGCAAAACTGATTATGTAACTTTAATTACTCATTTATATGTATAATGTTGAAGGTTACAATCTCGAGGTCGTTATCCAGATATTGAAAAAATCAGGGTTAGCTCAAAAAATTTAGGGCATACACCGTTCGTTTTTTAAAATACCCATTCACGACACGTATCTAGCTTTCATTTATGCTTTTAGGTAAAAACTTGACAGCTTTTCTTAATTGCTTGATACATTTACAGAAGTCTGTTATGCTACTCGATAAATATTTTCGATATATCACCTGTACATGAATAGTACAAGACAAGGACGCCTTTAACAACATTGCAGTTAATGCGAAATGTGATTGACCTTTCATTATTTTTACTTTTAATTTCTAACGCTATTAAAATGAAACCTAAACAATCTATATGTGTGTAACCATTAATACATAAGCGCAACCATTTAATAGTGTTATCAACTAATTTTTTTGAAGGTTGACTTTGATTTTATATGCAATATAAAATGTTTGGTACTTAATTGATTTTTTACTTAGTTAGGTACCCGTTTATTTAAAGCAATTTGTATGTATATACAATATAATACAATACTTTAATTATTTATTACGCGTTTTATTTTAATGGCATCGAAGTGAAATAATTTAAAACTATGTATAAATAAATTAGGTCACAATCTGTAGATGGGATTAAAAGAAATGTAATAACAATTATACAATCTCCTTTGATAAAAACGAGCCCTAATTAATAACAGATTAAATCTTTTTTCACTCAGAACACTGCATGTGCACGCATTTACCTACCTTCTACGGGCCAAAAGGGTCCTAATTAAAATTCCTTCAAGGGGCTGAAAATGACCACCGAAAAGAAGCCATAAAAAAGGAGTGAACTGACAAAATGGTTCTTAACACAACCAAAAGGGCTCTAATTAAGGTGAAAATTCCATCATGGGTTGAAAATGGCCTCCGAAAAGAAACCATAAAAAAAGGGATGAAAAACACGATACCCACGTGGGCATATAAAAAATGGCGGCCAAGATGCCCCAGGTCACAAAAATCCAAGATGGCGGCAAGTGCCTCACTACTACTGATAAGATTGCTAATCATATCAATAGCGGTTTTATGAATATTTATTTAATAGTCATAAATAGTTAGTGTTTAAAAAGGTGTAATATAAGTTTTAGGAAAAATATGGACTTCAAACTTGTGTAACTACATTATACTTGTTTTGTCATTCAATATCTGAATTATTACTTATAATTATTTGATATAATATAAACAAAATTTTATTTGTATTTTCAGGAATACTGGTGTAAACTTTAGTGTTCCCATATGTACGCGTTAGGCGTTTACTATATTGACAGTCGTGTAGTCTAAAATTATTTGATTCATTGGTACACTTCAAGAAGCATTGGGTATTGCTTACGATGAAGAAAATGTTGAAGAGTTTACATCGAACCTCCAGAATGTAACGTTCTTACTAACAAAGATTCCGCAGATGAAGACGAAACTGGTGTAATAGATAATTTTGGTGCTAATCAACTGTCTGCTCCAGCAAAATTTGTGTATACAAATAAAGAAAGAATAGAGAGAGAATTTTGACATATAAGAGCCAAACCTGGAAAATCAACGATTAAATTTATACAAGGAGATTAAGTAAATGCAATTTGTGTTAAATTTCCTGAAGTAAATTACAAAAATTATAGCCTAATGAGGTGCGTAGAATTATTTGAACGGTTTTTTTTTCTGAAGATTAACTTTATACTATAATAACGAAACCAAAAACTGTGTTTTATCCAAGAATAAAGCAGAGTTTAACGTTTCTATTGATGAAATGAAAGTATTTAAAATAATACTGTTGACGCGTCAGATAAGATGTATAAGCTGCGATCTTTGAAAAATGCGTTGAAAAATAATTCTTCGAACATACTGTAGCTGAACAAAATATTTCTTACGGCGAATCAATGATTCGATATTTTGGTAGCCACGGATCTAAAAAATTCATTCGTGGCAAACCAATAAGATTTGGATTCAAAGTCCAGTGTCTCAATGCACCTAGTGGTTATTTGATTTTGAAATTTATCAAGGAAAAAACCCTAGGTCTAAAATTAACTGCGAAACTATTTTTGGAAAGCAAATTCATACAAATTTGTTTGTGGCGAATCTTTTATGTATTCTGAAAGAAAATGGCTATGGAGCGACCGGCATTATAAGGGAAAATAGGCTTGTAAAATATTGCCTTCTTACTCCAAAAACAAAACAACTAGAAAATAAAAAAGAGCTAGTTTCTGTTCGGCTTTAGACAAAGAAAGTGTGTTGACAGGTTTTTTGCAAAAGAAGAAACATTGTCCCTATACCACGACCAAATGTGGTAACAATACAATAAAAATATGGGCGGTACTGACCAAATGCATAATAGTATCTCATGGTAACATTTGATGTTCTAAATTTATAGTTCTTTTCTAAATACTTTTTTAACTATCGTATTGGAAAAGAAATGGTATTGGTCGGTATTTATGTACCTGGTTAACGCAGCAATACAAAATGCGTGGGTCGTTTAAGGAAAAGTTGACGCAAAATTAGTCAACTCGAAGAAACATTTCCCAGGTAAATTACCATAGGAAGTTCGTTGTGCATAATCGAAGCTTATTTTTTATTTTACGTGTACCTGACAATTTATATTATAAAAAAATGAAAAAACATTTTTCTCGGCATCAACAGGCTAACATTCGGGAGGTAATGGGTTTGATTCACTTTATAGTCTACCTTATATGAGGTTTTTTCAGGGGGCTTTCCGAATACACATGTAGCGTCATGGTCACTACGTACACGCACATCATGTGGGGCTATTTAGGCGAATGCTGGGGTAGTAGGTATCTTTCCCCTCAGAACTAACCCGTTCCCTCCTACCCTATCCTGACCACACCTATACTTAATCCCAACATGCATGTATATACGTAATGTATGTATGAATAGTGAGAATCCACGATTGTGGCAGAAGGAGCTTGAAAAGATCAAGCAGCCCGCCCTCCCGCTTGGGGAGGGAGTGAAATACGTGGCCTTTGCCTTTTCTTTTTCTACTCTTAGATTGTGAACCACGCGTGACGCCACGCGGAAGGACGAACAGACGAACATCGCCGTTTCACTAACAAGGAAGGTAAATTATCAATACTTTAATACTTGTTAAGAATTTATTCTGTAGGTACTTACATTTTATATTTTGTGAATGTAACTATTTTCGTGATACTAATCCATAAGAAAAGCTAATTTTACAAGGAAAAGAATAATTACATTATTACCTATAATTATATTACTACAAATATCAATAACAGGTAGTGAAATTAATAACATTGAAAAATAAACACAAACGTAGGTACATACTTTGACCAATGGTACAAAAAAAAATTTAGATTCTAATTCGAATAAAAAAAAGAAATTATTAAGTAAAACATTAATAAGCAGGTACTTAGTTAATTTTACAAAAATACTTTTGATAATTATCAAAACTTATTTTACGGTTGAGATCTCGTAATCTTATATATCTTATATAACTTCGCGTTCAATTGAGGCATAGAACGACTTCAGGGATTAGAGCTGAATTTTCTAATTTGGCTACTGTTTGATCCGCTAGTTTGTGAAGTATTATTGTTTCTTTTGACAGTGATGAACCACACATTGCAAAAAATTCCTTCATGAGCAAGAATGCAGTTTGAAATAAATCATCATTGGGATACAGTCAGCCACTCTGGTGCTTTTGAAGTATTTAGCTTGCTTGTTGGAATACCTAAGGTATATTTCTTTCTATATTTGTAAGCAACGTATACAGCCACATGCGTAATAGCTTCTTGGTTCACTTTCTCCTTGACTTCAAAATCCATTTCTCCTTCCATGTATTCGGCTGGTACAAACGACATGTTCAAAACAAGTTGTTCTTACTCTACTGTTGAATATTCGGTATCCGCCGACAAATTTCGTAACATTGGTTCAATTAGGCCTGTTTTGATAGTTGCTTCACCATGATCTTGATTTCAGCAAGCCTCTTCCAGTACATTAATTAGACTAGTTTCGTAGCCTTCTGTAGTATTTTTATTTTTCACAAAAATACTAATGTTTACCGAGAATAAACCATCTTAATCGATGTTTAAAATTAAGAGCAGAAGGATGGTCATTGCTTTCTCTCATTCCTCTCATGTATGCAAAAGAATTTCCAACCACATCTTCATTTATCCGACTGGTATAGATATATTCGACGTTGTATTTTTTCCGCACGTAGGCGAATAATTCAGATAAAGATTTGTTCGAAATCAATATGCTTTTTTGAAACAAGATTAAATCCTTATGTGGCCCTATTATTAGATCAGAAACTAGTTACGACATTTTGTTGAGTAAGTTCATCTGGCTTTTCATATCCCTTCCGAATGTATTCTGCCGTGAGCTTATAAATGTCTGTCTTGAATTTAGTAAATCAAACCAGTCATTTGTAGTTTGAAATATTTCAGAGGCTTCTGTCCACTAGCTAACCTTGGGCATAAGTCCACTATCACCGTAATATGCAATCGTTTTTGCGACAGAATTTGAAAAAATCTGAACTGCAGGTTTGACCCGTTGCCTCTGCGATTCTTTTAGGTCCAAATGTTGCGGGGTTAACTTGTGTGCTAATGTTAATTCACTAGTAGAAACGTTCTATGTAGTCTTTATTAATAATACTATCAATAAAGTGATTCCGAGCAAGTTTAATTAAGCATGGTGCATCGGCAAAAACGAAAATCTTCAATTGGTCATCAGCGGGAAGCACAAAGCAAGAATATTTGTCTTATCCCATATTTAAATCTGACCACAGTTAGAAACTACTGGTAGCGATGTATCCTGCTGAATGGAGTTCTTGAATAATTTTCTCGAGAATGTCCGTAGTCATGGCTTGATAAAACTTGTAAAAAATTGGTTGTTTCCAATTGGAAATCAATCCCCGCACTATAGCAGTTTGGCAGCATTTGTGAGGTCCTATCATCTGTTCATTTTTCTTATCAATTTCGATTTTATTTGAGCGATAAACCTCGTCAAACGCTATAACACAGAAGCGATCAAATTGGCTGAGTTCGGTAGACTTTTGCTTCATTAATTTGAGTACATTGTGAATGATGCCCTGATTAACTTCAAAATTAGAAACCCACTTCCTGAATGTCGATAATGCAGGTAATGGGTAATTGTGACTTCGTAAATACCTGTAGGGTTTGGGGCTTACGCTTCGTAACGAAATAGTTTCCGCAATGCCATTTTGGGACCAGTGAATACTTTTTCCCTAGGAGAGAAATAATTTCCTTATCTGTCCTGGTGTAAAGACTTTTTCTAAAGCATCTTCATATTTTTGTGACTTTGTTAGCTTGATTTGCTGCATCTGCCTTTAAGCTTGACATTCTCTTTTTCTAGTGCAGCACCTATTTGGCGCATTAGTAGTTGCAGTTCAGTATCTGTGTTACTAAAAATAAAAAATATACAAATTATGGAATATTTTAAGAGACATTTTTATTTTGTAGGTAGGTGCGAAGTGAATGGAACATGTTTCTCAAAAAATGACGTTTGTCAGTTACAAAATCAAAATGCACACAGTATACTTCAAGTTTATTTTATCTTCGCGCCTACATGCTACTACCTACTGTTTGCAAAGGTCATCATCTGTCGGAAACTTACAAGTATTTAATTTCTGTTTTGCGAGTGTAATTAGTACAGCCCGGCATCTTTCGTTTGTAGTAGTCCAATCAAAATCAAATAATATATTTATAAATAATACACACTTCAAACACAACATTTCCACTGATATAAGCACATGTAAAAATAAACAAGATGGCTGCCGTGCTCCGTGCATGACGTTTTGCGCCGTCTCGGCCGATTTCAGGTTCCTACGTAGCATATCATTGTATTTCCATTATGGACTGAACATAGTAACGGCACCTAGTTTATCATTCCCTCCACTTATTTTGTGCAGATATCAAAGAGCACAGAAATATATAGCTGGTGTTGTGCTTGTGTATATGACTCAATATTTACAGCATGTCGTAGCCTTTTTGGATAAAAAATTGTCATGCTGTTTTGAATTGTCAAACTGTCATTCAATGTTTTGCGTTAACAGCTTATAGTAAGTTTCTAAGTTTAAGTGGTTTTAGTTTGTCAATTTAAGCCCTCTTATAATAATAAATCGGTTATATTTAATACTACCAATGTGCCTATACACGGTCGTACATTAAAATTTCAATCACAACAGTTGATTTTAAACTTGCTGAATTATTTTGAGCTAGATTTAAATACAATTAAATAAATACTGGCTCACTGTAGAACGTATTACAACAAGCACATTGGAAGATATAGTAATGGTGCTGATAAAGTAATGGATATGTGGAATGAAGCTTTAGAAAAGTGTTCTCCGGATAAATGGTAAAACAGTGTTCTTCACACTGAAGAAGAAACAAGGAATTGGTACAAACGATAAAAAATATTTAGATGTTACCGTTGACGAACTTATCATCCAGGTAAACGACTCAAGTGATTCTGATGAAAGTGATGATAACTTAGCTTTTTCTTCTCAATTTATTTTCTTTTTTGGGTGCCATTACTGAATGCTAAATAGCTTATCCTATATATACGGAAATAAGATTTCGTAAAACTAATTAAAAAACAACAATATTAATAAAGTATTAGTGTTATTCGAATTATTTCATGTTACAGATCATCGATTTTTTTAAGTGAATTATAACTATAAAAATAGTATGTAACTAAACCTAGAAAAATATGTAATAATGTATGTAAAATAAATATCTTAAAATCCAATGTTATTTTATGGAAAATTTCGTATGCAATAGTGGTTCGTTTACTTGCTACATCGTTTGTGCATGGTACCGGTCTTTAGGGATCAGCGACTTTTTTATCTGTCTGGTACCGGTCTTCAAAAAATGGTAAGTCAAAGTTTCGGATGAGAACACAATTTGAAATATGTACGTATATCTGCAACGTTGCTATTAAAGACATACTAAAGAAATGGGACACTCTATATTTTGTAAATATCTATAACTTTAGAATACCGCACTGGGGCATAAAACGGCACTAGTCCGGAAAACCTCAAAATATGAACGAAAAAATAAAAAAAAAACATTTCCTTAAATGTAACCTATATTTTATTTGACAGGCGACAGATTTGTTAAATTTAAGCGAAAGTGTGAAATTACAAGGAGATACAAAAGTATAAGACAGAGATACAACACAAATTCTTACCTTAAGAGACACTCATTTGATTAGGGATTAGGGAATAGGTTCATACGTATTTAGTTTATGACGTCATCCCCATCTTTCGTGACGACGACTATACCTACATGTGTTAAATGTGTTTCATGCATGTAAATTGTAGTTTTGAATAAAGGTACATGATTTAAAGTAGAACGATCTCAAAATAGAAGTAATAGTAAAATTGCATTTCGCACACGTGTAGAAAATACTTCCTCTCAAGTTGTATGAGGGCTCTGTTAAGTCTATCAAATTTAACATTGAGTGTCCATTCTCCCCCACTCCCACCCCTCAGTGGTTTACCAAAACGAGCATAATTCGCATTCATGGAAGCCATTTCCAATTACTGTATTACAATCGAAACGATCTACTTTTAGTGTACCACATTGGTATCACACGCACGTAAAGAATTTTTTGATTTTCTTAATTCTTAGCACACTAATGGTATATTTTAAGTTCTAGACATTAACAACTGGAAGAGCACACATACTAACATAATTTTCGACTTTAATAATTGATTTATAAGTTTTATTTAACTGCCCTCAGATCTTTCATATTTATATGGTGTCAATTTGAATTAAATAATACAAGCGGAGAAGGAAATATTATGTAAAATAGTTAGGGCCAATGGCCTATACTCAGACATAGTTGATTGACTGAACTATCGAGAAGGGAAGTCATACTTAAACTTAAACTGTATATTGTAATGCACCCAGGCAAGTCTAACGACTGCTCAACTCGAATTCAAGAACAAAGTTAATGCACGAACTTATTTAAGCCAAATTATCGTCATGAAAAACCAGGTAGAGCCACTTATGTTGTGTAAAAGAGTTGTTACGAGATATATGTGTTGCAGGTATCTAATCGAGGACAAAATAAAGGTAACACAATAAAACACAGTATACAAATTTATAAGCAAGTGCAATGTAGTTCTACTATCTTTATTGCGGATTGAGGAAAAGAACTACAAAAAAACCCTCACCGCCATCTACAACAAGAATAACAACATAAATAAATTATCAGCATTAATTATTAATACCTATATACGTATTCAGACTCTACTGCTATTGCAAGATTAAATTGCTATCACTCTACTCTAACCTTAATAAATCCATGCAGTAATAATTTAATACAGGCCTATATTTCATAAATGGTGATCACTAAGTTATACAGTTCGCTAACTGCAGTACAAGAAAAACATGACAACATGTTAAATATAATTATAATTAAACGAACCAAAAGGTAACATATTTCATAACAGTCACGCACACAGTATTCCAACGAGAACATGCTTTAATGTTGCACCGGTTCTCTCCCCTAGGTCAGCATTATACCAGTTTTACCCGAGAGCCGTTTTACGCTTCCACTACATTTACAAGGGAACGTTCATCTTAAAATATGGAACATTGTAGGTGTAAAATGTCAAAATAAAATATATTAGAATGAAATCAAGAGACCTCTCTACATTAAATACCAAGATTGCGATATAATATTAACTTTCAAATTATCATTGACATTAATTTATATTAAATAGAATTGGTATTGTAGTACGAATCATATACTAATTTCAATTATTATTTAGTTCAATTTATAAAAGAACCATCTATCTTCAAATCAAGTTATATTAATCTTATAATGAAATTACCCTTTTGTTATCATATTATTATAAGCATTTACTGAAAGAAAAATGCAGTTAGTGAATATATAACATTACCTTTTTATTCTATGTTGTTTCATTAGAGAATCATAAAATACATTCATTCTTTCAAAAAAATATCCAAATCAATAACTCTCTCACTTATTTTCTTAACAACCTATCTCTAAGCACACCTTATTTCTACTAACAAAACAGCCACCCATATTTACTAGATGGTTTTAATTCAACTCGCCTTCTAATTTATAAAATACAACAGATACAGATACACTAGTTGTGGTACATCACAATATACTTCCCCAGTTACGATGTATTGTGATTTTTATTGATATTGAAGGAAACCTTAGCGAATTGCGGACTCACGTGACATACACAAAAGTTGACTGTGATCCTTCTATATCAATAAAAATTATAATACATCGTAACTAAGGAAGTACATACAGTTTAAGTTAAATCGAAAAGTGGGTTGCGCGTTAGTCTTACTTGAGTTAATCTTTTACTGATGTACTTTAAAAGTAATACATCTAATGTATATAATCAGTTTGAATCCTCCACAAAGAGACGGGTAATAAATGCAATAATGTTTGGGATTTAGTAACGCAGTAATATTGGGTGGTATTTAGTCAGTTTCAGTAAGTTAATGTTGCTTAGTTTGAGCTTTGTTTGTTAAAGCGAAATTCAATGTTGTGATTGTAAGCTAATAGTTTTATTTTAAAACTCTAAACATTCCAGCGCCAAAATAATGTTTTAATTGTTAATTGCTATTTATCATATACTCAAGCAATGAGATATTTTAAATCTGGTTTTTTAATTAATTTATAAAATGGTTAACTCTTGAAAATTTAAATGATTAAAAAAAACATTGGACAAATGAATTACTTAAAAACAATTATGTTTTTGTTGCTCTCACTATAACACCTTTTACGAAATTGAAACCTTTACAAAACTAACAAGCCACCCTCATTTTCTAATAAGAAAGATCAGCTCCCGGAGTGGTTGGTTATGCACGGAGTCGAAATTGAAGGCAAAATTATAAAAAAGCTGCTGTGGAACAAAACTCAAACTTTTAGGTCCACAGGGTCCACACACACACAGGCACGCACGCACGCACGCACGCACGCACGCACAACGCACCACCACTACACGCACGCACGCACCACACACACGCGCAACACGCTGCACACACGCTACACGCGCACACCCACACGGCACACGCACAGCACACCACACGCACACACCACACACCACACACACACACACACACAGCCACACACACACACAGAACACAGCACACGCACAGCACACAGCACACACACACACAAACAGCACGACACACACACACAAACACCACACACACACACACACACACACACACAAACACACACACACAAACACACACACACACACACACACACACACACAACACACACACACAAACACACACACACACAACACACACACACACACACACACACACACACGCACACACCACACACACACCACCACCACACCACCACACACGCACACACACACGCACACACCACCACCACGCACGCACCACACACACGCACGCACACCACGCACGCACAGCACGAACACACACACACCCAGATGCACACTTAATTTCAACATATTTCACACCTATGTAAACAATAGCCAACACGCAATCGCCCTCTTAATCAAGAATTGGTTCCCATCCACTCCTTTTCAACTTCCTGCGTACCTACAGCATTTCGAATGCGTTGCTGCTAAGGTGTACTTTCCCACTCCTATAGTATTTATTTCATACTACAACCCGCCTGGCCACAACACCCTATCCGATGCCCTTTTTATATACGGCTCCAGCCTCCTTAATGCAGTTATCCTAGGCGATTTCAATGCCCGCCACATCCAATTCGGTGACACCGCAAGTAATGGCAATGGTAACAGAATACCATGCGCTCTGTTGCAGTTGCTGCTCTTGGGAATCGCTAACACACAGCCAACATACTTTGAACATTTAGGTGCCTCAATAGTGGATCATATCATAGTTTCCGAACCCAAGGCTCACTATTTCGATCGTGAGTGCTTTCTAGGCATCACGATCACACGAGATCATATAACACTACTGGTCAAAACCTTATTTTGTCCAGCTCCCCCTACACCTCCTCAATACACAGTCGTTAAAAATTTTTCAAAAGCAGACTGGAATGTGTTCTCCGAACACATCCCCAACAACTTTCCTATACCCAATCTTCAAACGAACCAAGAACTCGAGAGAGCCATTAGAGACCTAACTTCCGTAACTACGGAAGCTGTCGATATCTCTGTTACCATTAAAAAACATTGACATTTTCGGCAAACCGCTCCCACAGCACATTGTGAACTAGATCAAAGAGAAAAGACAAATCTATCGTCAATTCTTGCGATCCAGGGATCCCGCTCTCAGGACCGAATACAATCACCTTAGCGCCTTAATCAGACGAGAAGCAAACACACGCGCCGAAGACATCTGGACCAAAGCCACCTCCCAGTTAGATTATATAAATGGTAGCAGAAAAGTGAACCCTAGCTCCCACCTAACCGACCTTCAGGGCAACCTAATCTCCTCCGACCAAGCAAAGGCCGATTTCTTCGGTCACCACATCCAATCCATTTTCTGATCCCCAGATGATCCCCAATTCGATAACCGGTTCAAGACACTCCTTGAAGGGTCGCCTTGAAGGATTCCGCAACCTTAACTTTCCTGACATCCAACTGGATAACAAGAATCCCTTTATGCCCCCATCACGCCCCACCAGGTCCACACTTATTTCAAAAAAGAAAAAAATTCTGCCCCTGGTCATGACGGCCAAAATCGCAAAATCCTCCGTCACCTACCAGACTCAACCCTCCTATTACTTTGCAACATATACAACCAATGCCTAATCCTATCCCATTTCCCGACGGACTGGAAATTAGCCTCCACCGTCATGATATCGAAACCCCACGACGACCTAACCTCACCCTCCTCCTATAGACTGATCTCCCTCATGAGTTGCCTCGGAACTGCTTTAAGCAGATTATAGCCAGGCGACTCAGGGACCACGAATTCAACGACCTCCTCCCTAATAGCCAATTTGGCTTCCGTCCGAACCGAACGTGTCACGATCCCTTGTTCAAGCTACCTACAGGGACCGAGAGAGCATTCAATCACAAGCAATGCAATCTGGCTGTGTTTCTGGACATTAAGCAAGCATTCGACAGGGTCGGGCACGCTGGTCACCTGCACAAGATCCGAAACTTCAACATCCCCGACCCCTTCTCCAAACTCCTACTCTCGTAACTGACGAATCGTTCAGTTCGGGTAAAAGTAGGGAAAACCTTCTCCGATCCTTTTCAACCTACAGCAGGCGTACCGCAAGGTTCTGACTTAGCCCATATCCTTTACACCATCTTTGCATCAGACCGACCCGAAGTTACACAACCCGGAGTAGTCGTTGCGCAGTTTGCGGATGACACCGCCTTCTGGGCGGTTAATCGGAAGAGCGAAACGGCCTCTCGCCTCATATCCAAAACCGTACGGACATTTTCCAACTGGGTGAACCGGTGGAGAGTCTCCGTCAATCCCTCCAAAACCCAAACAATCCTCTTCCGCCATCCTAACTATACCGAAGATAGGATCCCAAAGCTTGCCTCGAGAAATATTTCCCTCGCCCTAAACCAAGTAAGGCTCACACTCTAAGATGAAATCACCTACCTAGGAATCCTCTTCACTAGAACCCTCAGTTGGCTCCCCGATGTAAAAAAAACACTCAATAGGATTAGAACCCGCGCAAACGTCCTAGGCGCCCTCCGGGGTAGAATCCGAGGTTACCACCCTAAAACACTTCAACTCGCCTAGAAAACATGCGAGAAGTCCTGTTATGGATTTCCGAGCACCCATATACATCAATATAAACCCCAATCACCTTTCCTCTATAGCCTCCTGTGAACGCATACACAGGTTACCCCTCAGGTACCCTAGTGACCTCACAACACAACACGCAAACATACCATCAATCACACACAGGATCCAAATACTTCAGAAAAACTTCACGCATAAAAGCGTTTTCGGCGATACTGTCCCAACCAAAGATATCCTTACCACTCCCTACAACTGCCGCTTTCCCCAATTCTCAGGAAGAAAACCTAAATTAAAATTCAAGCATGCCCCCGCCATCCTTACATAACTCCTGGACGATCTTCCCGAGGAGATAGAAGAATTCCTAGAAACATTCCATACGTCCTCCGCATCGTTCCGTCTATTCGATGACGAACTAGCATGATACCGGACAACGAATCTGATTAACCACAATAAGCATGCTACACCCCACTAAAAAACACGCACACCTAAAGCAATTAACACATTATTCAATATTCAAATAAACCTATATCTTTTTTTTCCTTTTTTTTGCACCAAAAATAACCACACCTCATGATTATAACTATACAATAACACAAAATATTGCAACACCAACAAGAATGGATGGAATGGGCTAAAGAGAAGGACTCCTGAACAGTCTACACCAAGGATATAAGTTAATAACAAGTAAAATACTAACTAAGTATGAGCATACTAACAAAAAAGAAATTCACGATGCTATGCAAATCGGAGTCTGCAGCAATGGAGTGAAGTTCTATTTACGGATGAGTCAACACTTTTGCCTACGATCACTTGGTGGTCGAAAAATAGTGTGGAGAAGACGAAATGAGCGATATGCCGATAGTACCATCTCTGAACGGCTGTGTTTTCATGGTGGTTCAGTTATGGTGTGGGTAGGAATTTCCACAGAAGCACGCACGGAGCTCATATTTGTAGAAAGTGGTGCTTTAAACAGATACATGTAAGATATTCTACAAGAAGCTGTTGTCCCATTTTCTCATTTTATTGGGCCCTTTCAAAAAGAAAGAAATTAATAAACGCGTCGGTGTTTGCGTAAAATTTTGAAAGTGACCGGTTTTTTATCGGTTAGTGTGTGTATATATATATATATATATATATATATATATATATATATATATATATATATATATATATTATATATATATATATATATATATATATATATATATATATATATATATATATATATACTTTCAAAATTTTACAACACCGACGCGTTTATTCATTTCTTTTACACACACACAAACATACATACATACTAGCAGACTTTGTCCCGCCATTGAGATTTCTATACTTACCATTAAAATAGGTGTGCAATAATTTATGTCGCCTAAATAACATATATTCCAAATACGAACTTAATCAGCCCATAAATAGAGATATTTCAAATATTTGGCCACCGACGGTGAATATCCATAAACCCAATGGTGACCAAGCTCAACCTATGCTACAAATATGAGGTCGATCGGTCGAACGGTGTGGTCGGTTAGTCGTTACAAACTGCTTAGCAGTTGGTAATAAATACCTAAAAATGCAAATATCTTAGAAACTGTTACGTTATCGAATTAGACAGAGTATACCTTTGCCATCTGAAAAACATAAAGATTTCGTATTTTAATAAAAAAATTCAATTTACTCCATTGGCATAAAAATTAGGGATTAAAAGGTTATATTGCCTCTTGCGTTCTACGCCACTGTGCATAATAAAAACGTATTAATAAGCTAAAACCAATGTACTTTATGTCCCTATGTATCAAGAATAAGAAAAATACCTCTGTTCGTTTTGGAGATATTTGGCCCAAGAAATATTTTTACTTACAAATCTATATTTACACCATTTTACATTCTAAATTTAATATAGGTTGTAACGTACAAAAATTCCTCTGCGTAAATTCTGTTAATTACTAAAAAAAATCATCTACTTTAACTCCTTCTCTATATGTACTAAACGCACTATTCCTACGATTCGTGTGTAACATTACAGTAATTTTACATGTCTTCTATTGTATAATTTAACAAAAATCAGATTCGTGTTAATAATTCTATTAAAAGTAAATAGGTATGACATCTGTCGGCGTGTAAACTCTGTACTACATAATGGTTGTAAACACCAATACCTTAAGTTGTTTACGAAATTCTCGTAAGAGGGCGAGGTTAAGGTATCAATTAGCCAATAGAAAAATCTTTTATTGAACCTAAATCTAATAGATCAAAAATTCAGTTTGATAAGAAAAATTTTCACTTTCTTCTCCGCCATTTTGTGACGCTACGAAAATTTTGTGATTTCTTTTACACTTTCTCTACTAAACGAAATTATTTCGGATTCTGGTAAAAGATTTCAAAACAATAGGAATTCCTACCAAATTTGTTAATCCTATTGATCGCAAGCTTTGCGGATTTCAAACAAAATTTGGTCGTGTCCAAAATAAGTGGTAAATTACAGTTTTCTCATTTGGTACTAATTTAAAATCTTCCTTCTTAGGAACGGAACACATACAATCTACAAATATAAAGCTTTAGATTCGAACCTATCTGGCTCGTTTTAACATTTATTGCACGTCTTACAACATAGTGGTAAGTTCATAAACCTTTCTATCTTCGTGCTTACCTACCTTTACTTTTTTTTAGCGGTTTTGTGTTGGTTTTGTGTTGGTTCTACGCTGGTTGTATGTTGGTGTTATGTTGGTTTTACGGTGGATTAGTTTGTAGCTTCAATTAGAAGGAAAAATTACTCTTCTTGCGAACCTACTTTTCCTCATCTGTAACCTTCCGGTAACAAATGTGAAATTTGGATTGGCTACGCTAACATAAGCCATTGGACATATCATATCGAGCGCTGCACCTGCTTTAGTGGCTGTCCCATCGTAGAGTAAGAACTCTCGACATCAAATAAGGTCAGAGTGTTTATCCGTATTATATGTACTACTTCCATTATTGTCTGCGAATGAAGGTATAGATTTCAATTAGGATTAATAACCCTATAACTGCTTTTAATTGTATCTGTAAATATGATCAGTAACCTCTAGCTAACATTGATTGATTTAGTATCGTACTACCTTCCTAAGCATATACTTTACTATTAGTTTCAATATCTGGTTAATATTAGAATTTACAGCTTTACTTAGTGATTAAAACTACCGTTATGTTTAATGTAAATGTCAGCTGCGCAGACGAGTTTCATTATATAAGTATGCGTCACAATTTAAGTAACTGGATGTGTCTAAATAGTAGCATTGAATCTAAATTACCTGTGCCGAACTTATTACTTTCATTGTTGAATGTTTCTTTTCTCATAAAAGATTTCTTTGCTTTATCAAAATTAGGTTACGAGCGATTTGGTTACTCAATTATTTATTTCTGGTTCTTTTCTTCCTAAATATTTGGTTATTGACTTAGTTTTCTCAGAAATAAATAAGTTTGGGTTAATTGAATCGTCCATTTTCTTTCAGCAATCGCTTTAATTGGGCGGTTAAGTATTTAAATATTAATGTGTTTTATGTAAATGTCAATAAGTATTACTTATCTATACAATAATTTTAGAATACTTCTGCTATTCGTGTACGCTGCGGCAAGTATTAGTCATTATTCGGTGTTTCATTCTCTTGTTATCTAAAACGCTTGTTGTAGCGAGAATCTATGTTTTCTTTCGGTGTACACAATGAAAGGTCTTTCATTAAGCAAAAACGTTTTCAGTTAATTATTTAAACTTTTCTCTAGATCTAATTGATTTTGGGTTGCGTATAGTTACCCACAACTTGCTAAAGTACTGTAAACATTTTGTTTTATTTATTGGGTATTTGAGTCAAATTGTTATTCTGACTCGCAATAATACTACTTCGGTTTTGCTTTAAGTATATTGTAATACAAATATTTTTCTTAATTATTAACAGAAATTGACACATCTGTGAGATAATCGAAATTTGTACAATGTTAATATAATTTTGTTTGTTCTGTGAGAATAAGTCACCGTTTGAAAAAGTAATTAACGATTGCAATTAAATTTACTTTTACTACGTTACTTTGATAGTTTTGTTTGGTGAGTTTTCTTCCTCCTTTTCTCTTCCTTAGTTCTACCCATCCACTGTACCACCGTGTATCCAGGAGTCAGGATAACGGTGTGGCCTAACGTAGGGCGATTCCTGCAAAATTACAACAAACTTATTCCCCTACGCACGATCCGTTCTGAGCAAGCGGTAGTTAAAGACCTACGGCTGGGTAGTGAACTCTTTCTCTGTCTCCTTGGATAATAGACACACCCACGCATCCAGTGCCTCCGACGAACTGAGCTCCGGCATTCTGTAATCTGTTGCCTCTGCCTTATTGGTACGTAATAAGGTACATATTTAAATCTCTCATTCATTAAATAGAATAAATTAACGGAGAATGACAAAATTGTCCCCACACAACATTCCGTATACAATATATATATATATATATATATATATATATATATATATATATATATACAGGGTAATAGTGCGTGGACGAAGCTTTATGAGTTTATACAATATCGTTTTCAAAATTATTTATTGCAGGATGGTGTGGGATCTTTCTTACAATTGGAAAATATTTTCCAAAAATTACTACTCGTATACAGGGTATTACAACACAAAGTTATATTTTTTTAAATGGAACATACCGTATATTATTATAAATTTGGATTCCCTGGTTAATTTTAAGGGCACTTTATTCACTATATGAGGTATCTTAAACGCGCAATTTAGGCGCTGCATTCAATTTTTTGAAAATTTAGAGGTTGAAAAGAAAAATTGTAACAACCGTATTGAGAAATGTGTAACACTAAAATTTTAATGGTTGATTAGTCATAGACTGTGCTACATAAAATCGTAAAAATAGTAATATTATCTTTTTTAATTTTCGAGATATCGTAATGCAAAGTTTAAGATTTTCAATCATAGATAACTTGATTTTTTTAAATGGAAAGGTATACATTGTTTTACATTGTTAGATAGGAAATTTAATTACAATTTTTTTGATATAACATTGTTGGTATTTATTTTTTGCCGTTTTTTGATAATCCAGCTTTTTTACTGAATTTGTCGATTTTCGTAGGTTTACATATGTATGTATAATTGTTTAAATCACATCAAGCTATGAAAACAAAAGAATATTAGAAACAAATTCAGCAACAGTATCTGTTTTGTCATTTCAGTTTATGTTCAAACGTAACTGAGTTAATTACTTTATTGCAGTGTGAATGTTTGACGCTTAACTTTAACATCATCATACGTAATACATTTATTTAAAATTATAATGAGTAATTTTTTGCAAAATGAATTAGTTGACATGATATTTGTGCTTAGAATCAAACAAAAATTGTCTATTGGCCCGTCGAATCTACGGGCAGCGTTATCCTGATCGAAGACAACCAAGAAGAATCGTTTCGCAATCTTTTAGAAAGATTTGAAAGTACTGGAAGTGTTGGATATCCTAAAAACGAAAGAGCTAAAGTTGTTACAAATGAAGAAAATGAATTTCGTGTACTTGTAGCTACAGTTGAAAACACGTTAGTATTCCGAAATTAAGTGACAATTTAGAAATCAGTCAAACTTCCGTGAGACGAATGTTAAAGAAAATAAATTTCACCTATCATGTACAATTACATCAAGAGCTGAAAGAACAAGATTTTCAAAATCGAATTAATTTTTGCCAGTGGGTTCAACAACAGTTAAATGCGAACATTAACTCAGTTACGTTTGAACATAAACGTGAAATGACAAAACAGATACTATTGCTGAATTTTGTTTCTAATATTCTTTTGTTTTCATAGCTTGATGTGATTTAAACAATTATACACACAATGTAAACCTACGAAAATCGACAAATTCAGCAAAAAGCTGTATTATCAAAAACGGCAAAAATAAATGCCAACAATGTTACATCAAAAAAATTGTAATTAAATTTCCTATCTATCAATGTAACACAATGTATACCTTTCCATTTAAATAAATAAAGTTATCTATGATTAAAACTCTTAAACTTTGCAAATTCAGTAAAAAGCTGGATTATCAAAAACGGCAAAACATAAATACCAATAATGTTATATCAAAAAAATGTAATTAAATTTCTATCTAACAATGTAAAACAATGTATACCTTTCCATTTAAAAAATCAAGTTATCTATGATTGAAAATCTTAAATTGCGTTTAAGATATCTCATATAGTGAATAAAGTGCCCTTAAAATTAACCAGAGTCAAATTTATAATAATATACGGTATGTTCCATTTAAAAAATATAACTTTGTGTTGTAATACTGTATACGAGTACTAATTTTGCAAAATATTTTCTAATTGTAAAAAGATACATCATCCTGCAATAAATAATTTTGAAAACGATATTGTATAAACTCATAAAGCTTCGTACACTATTGGACTGTATATATATATATATATATATATATATATATATATATATATATATATATATATATATATATATATATACATAACAATAAAAAAGTCATTTCAAATTTAAAAAAAGTTTATTAATTTCTTTAAAAACACAAATACATACATACTACAGATTTGTAGCCATTGAGATTTCTATACTTACCATTAAAATATGTGCAATAGTTTATGTCGCCTAAATAACATATATTCAAATACGAACTTAATCAGGCCATAAATAGAGATTTTCAAATATTTGACCGATGAATATCCATAAACAATGGTGACCAGCTCAACCTATGCTAAAATATGATCGATTCGAACTTTCTTAATCGTTACAAACTGCTTAGCACTTGTAATAAGTACCTAAAATGCAAATATCTTAGAAACTGTTAAGTTATCGAATTAGACAGAATATTTGCTATCTGAAAACATAAAAGATTTCGTATTTTAATAAAAAATTCAATTTGCTATTCATAGAAATTAGATTAAAGGTTATATTGCCTCTTGTTCTAACTGTGCATAATAAAAACGTATTAATAAGCTAAAACCAATGTACTTTATGTCTATGTATTATACCGAATAAGAAAAATACTATTTTCGTTTTGGAGATATTTCAAAATCAACTTTTTGTAACTTTGACACCCTATCTAGAAAGCACTACTGGACTTAGTTTATATGAAAGTTTTGTGTTAAAATGATTAGATCTATCATTTCTGAAATACAGTGGGTTCTCACGAATCACCCTGCATACATAACTAATGGGTGGCATTCGTTATTTTGTGAAATAGCCCAAGAAATATTTTACTTACAAATCTATATTTCACCATTTTAAATTCAAATTTAATATAGGTAGGTACATATTTAAATCTCTAATTCATTAAATAGAATAAATTAACGGAGAATGACAAAGTGTCCCACACAACATTCTATACATATATATATATATATATATATATATATATATATATATATATATATATATATATTTTGGGATGTATATTGAAATTATACGTCTAATAAATTAAACTAGCCCACATATATACTGAAAATTAAATTTGTGATGTTTGTGATTATTTAAATAAAATTTGAAGTATGACACAAATTAAGATCAAACGCATTAGAAGATTGTTATGTGTTTTATTAAAACTTCAGCATGATGTGCCCACATAAGTTTGTTATTACAAATGCTGTTATTTTTATTTAACTGAATTGCCTCGGTCAGCATTCTCTGGGGATAGGGATCAATATAGCTCATTGTTAGAATCATATAAACATACGCAGAGTTCTTAACCAAAATAAATTCAATTGTGAATTTTAAACAACTATGGAATTGTATTATACTTTAATATTTGTTGAAACACCATGTATCAATTCAATTATGTCGCGTTGTGCGCATGCGAATCTGAATTTGTATTTATATGTCCATGACTAAACCACATCAAGAATAATTTACTTTTGGTAAGTATCCTTTTTTTTTTAAACAATACTAAATCAATATGAAACCAATATATGATTCTGTTATTTCCAGACCAGCATGTAATTTACTAATATCCTTTACACGAATGTACATAAAACATACACAATAATATTCAACGTAACCTCAGATAAATATAACGAATTCATAGACTCACATTTAAATTTTCCTTCTTTTTAGCTGCACCGTAATACAATGATAATAAACCAACGTCCATATCAGCAGTGGTTTGAATTCCATACATTATTGTTCCATCGCCGGGAGTTCATCAGCATAATGATTTCTAATATTCATCTCAGAAATTAATTCCAATTCCATTTCCAATATTTGCAAAATCTTAATTTTACACACAACTTTCATATACATGTTGGATTTTACACAATTTTTGCTTTCTTTAGACGCCCCTTTTGCTATGCTTTCTTTCATTATTTATAATTTAATTATTTTACAAATTTTTCATGCACAAATCTCTTTATAACTAACTGTCTAATTTCATAAAACTAAGACCAGAAATATTCTGTGTACTAACATTCGAATATCACATTCTCAAACACTTTTATGGTTTATTAAGAATATATCTCACATTCTAAATTGGAATTTCCTAACCTGGTTTTTCTCAACTTTATGTTTAAATGACATATAAAAATGTTAATTTAAGTTGGCACATTTTCCAATTACTTCACTATGTAAGTTTTTAAAATAATGATTCTTTACATTCACTTTTAAAGTTCGTAAGCTCTATGAATCCTATCAATTTTGTTCAAGTTTCATACACTTTACCACATATTTTAACTTCTTACGTTGATTTAGACAATTTGACTTTTATTTTTGTTTTAGAATAGATGCATAATATACTGCTACACTGCACTGGAATCTACTTGTATAATTGGATTTACATGTATTTCATAAAAGAAAACTACATATTATTTAACTTCGAAGATGCTTGGAAAGTAATATAATGACAATTATCATTGTTCAACCATGGTTATATTTTTATACTTATGAAAATGGATTTAATTATCTAACAACATGCCATATAATCACTCTTGTACATAGTTTTATATCTATTTTAGCTTAAGCAACTTGCGCTTTACATATATGATTACTTAATTCCATCGAACTTGTATGTGTATATACTAGTTCTTAACTTGTGTTCATATATACTTTACAGTGATATATACCATATTAAATATCTAAAATATATAGATTATATATATATATATATATATATATATATATATATATATATATATATATTTTTAGCGTCCCCAGGTACTCTATCTTGAAAAGTGTAATTTGAACTGATTCGCAATAATGCAAACCTAAGAACAAAACAATCGCTATGTGATTTATCTTGACTTTACTGACAATAATGTTACTTTTATTACTTAATTGTGAATACAACCTACCATGCAATGCGGCAGAGCATACATAGGAGCAAGATAGACCACTCAAAGTGAGAACTCAGGAACATAAGAACAACGTCTGCAAGGGCGAAACAGAAAGATCAAGAATCGCCGAACATGTCTGGAACGAAGACCACCGCATCCAATGGATAACATTACAGATAGTGACAAAGGACGAGAACACAACTCGCTGGAAACTCAAAGAATTTTACATACATCGCACTAGCAAAAATCCAATAAGCCAAGCTAGTGTAGAAATGAAACCCATATGTATTCAATAATGCGCGAAGAGCTTAAGCAATACCCTCGCAAGAAGTTACTGGTCAACATGCAATAATTATAAAAAATATATATTGATTACTCAGGCTCACAGTAAACGTGTCAGACTAGTAAGTAAATGGTACCAAGTTCGAATCTGAGATAGTTATGCTTGGGAAAAATTATATATAACATATGAATTCGACTCAAGTGCGAAAACAGTCCTCAGGACTAAGCCTGATGACGGAAGCAGAGTCCGCTTCCGAAACGTCGCGCTCAAAAAGCATAAACTGTGGAAATAGGCTGATCAGCTCCACTAATAGACAACCACAATTACAAAACACTTAAAATACAGAATAATGTTACTATTACTCAAATTAGTTACTTGCCTTACATTGACTTTCCTGGCAATAATTAAAACATTACAATTTATTTACAAGTCTGATATTTAATTATTCGCAAACCTCAAATCTGATCAAAAGAATTGACCGTCTAGTGGTAGGTAAGTTGTGCTATTTGAAGTAGATAGGCTGGATGAGGTTAAGTGTTGCATCGTATGGGGCAGGTAAACGATAAAACCACTCAAATTAAAATTAACGGGCTTTGCGCAAGGATGGTTCAACCCGTTAATGTACTAGTGTGAGAAAGAACCACCAAGAAAACCCACTTTATTCATAAATATCATAAATAAGTAAATACACAAGTATATTAATAAATCAAATAACACACAAATAAACAAAACTCATTAAAGAAAGTCTTACAAGGGTAAGTTGTAAATAGATCATAACATCCCTGACCGTTTTTTAAGATTGAGTGCGTTAGAAAAGTACAGCGTGCTTTTCTCAGGTTACACATTCATCTATACAACAATAAAAATATTAAAAATAAAATTCGAGATATTTTAATGGTCGAGAGTATGTAATCACTCGTTAACTGCCTATTTACAATTATAACCAAGCTTTATCCTGTATCCGTTCGTCCGCTTACTGAGCCCGCGTGCGAGTGGGATACCTATGATTTTGAATACGTTACGAAGGTTTGTAGAATTGTTTGCTGCGATTAAAAATACCTACTTATATACTTGAATATATTTCCTTTAGTTAAACACTAACCCGACGAGTTAAGATACGCGGTTCAAAACTCGGTGCCCAGCGATTAATTATAGATTATTTTTTGGAAACATTTACATTAAAACATACACTAAAAGAAAAGAACGAGTTAGCGTTTCTAGTTTTCTCAATTGTGCACGACAAAAATATTTATAGACGGAACGGTTTACAATGGGAGTTTCTAATTATAACAAGTCAAAGCGATCCGGCTCAATCAAAACCTTAAACGCAACTCCCTTCCCTCCGATTTCAAACTAACTATATTTATTCCCGAAAATCAACCCTGTCCATAACAAACCCTACATCTAATATCAAATTTCCTAATATCAAACAAAGATGCCCTTTTGATCCGGGGCATGTTCCGGCGTAATTAATTATTAACTAGTCACGTTTTTACACCGAGAATGTGGGCATAGGCATTTCCAATGATTCGCCACACTCCCTCAGTGAAGGCGGACACCTGCTAGCTAACCCCCAAACATGTTTTTTCAGCCCTTAGAACAATATCAGTTACATACATTCCCACATTTATTACATAAAAATACATAAAATAAAATATTCCGCAAACATTAGCAAATTACGACGTATTATCGGGATATTAGCAACCCACTAATTATCTTTTCTATCGCGGTAACAATGGCGATTTGACAAACGTTTATTACAATAATAAAATTTTCGCGGTCCGCTACCTATAATATATGATATATATATATATATATATATATATATATATATATGTGTATAGTGTAACAACCCATTTTGAGTTGTATTAAATATACCGTAATTTAATGTCTTTCGTTCATTCGGTTGTAAATATAAGAAAAAATTTTAATTAATTTTGCATTATAGCTATGAGGTAGGCAACTTAATTTGCATTTTGGTGTAACTTAAGTGCATACCTTCTTAAGGGTACATATTTCTTAAAGGTTTATACTCCCACTTCAAATTATTTTTCTGCTCAATATGTTCGCGCAATTCGTCATCATTGACTTAATTCTTTGCGCAAATCTTTTCGCGCACGACTACCTCGTCTAATTTCAAAGCATCCATTTTTTTCACTTCCTGATGACTGTTGTGTGTGCAGGAAGCATTTTTTGGGTTTTCCACCTAAATTTTAGTGTAAAGTGCCATTGATTTGATTTCTTTTAACGCGTTATGCTAAAAATTAAAACATTTGCTCTTTTCAGGCACTTTTACTTTCCTTTCCTTTATTTTTACTTTGATTACATTTTAAATACGCATTTAATTTTACTGTTGCGTACGCTTTCATTTTATGATTGCAATTTTTAATGGAAATTTCAAGATAATGCATTAAACGGATTATTCTATTTCATGGAGATAAATTTATAAGAAATAAAATTCCAGTTTGGATGTGGCTTACTACGTAAAGCATTATTACAAGATTTGCGTAATATTTATGCAAAGATGACATCACCTCAGTTGAAATTTCCGTAATCGTTTAGATACCAGAGGTTATTAAAGAATTTGTGTACAAAAATTTTACAAACAGGTATTTATGTAATGATTTTTTAGTAAGTTAAGGCTAGTTTTAAGATATGTTTTATTTAACTCTATCATTAACTGTTATTTGTATATTTTTATTTTTTACATTTCTATAAAATTTTTATTGTTAACAACCTCGGTTTAGTTATTCCGAGCATTATTAAAAAATAACTTGGCGTCCGAGATCATTTTTATTAGTGTTATATATCATTTTTATTATTTATCGTCAGTGGAAGTAATCAAACAGAAATTGAGGTAATTAAGCAAATCAAAAGAATGAACCACCCTATGTTAATCTACCGATTTGAGTCGAAGGCATTATTTTGGTGAATGGTTAGTATCTCCTGTTAGTTTAACGATTTGTTTTTGGAGAACTTTACCCTTATTACTTTATTATATTATTTAAAATTTACTACTACCATCACCATAATTTTATAGTATATATATATATATATATATATATATATATATATACAAAAATTACAATAAGATTTTCACTTTTTGATTAACACATATTTCAATAGTGTTCTAAGATGCACCTTCAAATATTAGTGTAGGTAATGTCCAATACCTTGTATTTAAAACATTATGTCAAAATGCATTCATAAGTAATTAAAAATTACTATTAATTTTATTAAATACATAAATAAAAAGTTTTCCTCGAGTAGGATTTGAATCTACGACTTGTACTTTGCTATAGTACCGCTCTAATTCACTGAGCTATCAAGATACAAGCCCAATCGATGTAAATTTTGTCTTTATGTATATAGAACTGATGTAAACTCTAAATATAACGAGAATACAGTTAAATTACTTAAATTAATGGAATGTTAGTCTACAATATCGCAAGGATTCACACATATCAAAGCAACCTGACTAATATTTAATTATTATTTAAACTTGTAAGTAGTTTCTAATCTAACGTTTGTACAAAATTTTGAATAACTACGACATTTTAAAGTGTTATTGCTTATTAAAATAAAATTTTTAAACAATTTTAACAAAAAAGTGATTTCCCCGTTCATCATTTGATTGTACTGCTAAGAGCTCCATTTATATTACTAAATTGTTAGAGATATTTAATTTTTACGATTTGCGTTAATTTTTAGTTCAAGCTGAAACTACATGTATATGTGCGTTTTTCATTCTGCAACATCCTAATCGAATGACTTCTAGTACCTCGATCACCTTGAAGTTTCATATCTAATACATTTTTAGTGTCATTCATGTTTGTAAGAAATATCAATTTAATAGCTTCATTTAAACGACTAGTTTACTTGAGTACTGTGTAGGTTAGCAAGTACTTCCGGTGGTCCTACATATTCCAAAAGTTGATAAGGACACACGCTCGCACGCACGCACGCGCACTCACAAAGGGTTCATGTTCCCTCAAAACGTGAAGGTCCGTTAACATCTCAAAGTGGAATTTTTCATGATTGCATACCTTCCCTTTACTATACTTCGTATATTAAATATGAATTCTGAATAGACGGTAGTATAATAGACGCGTGTGGTAAAATAAGTACGCGTCGTGTATATTATAATATGAGCAGAATATTCTTCTTCAACGGTGAATGGTGAGTTTCACTAGATGATATTTCACAGCATTCAGTGTGTCCAATGAGTTGTAGCAGTTGTCACAATAATAACCATATATGAACGCTATCGTCAAAGACAGAATAACGTTAATCAGACCTCAACTTCTTGTATTTCTTGTGTTACGGCTTCAAGAGACTTGTCTATCCTAGTATTGTGATAATATACACAAACTCTATACCTAGTTAGGCAGGTATTGTTGAAACTGTTTAATGACTTCTATTCTACATGTTCCCTCAGAAATTATGATAATAGCCTGGTAACTAACTGTTAAGCGTACTTCCTTCTGTAGCATATGAACATAATATTATTGATATGTTCGGTAAGAAATTTATGACGTTGTCTACGCTCGTGGTTATTTTTCGTTTGCGGGAGGGTTGACCGTGATTGTATGGAGCTATGCGCTGCCTATTAACTCACTTGTGAGTTTGGCGATACAATCCGTCGTCTCAGTAAGGCACCTTTTTATGCTAGGCCTCAACATCGACATCGACCATTTACAATAACTCTTTAGTCTGAGGGCAGCTTGTTTGTATAATGTAAGTGAAGAAAAAAATTGTATAGCAAACAAAATATATCCGAAACGGCTTCATATATATATATATATATATATATATATAACCAAAATTAAATCAAATGATCTCCTCGATATTATATACCTACTTTTCTCCTGAAGAACTCTATGGTAAAAAACTAAATCCTGTAAGTGCAAAATTATTGAGAAAATGATATATAGTGTTCACTTTTTAAATATCTCAAAAATACCAAACAGTCTCTCCGGACACCTTTCACCAACATTGTAGCCTAAAACTGTATAGTGAAATAAGTAAATGCCAAGGTGTAAAAATGACAGTTTGATCTGCAATAATAACATTTTCTTAACTATTTCGGTTTTACATTTGAAGTAAGTAGTAATACTTTAGGGTTCCCTGTAAAGTCGTTTTGACGTTACTTTGGTTGAAATTTATGGTCCGTTTTGGATTGATGATTTCTTTTCCCTTAGCAGAGTGTTATATAGTTTATCTTAAGCCAGAATTCTTAGAGGTTTTTCCTCACTTATGGTCGAAACAAGGCTAATCTGTAGCGTATTGCTACAGATTCTGTCTTCCAAAAAGAAATAAGTGCTAACTTAGGTAGTTATATTAATAGATATTAATGAAAATGTAAAAATTTATTTTTCAGTTATAGAATATGGTTGAACCTTATATCTTATAATTAATTAATTTCAGAATATATTTAAAAATCTAAATGTAATGCTTAAATATAAAATATGCTCATGGAAAAAAATAAGATTTACTTTTTGAAAAGAAGAATTTATAGCACCAACACATACATGAATTTTCATCTTCGCTACATTCACTTTCTTCCAGAAATTCACATTTACTCGGTGACTCTTCACCCGAATCAGTTGACGGAATAACATAAAATTTGATTTCATGCGATTGCGGTTCTTTGTTATATACTTGACAGCGATGAGTACTTTGCTTCGGACTTAATATAGGATTTGTATCTACGATTGATTTTAGGCATGGTATATCATAGTTACTTAATTTTGTGGCAACATTGCTATAACCTATAACATTTGCATCTGATTTGGTTGTATTAGAACTGTTTATGCTGTCATATTCGTAATTCGTAGTAATTTTTGTAATGGAAGGAAATTCTAAATTACGTGTATAAATCCTTGGAACTTCTAAACTAGATGAATAAATAGGATTAAATACTTCCAATGAACTACTCAGTGGCTTTAATAAATAATTTTGAGCTGAGACTGGGTGAGGTATCGGGTTTTGAAATCTAGGTGTTGTATTACTTAAATGGCTCGATGAACCTGATGCACAAGTTGATACGTTACACGGAGGCGTAGAAGCCTTATTAGAAGAAATTTCCGGTGTATTTTTAAAGTACTTTAGAAATAAATCTATTTGTTGCTTTCTGTAAGTTTTTAGCTGAATATTGTCATTTTCATTAGAATATGATGTTGAAGAATCTGCTCTATATAACTGTGTATGAGGATATATTCTATTTTTCTTTCTTCTTTGTCGTTGTGTTTTATTACAGTTATCTATCGTAACGATACGGGCTTTTAAGGGAGTTGATTTATAGCTAGCAGAATCACTTACTATGCTAGATGGCAAATTTGAACCCAATTCAGATATTTGGAAGCAATTCTCGGATTCACTTATATTTTCATTTAACAATGGCATTGTGTCTCCTTCGGTTACAGGAAATAAAACATCTTCACATGATTTTTCGTATTGAAAGGGTTGCTTTGTATTTAATAAGGTATTTATAGATCTGAAAACGTTGTATGGTGGATTTTCCATATAATGTGGTTTAAGTGATGATAAATTGGGTATATATTGATGTAAGTTCTTGCTACTAACTTTACTGAGAGGAGTTTCCTCCCTATATTCATTTAACTTGATATTCCTATCAAATGAACTGCTTGGACGTAGGCAGATCTTTTTCATAGGTATACCGGATGAATTCGAGGTAATTGATGAACAAGAATCATGCATGCACGATGTGTTATACATAGTTAAACATTGTGGATTGTTTAAGTCAGTATAAATGTTGTGATTTTTATTAGAAACATTGATAGATTCTGATATACCATCTGCTGCACAATGCAGTTGTGTTCTCTTTCTGGTATTTGATACATTAGTAACGTTGTTTCGCTCTGGAACAGCTGAATTGTAATTATCTTCCTCACTACACTGAGAATCAGATGTTAGTTCCTTGATTCTGACTTGATTACTAAATATTTCTGGTAGATTACCTAGGTCATCATCGTAATCGCTCCCCTCGTCTCCATTGCTATGCAATCTAAGATTACGCACCCTCAGTTTTAGAAACTGTAAAGTTCTATAAAAGTTATTATTTAACTCATCATCTAAGTTTATTTCCTCAAGATTTGTTGTAGATACCTCGATATTTAAACCATTTCCTGATCCAGTAGGAATTGTAAAGGAAACAATACATTGTTCATCGTCTAATAGAAATGAACAAAATGTTATAATGTATATAGTACCTAAGTGTATTTTCAAACCTGAAGTTGGTACACTTTCATTCAAGCTTGAATTATTTGAAGAATTTTGTTCAGGACTTTCGTTTGTGTTAAATGACTTGTTTGACATACTATTCTGGAAGTTATTGTAAGAAGTTGGATAACCATGTGACACTTCATTTTATTATGTTTGACACAAATCACACGAGTCTTTCATAGAAGTGTGTACTTAGAAGAGAAACATCTATTAATTTGAATTTTATTTTATTTTATTGTTACAATATTAGATGTTGTATATTTGTGAAGTGTACCTTTTCCCGTTTGAATATAGTATTTAAGCAAACTGTTTTGTTTAGGGAATGTAACGTATTGCTTTATGTATATGTAACCCTTTATACGTTTAGTTTAAAAAAATACGAAAAGTACATTTCTTCAAGATGTTCTAAGATGTTTAGATCACTATTTACAAATCATATTTTACATATATATTATAATACGTTGAGATGATATTTGTTAAGCTAAACATCATCGTAAGAGAGATATGAGCTCAGATTAAAAGCTACATTAAACATAAATTAATTGTAATGAAATTGAGTAAGCGTATATGTAAAGCGCAAAGTGCCATAAGAACAAATTAACATAAAACTAAGTACAAATGTGAATATAGGACATGTTGTTAGCTGTTTAAATCAAATTTCATAAGTATAAAAGTGTAATCATTGCTGAATAATAGATTTCTTCATTATAATACTTTCCGAGCATCTTCGGAATTGTAAAAATATGTATTTTCATTTATAAAATACATGTAATCCATTTTGTATGAGGATATTATAGTCTGGTACCATAATATGCTTCTATTCTATGTAAAACAAAAAGAAATTAAATTGTATCAATCAACGTAAGATGAGTAAAGGACATGTTAAAGATTGTGAAATCAGAACCGATTTAACAAGGTTCATAGAACTAATTAAGTTTAAAAGTGAAATTAAACCAATATTATATTATATACTTACATAATAGTGTGTTTAGGAAGTGTTACAACTTAAATTAACATTCTAGATGTAATTTAAGCATAAAAGTTGTGAAAGCAGGTTATGGTGAATTTCAGCGTAGTAATTGAGATGGAATTTTTCAACATAAATCATAACAGTGTTAGAAACTGGCGTAGTCTTATGTATTTTGGGTCGTTGAATCCATTTATATTTATAGTTTTCCTGTAGGATATAGAATAAGTTAGATATAAATTTAGATAGATTAAGAGCTTTAAAAGGAAATATGCCATATAGGGTGTCTATAGAAAGGAAATTTTGTGTAGAATTCAAAAATAATCATGCTTTTAAGATCTGTCAACTTACAAAAAAGTTAAGTGTAAAAATAATAATTTAACAAATTTCTGAAAAATGATTAGCCTATGAGAATTAAGCAGTGTTATGTTTTTATTGACAAAATTTGCTAAGGCGATTGGTGTTTATTCAGAAACTATATAAGGAAGTGGCAAAAATTTTTATATCTCTCTTGTAATTTTTGAAAGTGTGAACATGTCACTCGAGGTGTACATGAATAACAATTTAAGATCGTTCATGTGTTTTGTATAACCTAAATATTTTATAATACTAAACAATTGAAATTTAAAATTGTAAATAGAAATAGGGTTAACGTAAATGTTATTCCGAGTGATGTGCTGTCGATATACAAGTGAATGTAAATCGATTTATTTCAATTATTTCGTTTAAATTAAAAATTATTTTAACCAAGTTACATGCATAATAAATTTGAATGCAGATAAAATTATTGTATTTTAGGATACCATAACCTGAAAATAAATTATTATGTTTATTAATATAGTAAAATAAATTAAAGTGCTTTTGGAAAAGTGACAAGGCGAATATTGATGCAGCATACCCATGTATATTGGTGCTGTAGATCTTCCACCGTTGGAGTAAATATTTATACAGCATACCCATAACGTGCTGGTGCTGTAGATCTTCCACCGATGGATCAGTAATATCAATGGAATTGGAAATTGGATCAGCTGAAAGAAAATATACATTAATGTGAGTCTATGAATCTTATATATTTATTTGAGGTTACGTCGAGTGTTATTATAAGTTATTTATGTGCATTTATGTAAAGGATGCAAGTGAATTATATACTAGTCTGGAAATAGTACAAATACTTATTGATTTTATAGGGATTCAATATTATTTTAAAAGAAAAAAGATACTCATCCAAATTATATTAACGTTATTGTTTAGTCATGATGTGATGCACACATGCATTCAGGTCAGGGAAATTAGCATGTCCACATGTTATATATTTTCAGATGATACAAGGTGTTTGAATAAAATTAAAATACACACAATTCTAGATTTAGTTTAAAATCATAATTGAACTTACTTCACAAAAGAACCTTACGTAAATATTTAATTCTTTTTTAATACTGAACTATATTCAACCCTATCCCTTGAGTTGCTAGTCGAGGCAATTTATTTAAATAACATCAACATCATTTAATAATAATTTTTTAGCAACCATTGTTTAATACGTTCATAACGAAAATATGCAACATTGTAGAATTAAAAACAATAATTTGTCAGACGTTTAAAGTTTCATGTCAGATAGAGGTTAATAGACATCTAGATGCTAACTTCCTTTCTATAAAAATACTAACATACTAACATACATCCACGCATCCAAACACAATCACACACTCACGCGCACGAACGCACGCACGCACACACACGCAGACACACACGAACATACACAGACACACACAAACACACACAAACACACACACACACAAACATAAACACAAACACAAACACAAACACAAACACAAACACGAACACGAACACGAACACGAACGAACACGAACACAAACACAAACATAAACACAAACACAAATACAAACACAAACATCAAAACAAAACACAAACACAAACACAAACACAAACACAAACACAAACACAAAACAAACACAAACAAAACACAAATACAAACACAAACACAAACACAAACACAAACACAAACAAAACACAAAACAAACAAAACACAAACACAAACACAAACATAAAAACACAAACACAAACACAAAACACAAACACAAAAACAAAACACAAACACAAACACAAACACAAATACAAACACAAACATAAACATAAACAAAAACACAAATACAAACACAAACAAACACAAACACAAAATAAAACAAAACAAACACAAAAACAAACACAAAAAAAAAAAACAAAATATAACAAAAACTAAATTAATATCACAATATAATAACATATAACACTAAAATACAACATACAAATAACATAACATACAAACACAATACAAATCAAACCAAACATATAAACAAAAAAACAACAAACAACAAACACAAACAAACAAACACAAACACAAACACACAACACAAACACAAACACAAACACAAACACAACACAACACAAACAACACAACACAACACAACACAACACAACACAACACAACACAACACACACAACACAACACAACACAACACAAACAAAAACAAAAACAAACACAACACAAACACAAACAAACACATACAAAACAATATAAACACAAATAAACACTAAACTACAAATCACAAAACATAACACATAACACATACACATAACATCAAAATAAACAAATCACATAACACAAATATCAAACACAAAACAAACACAAACACAAACACAAACACAAACACAAACACAAACACAAATCATAAACACAAACACTAAACACACAAAAAACACTAAACACAAACACAAACAAACAAACACAAACACAAACACAAACACAAACACAAAACAAAACACAACACAAACACAAATACAAACACAAACAAAACACAAACACAAACACAAACACAAACACAAACACAAACACAACACAAACACAAACACAAACACAAACACAAACAACATACAAACATCAAACACAAACACAAATACAAACACAAACACAACATAAACACAAACACAATAACAAACACAAACACAAAACACAAACAAACAAAACACAAACAAAACACAAACACAAACACAAACACAAACACAAACACAAACACAAACACAAACACAAACACAACACAAACAAACAAAACACAAACACAAACAAAACACAAACACAAACAAAACACAAACACAAACACAAACACAAACACAAACACAAACACAAACACAAACACAAACACAAACACAAACACAAACACAACACAAACACAACACAAACACAACACAACACAAACACAAACATCACACAAACACAACACAAACACAAACACAAACACAAACACAAACACAAAGCACAACACAAACACAAACACAACACAAACACAAACACACACACAACACACAACACAGACACAACACAACAGCGAAAAAAACCAACAGTAGCTAACACATGGCACCACAAAGCCTCGAAGCATGGCACGACACAGCTACCAGCACGCAAAAGACTGCACAGCAAGAAGCACGAACGCACGAAAGCCACGAACACAACAGCCAGCAGGTCAAGGCGGGATGGCCAGCAGCCTGCAAACACAACAACGCCACACAGCACACACAGCGACACGCCCACGCACAGCCGACCACAGGCCGCCAGCACACACCGGCCGCACACTGACACACACACACACACGCACACGCGCACAGCCGCCACCAGGCCACCGGGCCAGGCCAGGCCGCCTGCCACGACACGCACACAGCCACCGGCCGGCACGGCCGGGCCACGCCAGCCAGCCGGGCAAGGCACAGCACAGCCTGGGCCGCGCCGAGCCGACACGCACAGCACACAGCACAGGCCGCACGGCCGCCGGCACAGGGCCTGGGCCGAGCCGGGCCGGGCCTGGGCCGAGCCTGGGCCTGGGCCGGCGGCACAGGCCGGCCTGCCGGCCAGGCACAGGCCGCGGCCTGGGCCACAGGCCGCACCTGGGCCGCGCACAGCCGGCCCGGCCGGCAGCCTGCGCGACACAGGCACGGCCGGCCGGCCGGCTGGGCACAGGCAGCCGCCGGCAGCCGCCGCCAGCCGGCCGGGCCGCAGGCCTGGCCTGGGCCGGCAGCCACGCCTGGGCACAGGCACAGCCGCCGGCCAGGCCGGCCAGGCCGCCGGCCTGGGCCGGCCGGCCGGCCGCCGGCGGGCCGGCCGCGCCGGCCCGACGGCCACTACCGCCGGCCGCCGGCCGCGGCCTGGGCAAGGCCGCACAGGCCGCCCGAGCCGGCCCGCGCACGCGACGGCGCGGCGGCGCGGCGGAGCAGGCGGCGCGAGGCGACGGCGCGGCGCGCGGCGCGAGCGCGCGGCGCGCGCGCGCCCGCGGCGGGCGCGGGCGCAGCAGCACGCCTGGCACACTACAGCACAGCAAGCACACCTGGGCCTGGCCTAGCCTGAGCCTGCACAGCTGGGCCACTGCCTGACCTGCCTGGGCACAGGCACAGGCCTGCACAGGCCTGAACCTGCCTGCCTGCACAGCACTGCTGCCTGCCTGAGCCTGAAGCCTGGGCCTGACCTGAGCAACATAACAAACAAAACAAACACAAAGCCTACACAAACACAAAAAACCAACACAGCACAGCCAGGCACACAGCCTAACCAGGCACAACACAGCACAGCATGGCAACACAACACAAACAAACACAAACACAACACAAGACAACCAACAAAACCTAAGACAGGCCTAGCATAACCAGACACAGACATGACCTAGCACAACAAACACAAAAACCTGGCCTGACATGAAACAGCACTGAACTACAGACAGACTGAACTGGGCAACAAGGCACAGCACTGAACAAGCACAAGCACAGGGCACATGAGCACAGACTGAAAGACACAGGCACAGCAACAAACAACTAAAACAAACAGCAACACATGGGCCTGAAAGACACAAACAAAGCACAGGGCCTGACCTGGGCACAACACAGGGCACAGGCCTGAGCACAGACCTGAGCACGGCCAAGGACACAAACACAGGCCTGAACACAGCCAGGGCACAGCTGAGGCACAGGCCTGGGCACATAGCAACATGCAACTGAGGCACAGAAGCACTAGGCACAAGCAAGCAATAACAACAGCGAGAACACGGCAAGCAAAACCTGGAAAGCAGAACAAGCAAGGCATGAAATGCACTAAACAAACAAACAAACATAACACTGAAAGGCAGCATGGCACACACAGCAAAACACATAACACAAACACAAACACAAACTGAAACACAAACACAAACACAAATACAAAACACAAACATACAAACACACAACACAAACACAAACACAACACAAACACAAACACATAACACAACAAAACACTAACACATAACACAAACACAAACACAAACACAAACATGAAACACAAACTGAAACACAATACACAAACACAAACACAAACACTGAACACAAAGCATGCAACACAAACACAACACTAACTAAACACAACAAACACAACAAACAAACACAAACACAAACACAAACGCACAAACACAACACAAACACAACCAAACACAAACACAACACAACACACAAACTACAAACACAAACAAAACACAAATACAAACACAAACAAAAAAAACACAAACACAAACACAAAAAAACACAACACAAACACAAAACACAAACACAAACAACATAACACAAACACAAAACAAACACAAACACAAACACAAACACAAACACAAATACAAACACAAACAACAAAACACAACAACAATAAACACAAACACAAACACAAACAAACACAAACACAAACACAAACACAAACACAAACACAAAACAACAAAACAAACACAAACACAAACAACAAAACAAACAAAACACAAACACAAACACAAACATAAAACAAACACAAACAAACAAAACACAAACAACAAACAAAAACACAAACATAAACTACAAACACAACAATAAATATAAACAAACACAAAAACAAACAAAAAACACAAACAACATAACAAACAAAACAAACAAACAAACAAATACAAACACAAATACAAAACAAAAAACACAAACACAAAACAAAACACAAACACAAAACAAAACAAACAAAACAAAACAAACATAAACAAAACACAAAACAAACACAAACATAAACACAAACACAAACACAAACAAACACAAACACAAACAAAACACAAACACAAACACAAAACAAAACAAACAAACACAAAAAAAAAAACACAAAACAAACACAAACACAAACACAACATGGCAATGCACAACCTAAGCAAGCACAGCTACAACATAAACACAAACATGCAACACAAACTACAACATCAAACACATACACAATATCACACATACATCATAACTACAACACTAAACACTAAAGCACAAACACAAACACATAACACACAAACACACAACACAAACATAACATACCTAGCAAATACTACAAACTAAAACAATCAACAAACACAAACACAAACACAAACACAAACACAAACACAAACACAAAACACAAACACAAACACAAACACAAACACAAACACAACACAAACAAACACAAACACAAACACAAACACAAACACAAAACACAAACACAAACACAAACACAAACACAAACACAAACACAAACACAAACAACATAACAACAAAACACAAACACAAACACAAACACAAACACAACGACAACAGCAAACACAACACAACACAATACAAACAACACACACAACACAAACACAAACACAAACACAAACACAACACAAACACAACACAACACAACACAACACACACAACACAAACACAACACAAACACAAACTAAACACAAACACAAACAAAACACAAACACAAACACAAACACAAACACAAACACACTAACACAAGCACAAACACAAACACAAACACAAACACAAACACAGCCTGACAAACACAAAACACACAACACAAACACAACAACAAACACAAACACACAAACACAAACACAACACAAACACAACACAAACACAAAACACACAAACACAAAACACAAACACAAACAAAACAAAACACAAACACACAACACAAACACAAACACAAACACAACACAAACACAAACACAACACAACAAAACACAAACACAAACACAAAACAAACAAACACAAACACAAACACAAACACAAACACAAACACAAACACAAACACAAAACAAACAACACAACACACACAGACACACGAACACAACACACACACGCCAACAACACAGCCAGCCGGCCACCGACACAGCCAACGCACAACACGCAACACACACGGGCCAACCACAGCACACACGGGCACAGCAAGGCCTGGGCCGCCAACGGCCGGCCGGCACAGACGGCACACCAGCCAGGCCGCCAGCCGGCCACGGCCTGGGCCGAGCCGCACAGCACCCGGGCACGGCCTGGGCCAGGCCAGCGGCCGGCCGACGCCTGGGCGCCTGGGCCAGCAGGCGCAGCCGGCACAGCGCCTGGGCCAGCCCGGCGCCAGCGCACAGGCCTGGCCTGGGCCTGGGCACAGGCACAGGCCGGCCGGGCCAGCCAGCACAGCAGGCACAGCCGAGGCCTGGCCGGCACAGGCCGGGCCGGCCTGGGCCAGCCGAGGCCTGGGCCGCAGGCCAGGCCTGGGCCACAGGCCGGGCCTGGGCCAGCCGGCCGGCCGGGCCTGGGCCCTGGGCAGCCGGGCCGGGCCTGGGCCAGGCGCCGGGCCGGCCGGGCCTGGGCCTGGCCTGGGCACAGGCGAGCAGCCGACACAGGCCGGCGCCTGGCACAGGCACAGGCCTGGGCACAGGCACAGGCCGCACGCTGGGCTGGCACAGGCCGGCCGGGCACGGCACAGGCACAGGCGCACGGCCGAGCACAGGCACCTGGGCAGCCGGCCGGCCTGAGCGCCTGACCGGGCCAGCCTGGGCCGGCCAGGCCTGGGCCTGAGCCTGGGCACAGGCACGCACAGGCCACCAGGCCGGGCACAGGCCGACAGGCACCTGGGCCTGGGCCGGCCTGGGCACAGGCCTGAGCCTGGGCCAGCACAGGCCGGCCAGGCCTGGGCCGCCTGGGCCTGGGCCGGCCTGGGCCTGGGCACAGGCCAGGCCTGCGGCCAGGCCGCCTGGCCTGGCAGGCCGCCAGCACAGGCCTGGGCCTGCGCCTGGGCCGCAAGGCACAAGGCACAGGCACAAACACAGGCTAAGCACAACAAAAACACAGGCACAGGCCTGACACAGGCCTGGGCAAGGCAGCCTGGGCCTGACTGCACAGACACAAGGCACACCTGCAAGCACAAACACAAACAAGCCTGGGCACACAAACTAACCTGAACACAATGGGCAAACACACACTGGGCACAGACACTGGGCACTGAGCACAAGCACAACAAACCTACAACAAACACAAACATGGGCACAAACACAACAAACACTGAACACAAGCACAGACACAGGAACACAGACACAAGCACAGGCACAGCACAGCAACAGGGCAACAGAACACAGGCCTGGCACAGAGCACTAGCACATGACACAGGCACAAAGGCACAGGCCAGAACACAAGGCACAGACGACACTGGGCACAGGCACAAGGCCTGAGCACAGACACAAGCATGGGCCAAACACAGCTGAGCATGACACAGCACACAAACAACAAGCAAACCAAAAAACACAGGCAAACACAAACTACAGCACAAGCAAACAAACTGGCAAACAAGCACAAACACACAGGCAACAAGCACTGAGCACAGACACAAACACAACAACACAAACAACAGAAACACAAACACAAAAAAAACTAAACACAGCAACACAAACACAGACACAAGCACTGGGCACAGAACAGCAAACAGACACAGACACAGCAAACAAACACAAACACTGAACACAGACACAAACACAAACACAAGCACAAACACTACACAACACAAAGCACAAGCACAACACAGAGCCAAAACAAACACAAACAACAAGACACAAGGCACAAAGCACTAAGGCACAGCACAGGCAAACTGAAACCTGGACACAGCACAAAGCACACAGGCACAGACACAAAACAAGACACAAAAGCAAACAAAATGGCCAACAAAACACAGACAACAAACACAAAAGACACAAGCACTGACAAACTGACAAAACAACAAAAAAACACAAATGACAAACAAAAACAGCACAAACAAAGAACAACAACACAAAAACACAGCCTGGGCACAGACACAAACAACAGACACAGACACGACAACACAACTGGCAAACAGCCTGACAACAAAAAAACACAACACAACTAAACACAAAAAGCACAAACACAAGGCCTGAAAGCACAGAGCACAAACACAAATGGGCAAACAGCACTAAACAAGCACAGCACAAAAACAAAGCACAAAAACACACAACAGGCAAACAGAACACAACAGACCTGAGACAAAACAAAGCACAAACACAAAACACTGGAAAGACAAAAAATAAACAAAACACAAAAACAAGCAACAAGCCATAGAGCACAGACACAAGCCTGAGCACAAAGGCACAGGCACACAGCACAACCTGGCACAGCCTGAGGCACAGCACAGAGCACTAGGCCTGAGCACTGCACAGCACTGGGCACAACAGCACTACAGGCCTGGGCACAGGCCTGACAACACAGGCACAGGACCTGGAGCACAGGCACAGACCATGGGCCTGCAGCCGGCACAGCACAGGCCTGAGCCAGAGCACAGGCACAGGGCACAGGCACACAGCACAGGCCTGAGCACAGGCCTGAGCACAGCCAGGCCGACAACTGGGCACAGGCCACACAAGGCCTGCACCACAGCCTGAGCCAAGGCACAGACACAACTGGGCTGCTGGGCACAGAGCCTGAGGCACAGCACACTGGAGCCACTGCAGGCACTAGGCACAGGCCTGAGCCACTGAGCACAGGCCTGGGCACACACTGGGCACAGACACAACATGAGCACAGCACAGCACAGGCACACAACACACACACAGGCACACAGCACACTGAGCACAGGCACAAGGCACGCACACAGGCACAGGCAACAAGGCACAGCAACACAGGCCTGGGCACACAGGCACAGGCCAAACAGGAGCACAAGCACAGCAAACGACACAGCACAGGCCTGACACAGCACATGAGGCACAAGGCACAAAGGCACAAGGCCTGACGCAACAAACACAAACACAGCACACTGGGCCTGAGCCACAACACAGGCAACAGGACCACACAAACCAGCACAGCACAAACACAGCACACACAGCACAGCAAACACACACAGGCCAAAGCAACTGAGCCAACCTGAGCACAGCACAGGCCTGGGCACACACAGGCACACCAACACAGACACACTGGGAACACACAACACCAAGCCGACACAAGCACAGCACAAAACAAACACAAACAAACACTGAGCACAAACTGACACAAACACAAACACAAAACAACCTGAACACAGGCACAAGGCACAAACACAAACAAACTACAAAGCCTGAGAGCACAAACACGACACTGAACAACACTAAGAGCACAACACAGCACTAGACCTGGGCACTGAACACACAGACACAGGGCACAAGGCACTGACACAACGGGCACAAAGAACACAAAGGGCCAGCACATGAGGCACACACAGGCACAGCACAGCACAGGCACAGGCACTGGGCAACCAGACACAGACAACAAGGCCTGAGCGACACACTGGCACAACCTGACACAACACAAACACAGACACAAACAGGCCTGAGACCTGGGCAACAAGGCCTGAGCACAAGCACAGGCACACAGGCACAGCCAACAGCACAACACAGGCCTGAGCCTGGGCACAGCCAGCACAGCACAGGCCGGCCAGCACAGGGCACACAGGCACACAGCACAGCACAGGCACTGGCCACAGGGCAACCCACGACACAGGACACAGGCACAGACACCTGAGAGCACAGGCCAGGCACAGAACAGACACAAGACACAGGCCTGAGGCCTGAGCCTGGGCCTGACCTGACCGAGCCTGAGCCTGGGCACAGGCACAGGCCTGGGCACAACAGGCCTGAGCCTGGGCACAGAGCTGGGCACAGAGCACAGGCACAGGCCTGGGCCTGGACACAGCAGCACGCAAGCACCAGCCTGACTGGGCACATGGGCCTGACACGAAGCACGGCCACAGGCCTGGGCACAGCGCACACGGCCAGCACCCTGCAAAGGCACAGCACGAGCCTGGGCACAACACACGGCACAGGCACAACACACTACTGAGCACTGAACACAAACACTGAGCCACAAACAAACACAAACACACAACAGCCACACATGCACGCAACACAAACACAAACACAGACACAACAAACAACACAAACACAGACACAAACACAAACACAAACACAAAACTACACAAAACAACACAACACAACACAACGACACAAACACAAACACAAACACAAACACACACAACACAAACCAAACACAACACAAAACAAACACAAACCAAACACAAACACAAACACAAACACAAACACAAAACAAACACAAACACAAACACAAACACAAACACAACACAAACACAACACAAACACAAACACAAAACACAAACACAAACACAAACACAAACAAAACACAAACACAACACAAAACACAAACACAAACACAAACACAACACAACACAAAACAACACAACACAAACACAAACACAAACACAAACACAACACAACAAAACAAAACACAAACAAAAACAAACAAAACAAAAAAAAAAAAAAAAAAAAAAAAAAAAAAAAAAAAAAAAAAAAAAAAAAAAAAAAAAAAAAAAAAAAAAAAAAAAAAAAAAAAAAAAAAAAAAAAAAAAAAAAAAAAAAAAAAAAAAAAAAAAAAAAAAAAAAAAAAAAAAAAAAAAAAAAAAAAAAAAAAAAAAAAAAAAAAAAAAAAAAAAAAAAAAAAAAAAAAAAAAAAAAAAAAAAAAAAAAAAAAAAAAAAAAAAAAAAAAAAAACCGACACAACACAAACACAACACACAACACAAACACAACAACACAACACACACACCCCCCCCCCCCCCCCCCCACCACACACAGACACAGCACAGGCACAGGCACAGCACAGGCACAGGCCTGGCCTGGACAGACAGGCACTGGGCACAGGCACACACAGGCGCGGCCTGACAAGGCACAGGCCTGAGGCACAGACACAGGCCTGAGGCACAGGCCTGGGCCTGGACAGACACTGAGCACAGGCCTGGGCCTGGGCACCCTGAGCCTGGGCACAGCACACCTGGGCACATGGCCTGAGCCTGGGCACTGAGGCCTGACCTGAGCCTGGGCACAGGCACAGGCCTGAGCCTGGGCACAGACACAGAGCCTGAGCCTGGGCACACCTGGGCCTGCCTGGGCCGGCACAGGCCAGGCGCCGACCTGGGCGACAACACAGGCACACTGGCCTGGCCACTGACTGGCCACGCACAGGCCTGGCCTGGGCCACAGGCCACCGGCACAGGCCTGGGCACAGCACAGGCACAGGCACACTGAGCCAGGCACAGGCCAGGCACAGGCCTGACACGGCCTGACCTGAGGCCTGGGCCTGGCCTGACCTGAGCCTGGAGCCTGGCACACCTGACACAGGCACACACTGGGCACATGACCAGCACACAGACACATGGCCAGCACAGGCACAGGCGCAGGCCACCTGGGCTGCACAGGCACACACACACACTGACACTCCTGAGCACTAACACACTGAGCACAGGCCTGGGCACTGACACTGAAGCCTGGGCACACACAGACTACAGGCACTGGGCCTGAGGCTGGGCCTGGACAGGCGAGGCACTAGCTGGGCCTGGGCCTGACACAGGGCATGGCACTAGCCTGGGCTGCACAGGAGCCTGGGCACAGCAGGCCTAGCCTGAGCACAGAGCACTGACACAGGCCTGAGCCTGGGCACAGACAGGCACAGAGCACAGGCCTGACCTGGGCACAGGCCTGGCACATGGCCTACAGCCTGGGCACAACAGGCACACCTGGGCCTGAGCACTGGGCACAGGCCTGAGGCACTGGGCCTGAGCACAGGCACACACATAGAGCCTGGGCACAGCCTAGCCAGCCTGGGCCTGGGCACAGGCCAGGCCTGGGCCTGAGGCCTGGGCAGCTGGCAAGGCCTGGGCCTGAAGCCTGGGCCTGGGCACACTGGGCCTGAAGGCACAGGCCTGAGCACAGCCTGGGCCTGACACAGGCACAGGCAAGGCTGAGCTGAGCCTGGGCCTGGAGCTGAGGCCTGGGCACAGGACTGAGCACTAGCCTGGGCAAAGCCTGAGCCTGGGCACAAGGCCTGCTTGAAAGGCCAATGAGCACTGAGCCTGAGGCCTGAGCCTGAAGGCAACATAACTGGGAAAACAGGCCTAGAAGGCACAGGCCTGAGACCTGAAGGCACAGACCTGGGCCTGGGCCTGGGCCTGACAACAGGCACAGCCTGAGCCTGACACGCAAGGCCTGAGCACTGGCCTGGGCACAGGCAACACTGGGCAAGGCACAGGCCTGAGGCACTGGGCACAGCACAGGCACAGGCACTGAGCATAGGCACAGGACTGAGCACATGAGCCTGGCCTGGGCATAGGCACTGGACACAGGCACAGACACTGACTGAAAACCACAAGGCACAGACACAAGCACTGGGCTGAGACAACAGGCACAGACACAGGCCTGACAACAAGCACTAGGCACAAGCCTAGGCCTGAGAGCAAAACTGACATGAACAGCATGGCACTGAGGCACTACAGGCCTGGGCACACAAAAGGCCTAAGAACCTGAGGCCATGGCACAGGCTAAGACTGAGGCACAGGCACATGGGCCTGAAAGCACTGCAGGCCTAAATCTGGAGCAACTGGGCACTGAAGCCTGGGCCTGGGCTACTTAAAAAACAAAACAAAAAAAACAAAAAAAATAAAACAAACAACAAACACAAACACAACACAAACAAAGCACAACAAACAAACAAAACAAAACAAAGCACAGACACAAACAAACAAACAAACACTGACACAAAGACAAACACACCTGGCAAAAAAAACAACAAACACTAAAGCAAACAAAACAAACACAGCACTACAAAGCACAAGCACAAACAACACAACAACACAAGCCTGACACAAACACAAACACAGACAAACACAACAAGCAAAAAACTGGCACAGAACAACAACCAGACACGACATGACACTAACACAAACACAGCCTGAACATGGCAAACACAGACACAATGACAAGCACAAGACAAACAAAAAGCACAAGACACAAGACACAAGACACAAGACAAGCACAAAACAAACATGCACAGCCTGACACAGGCAACAGCCTAACAAACACAACATGAACACAGCCTGACCTGGCAACAAGCAACAGCACAAACACAAACTGGGCAAACAACAACAACACAGACACAAACCGGGCACGCAACTGGGCACTACAAGCACAAGGCACACAGACCTGAAACACATGCAACAGGCACACAACTGCAACTAGCACAACTACCTGGGCACAAAGCCTGGGACGCAACGCACAACGACAGGCCTGAGAAGACCAGCACATGAGGCTGGGCAAACTAGCCGACAGCCAGCTGCCAGCACAGGCAACGGCTGACTGGCAGACACACAAACCTGCAAGCACTACAGGCACAGCACAAAGCCTGAACACAGACAATGGCACTGAAAACACAGCAAACACAGAAACACAGACACAAACACAGCCTGGCCTGGCAAACTACAAACACAAAAAACACTAGCACAAAAGAAAAAGACCTGACAAAGCAACAAAGCCTGAGCACAACACAGACTGCAACAAGACACTAAGCCTGACACAAAAAGCCTGGCACATAGCACAGGCACAAATGACCTAGGCCTGACCTGAAACACTGGCACAAGCCTGACACATGACACTGATAACAACAAGACAAGACACTAACACAGCAAAACAACAACACAAACTGACCAATGACACTAAGCACAAAGCAACACAGGCACTGGACAAACTGAGCAAACACACTGACACAGCACTGAGCACTAGGGCCTGAGGCACAAACAAGGCACTGAAAACACAAACAAACACACTGAACACAATGGAAACACAACACTGGGCACTGACACAAACACAAACTAAACACAACACAAAACACAAACACAACAAACACAAACACAAGCAAACAACAACAACAAACAAAGCACAAAAACACTGAGCACAAAAAACACACTGAGCACAGCAACAAGACACAACAAAAAAACCTAACACAATGGGCCTGAACACAGAAAGCAAACAAAAAAACAAACAATGCACAAGCACAGACACAAAGCACTGACACAGACACAAACAGAACACTGAACCTAACAGCAAAACCTGGGCCTGAACACAAATACAACAGACCTGAACACAATACAGACACAGACATGACACAGACACAGCCAGACCTGACACAACACAACAACCAAACACACTGAACAGCACATGAGCCTGGGCACTGAGCACAAAGCACAAACACAAACACAACAAACACTGAGCCTGAAAACAAACTGAACAAAACAAACAGCAAACTAAACAAAACAAAACAGCAATGACACAAACACAAAACAAACATGAAGCACAAAACAAACAAAAGACTAAACACAAAACAAACAAACACAGCACAGAACTGACATAAACACAAACACAAAGCACAGACACTGAACAAACAGGCAAACAGAACACAAGCACAAACACAAACAAAACACAGCAAACAAACAAAACAAACAACACTAAACACAAAACAAAAAAACATAAACACAAACACAAACACAAACACATGACACAGACACAAACACAAACAAAAAACACTAAGCACAAAAACACAAAACAAAACAAACTGACACAACAACAACAAAACACAAACAAACCATGAAACACAGAACTGACAAACAAACACAAACACAACAAACAATGGCAAAGCACAAACACAAAAAAACACATGACACAAAAACACATAACAAACAAAACACAATAACACAAGACACAACAACAAACATAAACACAAACAAAACAAAACACAAACATAAAACAAACAAAACAAAACACAACTAAAACAAAAAAACAAAAAAAACAAAACAAAACAAAATAAAAACAAACACAAACACAAACACAACACAAACAAAAAAATACAAACAAAACAAACATAACAAAATAAACAAAACAAACAAACAAAAACAAAAAAAAAAAACACATAACACAAACAAAATACAACATAAACACAATAACAAACAAATACAATAACATAAACATAAAATAAAACAAAACACAAACAAAACATAAACACAAAACAACATAACACAAACACAAATAAAACAAATACAAACACAAAACAAACAAACACAACACAAACACAAACACAAACACAAACACAAACACACAACACAAACACAAACAAAACACAAACACAAACACAAACACAAACACAACACACAAAATATATATATATATATATATATATATATATATATATATATATATATATATATATATATATATATATATCTTCCGATACAATGCTCGTGGGCGGTGATTTAACTCGAATTTACCACTGTTGATTTTGTTTTAAGTTTAATCGATGATTACTAATAACTCAGACTTACGTAATTGTCCTATTTTATCTTTTTATTAACTTTGGACATTTAGTTCAGTAACCTTGACCTTGGAATATTACATTTGTTTCAATTATATTTCATTCTACTTACAGTTGCTAAATTAATGTAATTTTTGCTCACAGTTTCTCTTTAAATTGTTTATATTTAATAATCTCTCTTACAGAAAGAAATTGCTTTTACTAATTGAATGAATATTTGGTTACTGTAAGCTGTAAACCCGCTCTAATCTCTACTACCGTAATAGTTAAAATAAGTTATAGTGTTAAATATTGTATAATATTGTAAATAGAATATTCTTATACTCCTGAAAGTAGCGAGTTTATTTTCTGGTCCTTCATTTTCTCTATAATCCAACTGTCTTAACACAGGAATCAAGTTACCAATAATACAATTCGTAACATTGGACCTACGAACCGGATTATCACCGACTATTATAATCATAATCTGATATATCTAGTTAATAACGTTATCTGCACATCAACAATTAAAGGCATCATCGTAAGTATAAAATTATAGGTGTTTATCTAGTTATATTTCAAGGAAGTCAACTCACCGGATATCGAGGTCTACAAGCAAATCCTTCCGGAACTGGTTGGCTTCATATAACGGTAATGGTCAGTATCCTTACTTATAAGTCCTACCTCTAACCACATACATTCTTCAGTGTTAAAATGTCGAAGGTAAATCAATTCCAGACACTCAGTAAACAACGTGCAACACTAAAATGAAGGTATTTTAACCAGGTTTTTAAACCTTTTTCACAAAAACCAATCAGTACTTATTTTAGCTTAATTTAGATTCTTGTTCGAAGACTGTTCGGGGACCGTTCTCTTCAACCCTAGCCATTCTTTTCTTGTTGGTGTTGCGTTGTTTTGTGTAATTTTGTAGTTTCCAATCATGAGTTCTAGTTTTTTTGGTGTTAATAAGAAGGAAAAAAGTTTAGATTTTATTTGAATAGTTATGCTATTCGATTTAAGTGTGTGCGTGTTGTATAGCTGCGTGTGGTTAATCCAGTTTCGTTTACTGGTATCTTACGAGGTCGTCATGGAATAGACGGAGGGATTCGGAGGGCAGATGGATCTAGAGATTCTTATACCTCCTCAGGGAGGTCGTCAAGGAGTTGTGTAAGAATTGTGGGGGTGTATTTGGATTTTAGTTTGTTTTTTTACGTGGGAATTGAAAAAATAGGTAGTTGTAGAGAGTGGTAAGAATCTCTCTGGTTGAGATTGTGTCGCCGAAAATTCGTTTGTGTACAAAGTTTCTTTGTAATGTTTGTATTGCGTGTGATGAGTGGTATGTTTACGTGTTATATAGTGAGATCATTAGGGTACCTGTGTTGAGTATTGGACGTTCACAAAATGCGATAGAGAAGAGGTGATTGGGGTTTATGTTAGTGTATATGGGTGCTCGGAAATGCATAACAGGGCTTATACATATGTATATGTTTTGTAAGTGTGTTGTAGTGTTTTGGGGTGGCAACCTTTGATTGTACCCGGAGGGCGCCCAGTAACTTCGCTTGGTTTCTCATCCTGTTAAGTGTTCTATGAACATCGGGGACCCAATTAAGTCACACTGAAGGGAATTCAGAAATAGGTGACTTCTTGTTGGAGTTTGAGTTTTTCGTGAGTTAGAGCAAAGGAAACATTAATGTCGGCTAGATTTGGAAATTTGACTTCGTGGTAGTTAGGATGTCGAAGAGGATTGCTTGGGTTTTGGTGGGATTGAGGAAGACTCTCCATCGGTTGGCCCAGTTGGAAATGTTTCGGAAGGTTTTGGATATGTGGGGGGGGGGGGCGTTTCGCTGTTCTGTTGCACCGGCCAGAAGGCAGTGTCATCCGCAAACTGCGCAATGACTACACCGAGTTGTGTTACTTCAGGAATTTCGGAAGAGAAGATAGTGTAAAGAATCGGGGCTAAAGTAGAACCTTGCGATACGCCTGCTGTAGGTTGAAATGGATCGGAGAAGGTGTTACCTACTTTGACTCGAACTGACCGAATGGTCAGGTACGAGGGTAGGAGTTTGGAAAAAGGATCGGGTATGTTAAGGTTACGGATCTTGTGGAGGAGATCGGCGTGTCAGGCCTTGTCAAATACTTGCTTAATGTCCAGAAACACAGCCAAGTTGCATTGCTTGTGATTGAATGCTGTAATGGTCAGTTATAACCAAACAGAAATACACAAATCGGTATTACCTAAAATATTCAATGACTTTAACAATATTTAAGTTTCTATTGAAATGCTGGATGAATCAGAAGAAAGTTATCGTGAAGAGTCTGAAATTTATTATTACGATACATTAAGTAAAGTAGAATCTATCTTGAGACAGAGTCAATTTCGTTTCCGTTACCTCTAATTTAAGTAATAATGCATCATCTGATAATAGCAATAATAGAATGAACACTAAATTACCTGATATTGAATTGCCGTCCTTTGGGAAAAGTTATGTTCAATGAGTTGCATATAAAAATTTGACTCTTTGATACACGACCGTAATGATTTAACAATTATTGAAAAATATCATTATGTGAATTCAAGTTTAGAGGGAGACGCTTGTAAAATGATTGCTACTAACCCAAGAGTTTCCATGTCTTGTTGCGAAAATAGTCCTTGTTCCAAATTTTTTAAGGCATTGGAGAATGGACTATCTTGGGAAAAGTATTCTCCTTACAAAATTTGAAACAAGAACCATTTTCGCAACAAGACATGGGTGTAGTTAAACGAAATTCGTATGCAGGAAATTCAAAGCAGAATTAAGGTTAGAGATTGTAAAAGATTAGAAACATTACCCGAAGGAATAGAACTAGTTGTTACAGGTCTTAAACAATCAACTATTAGAAATAAAACTCGATATGTACTGAAAATAGAAAATATGGATGTCTTGTGTTTATCTAATTACTGGTTAGAAAATGATTTAGAAGAAAACTCATAAATAGATATACATTATAAAATTAGAATCAAGTTAGATACATTTAAACATATTCTAAGTAGAAATAAAGAAAGAGTTGTATTTTGTGTTTATATGTATAGTGTAATGGTACACTGATGTGGCGGAGAGACCTTGGAGAGATAGAGAGGTGGGTATCGTGAAAACTGTCTTCCTTGAAAGCATCGCATCGCAAAATTTTACTTACATGAGATTTACTTTTAATGACAAAACATGCAAGCATAATACCTTAACATGGCTGGAGGTAAAAAATATATCGTTTCCTAAATGTTATTTATCACATATTTTCTTTGCAAAGTGCATTCGAGGAACTGTATACATACATTGTGAAGGATCCGGTTCCTTCAGATAGTGTCTGTATCACTTTACAAAATCCAAATCTCCCAGACAAACCGATCGACATTACATTCAGAAGAGCGGACCAGTTATCGGTGGGGGTGATAAATTGCACAAACACAAGTACAGACACAGACACAGGTGTAAACACAGACATAGAGACGGACACACCCCACAGAGACAGGCGCAAACAAGCAACCACGCAAACGCGAAAATACGAAAACACGCTAAAGAGAAAACATGCAAACACGCAAACACGAAAATACAAACACGCAGAAAGGGCATTACCTTAAACTATAAGAACTCTCGTGTTATAAACGTTCAATCGATGAGAGATGTGGTGATTAGGAATAGTAAATACGCTCTTTTTGCATATAACTATAGGATAATAGTTCGAGACAAGTGCTACAATGTATTCAGTAGACACGAATCTAAACAGTATAGAATAAGTTTCTTTACACGACGAAGGATTGAAAACTTTGACACTTTACCGTTTGGGTATAAGGAATCAAAGGAAACAAATAATAAAAATTATTTATTTATAGACTCCAAATTATAGAGGATGAGCGTCAACTGCTGGTTTTGATTCAGATTTTGAAGAGGGGGTCTTCGGAAAGGAGGAGCGCGTCCAGAATCGAGCTGTCCTTACCTCTGCCTATACCCCGTGATGGGGTATAGGCCATCGACCCTGTCCTTATTCTTTTGCCTTCTGTCGGTGGTGGCGATGACGGGGGTCTGTTCATCCGCCTGTCTTTTTTGATGGATGGGTGTAGATGTCAGCCCGCGATTTCTCTCGGTTTGTCGTCGTCTTTTAATTTTTAACAGGCGATTCATCTCAGCCTCATGTCTTTCTAGGGCGACACAACCTTCGACAAATTTCGTCTCCTTAACTGCAGTTTGGCATTTCTTCATTTTTCTAACGACCTCTAATTCGTGTTCGAAATCGAACGCTACAACTACTGCAAAGTATTCCGTTTTTATATATATATATATATATATATATATATATATATATATATATATATATATATCACAAAGTCATTATCAGAGTCATAGAAAGTCTGGAAATTTTCTAAACAGTTTTTAGAAATTTCCCAATCCGACATAACGACTAGAAATTGCATTCCATTCCTCGAAAATCACCCTATCGCTAACCAATTAGACTTTAACCTAAAGGTCGCATTACGTAAAGTAGCATCACATTCTTCTATTAAATCTTTCGACTACAGCCGTCTTGCCGTCAGAATTGTTTGTCGTATATTAATTGATTTGATGTTTGTTAAAGAATTGCTTAACGCAATAAACTACTTAACCTTATCCGCCTGTATACTTTGAGGTATCTTCACGCATCTTTGAAATAATATCCGAAAATACGTTGATTATTGAACTTGCAATTTTCAGCTTCAGAGCACCTGCCCACGCCATCTTGCTAAATACACCGATAACCGTCAGTATATAATTATATCCGTCATTATATTTACTCAGATTTCTCATATCGCAAAGATCCGCCTGTCTGCCATAACTCAAAAAAATGTTACTCAGAATGTACCTGCTTCGAGTAAATTTCTCACTACAGTTTTATGCACAGTGTACGCTTCTTGCATAACCACGCTCTAATATCTTCCCTAGGGATATATTTATAAGTCTCAACTCCTTTTTTGACAGAGGTATTTCTGCTAAGGCCGAACTTGTAGGTAAAACTGTCTTTTGTGATAGTGTGATAGTATAACCCCTTATCGGTAAAAAAACTCGAAAATTAAATAATAGTGGTAAATAAAGATTGTATATTATCTTTCGCATGTATTTAAAGTGTAATCACCATCGAATGAACATTATTATAATGTATTCTCCTGTTTATGAACCAACATCAAGGGACATTAGAGATTTTACTGACTTGTTAATAAACTATTATAATATAACGGTTCAAGATGAAATCGATGAAGTGGATGAGGTGAATGTATCTCAAATCCATGATGATGGTGATGATTCGCAGAGCTATGAGGTAGAGGAGAAGGACGCATCTCAAAACCATGATCATAGTGCCGAATCACAGTCGAAGAAGAACACCGATAAAAATGTAATTAAATAAATGATGTATTGGTTTTAAAAATATATTTTCAAACAGCGGAAAGAAAATACGTCTGAAGGTATGCATATTATTTTTAATATATATATTTTACTTGATATTGTTCACAAAAATACTATTAAAGATTTTAGTGTATTATTATCCTTATTGGATGACGTCATAAACCAACTTTGCAATAGCGTTAGCTGTTATTCTATAGAATCGATCTCAGTTGATTTGTTTAGTTTACTTAATTAGATAAAGGTATGCGTGTTAGGATAGTTTTTTAATTAATAACATTATGCCGGCACGTATTTGTGGATTTAAACTGTGTACTTATTGATTCGAATATAATAAACCATTCAAACCTTTAATCTTTTTATTTCTGCTATATCAATTGGCGGAAAGGTGGTCCGTGAAATGTAAGTATGACTCCAGGACATTTTTTGGAGGCCTAATGCGGCCTTAAAAACTCTCCAGATTGCGATTTATAAAAAACGATTAAAACATTTTTTACTAGCAAATGCGTTTTACAACGTTGAAGATTTTTTATCGACAAATTTTGCAACTTTGTAGTAATAAATATTGTTATATTTTGTTAACTCAATGTATGTCTTCTTAATAATGGCCTTTTACACCATATTTATGTTAATTTATGTAAATTATACTTAATTAATATTGGACGTGTGTAAATACTAATTGTATACATAGCACTAATAAATTACTACTACTTATGAGTTTATATGGAGACCCCAGTATTAGAATGCTATTTTAAACTTTAAGGTTTCACACCATAATAATAATTACAGAAATATACAGCTACGTTTTAAAAATAAATCAGTAAATAGGGCTATGCACACAAACAAGCGGAGCCCGCTGCAGTGGGGATATGACTTTGTGACGTTTGTAGCGTGCTAAAATCGATTTCGAATCTTTTCGTATCGACTTACTTTTCTTTATTCATTATTCGAAAAATTAGCTTTAGATTGAAAACTTATGTTTGTCGATTGCCTATTTACTCGTTATTTGTTTCATTAACATAACTTACCTGAATTTTTGAGCTTATACTGTTTTACCTTTATAAATTACTTAAACTTCCTGTATAGATTAAATTATTATTAGTTTCTCAAAAGTACATACAAGCGCCATCTAGGAAATGTTCAGGGTTCTGGTTAGTTTAATAATAATTTACTTACAGATATCTGTTACTTAGCTGAATTAGCGCTAGATGGTATCATTTAATTTACATTTTATTGGAAATTATTTATTTAACATTTTAACAATAGTTATGGTAACAATGTGTATGATAACAACAATTTGATTGAATAACGTGTTGAGTTGGCCATTTTGGACGAAATTGAACTTTCTTAAGAAAAATCTTTTTTCCTGTTTTAAAAGAAAGATGACTCCTATCGTGTTTGTGTCGACTTTCGTAAAGTCAATGGGGTAACGGATAAGGATGCTTATCCTTTGCCATACATTTCTTACATTCTGGACCGTTTACGCTGTATGGTACCTTTCCAGTTTAGACATTCGATCCGCTTATTGGCAGATTCCTCTGTCGGAGGAATCGGAACCTATTACTGCTTTCATCGTCCCCGGACGTAGACTTTTTCAATTTACCAGGCTGCCTTTTGGCCTACACAATTCACACACTACTTTCGAAGGATAACCTGATCGAGTTTTGGGGGAGACTGCAACGGGCCTAACACCCTTGGTTATTACTTTTGTTTGGTTAACCCGCTACATAGAATAAGATTTGAGTTCTTTTAAACCTTTTTATAATTTCAACATTATTGAATAAAATTCAATACTGTTATTCTAAAACTTAAAATGATTATATTTTATTACCGTTTATTAAAGTTGAATGGACTCAATTTATAAAAATATAATCTACTAGTTCAATTTTAATTCGCTTGCTATTTAATTTTAGTTTGAGTAAATGAACTTTAATATTTACGTTTGCGAGTTCTTTTCTTACTTAAAGGCACCAGCTAGCCCAAATGTTAGAATAAAAAGAAATGATTACTGTTATTATTGACCAAAGTTATGCTCGATTCGCTTTACTTATTTATCTGGATTCCTCTTGAGTGTACTTCTTTCTGCACTGACATATTCAATATTTGTATAAGCTTTTAATATTAATAATCTTTAGCAATAAAAGTAAATCAAACGTTATACTCATTTAATGGAATCCAAAATCTGAACGAAAATGTATCATTGCGTTGTTTACAAACACATAAACATTAAACCTATAATTTAAAATAACCTTTTTAAAGCTAACATATAAGAATAAAATCTTTATCAGAATTAAACGATTTGTTTATCGTTTAACTGTGATGTTCAAATTTAAAGTTTGTAGAAAATCAAACACATAAACGTTTTATTTATTTACACAGTCAAAAGGTTCTTACTTGTTACTTTCGTTGAACGCTGAGACGTAAGGTATTTCGGCTTCTTCCCTTATAATTCGTGCCTCTGCGTGTTGGAGCTTCTAAACCAACTATTATCGCTTACTTAAGGCGACTATTTTTAAAAACTACACATCATTATGACAGCGTCATTCCCTTCTCCTTCAACCCATATTGTGCACATGTAAATGCCACGTATTTTAAATATTTTCTAATTAAACATGCAAATAACGTAGTGAAGCAAATTCAATATTTTCATCTTAATATTGATTGCATTCAAATACAAATAACCAATAACCATTTCTTTACCTAGAAAAATAACTATCAATTTTCGTATAATTTAGCGCGAAATTTTTAATTTTCTAAAGCTCGCGTTACAAGACTTAGAACCTTACTGTTTCGCTTATCTTGACGATATTCTTTTGGCTACACCAACTTTCGAAAAACAAATTTTGGAAAAAATATTTCAACGTCTGTCTTCTGCAGGTCTCACTTTGAGACAGGATAAATGTCATTTTTGCCGTTCTGAAAAAATATTTAGGATATGTAGTCAACAAGGATCGACTCCTAGTAGATCTAGATAAAGTATCTGCGTTTTATACCCAACTGTTCTTCTGTTATCAAACCGTTAACTTCTCTTACTAAAAAGAATACTCCGTTCGTCTGTCCTGCTGAATGCGAAACGGCATTCACTTCTTTAAAAGAATGTTTAGTGTCCGCTCCTATCATTTCCTGTCCGTATTTATCGCAGCCGCTTATCATCCAAACGGAAGCGTCTGACTTTGCAATCGGTACTTTGTTATGTCAACAATTTCCTACTGCTGAAAAAGTGATTAGTTTTATTAGCCGATCACTTGGTCGATTGGTTAAGGCTAAACGTCACTATATATCGATGTTGCTAAAATAATACATAAAAAAATATGTGAAAACTACGAGTGCCTTACAGAAAAGCTACGGTATTACAACTACAAACCTACATCGGTCATTGATAATCAAAAATCTAAAATTTATTGGGACATTTTACGGTGATTTTCGCTGATTTAGCTGAATAAACTACAAAATCCAACTGTACGTCTCTATCGATGGGCGATTCGCCTGCAATAACACGATTTCTCTATCATCCATCGTAAAGGAAAAAAACACATTGTACCGGATACTCTTTCTAGATCTGCTCCTAAAATATACTGTATTACTCCTACTCCTTCGATTTCACTAGTTACTTTACCAGTTCATGGTAAATGATATCTGAAAACAATTGCTCGGGTCTCTAAGTTTCCTTCTTGGTTCGTAAAGGACGGTTTACTTTATAAACGTTCCAAATTTTCTTCTGCTTATTCTTCTTTAACTGATTCGGAAATAGTCGTTCCTAAGCAATAGCGGAAACGAATTCTATCTGGAAATCATGATCTTCCAACATCTGGTCACTTTGGAGTTACTAAAACTATTACTGCGATTGCTGTGCATTACTACTGGCCTGCACTTCGTGCAGATGTCGTTTGCTATATTCGTCAGTGTGCTGTATGTTCTGCACATAAAGTCGAACAGTCCGCTCTACCTGGTTTTCTAGTACCAAGAGTCAAACCTACTAAACCTTGGCAAATCTTATGTCTTGATATCGTTGGTCCTCTTCCTAGATTCTCCAAAGGACATGCTTCCGTTTTAGTTGTGGCTGATCGCTTTACCAAATTTGCTTGTTTCATTCCATTACGTCATGCTACCGCTTCTGCTGTTTGTCAAGTCGTGGAAGACAATATGTTTCTTATGTTCGGTACTCTCCGGTACATCATTAGTTATATTGGCCTGCAGTTTCGCAGCAATGAATTTACCAAATTATGCTCCGATTATCTTTAACACCAAATACCATCCTAGGGCAAATCCTGCAGAAAGAATTAATAAAGTTTTGAAAATGCTTATCTCTTCCTATACCACTCAGAATCAACGTAAGTTGGATGTAAATTTAGCTAAAATTGGTTGGTGATCTTGTAGGTCCACCACCTTCTTCGGATTCCACACTATTACGCTCAGATCGTGCTATACCTCTTGACAATAAACTAGTTCATCAGTTTGACTCTATTCGCTCAGATATCAATAAACGACTGGTCAAAGCCTATCAAACTCGACATCTACGCTACAATATGCGACGTAGACTTGTTAAATTTAAGTTAGGGGATAGTGTGTGGAAACGCAATTACGTTCTATTTAATGCTGCTCGCCACTTTAACGCAAAACTTGCTCCAAAATTTACTAGTACTTTTCTAATTCACAAAAAATCTTTCTTCTTAGACTTATGAGTTAAAAGATCACTCTGGGAAATCCTTAGGGGTTTACCTTGTAAAGGACTTGAAGCTGTCTCTCCCTGTTCCTAACTTACGCTTCGCTATCCCAAGGGACTCAAAAGACACAAACATCCTTTGTAACCCGTTCCTTTTCTTTTTCGTAGTTGACGACAGTCTTTCTTTTGGTTTCTCTCTCTTTCTTTTGGGTGGTTGGTTGGGCATAATTAGGGAAGCAATTTCAGGGGTTACATCTGAGGCCTGTATCTATTCCTCGCTTTCTTTATCCTTACGTCAATGTCGTTTACACTTAACTTTCTTCCCTCTTTCTTCTCATTCTTACGTTCGGTATATATATATATATATATATATATATATCATATATATATATATATATATATATATATATATATATATATATATATATATATGTATGTATATATATATATATATATATATATATTCACTTTCACCGAAGGGTAAGCCACATGTTTCTTTTCAATCCAATACCCAATAATGTTTAACTGCTTTTAGTAGATGGACTCCTCGCACTAAACATCATTAGCTAAAAATTAAAAAGGAAAAAACAAAACGTAAAACTTTTTGGAGCTCGACTTACATCATAGATGTAAAACCTATTATCAGAGTATTACTTTGTACTTATTCCGGGTATATTTTTGTTAGATTCTTCTACTTTTCTTCTTTCTTCCAGTCTTTCTTGGTTGCTTCCCGTTACACGTTGCAACTAGATGTTCGAGGTAGCATCGTTCTAACCTGTACTAGCCTACTCACTGTAACGAAGTGTGGATCTTGCGGATAGCCAGAGATGGAGGTTAGTTACTAATCAGAAAAGGTCAGGCTATTCTATTGATACTATGTTTCTCTTATAAAGTGGGTACGATAGATGTTTATAATCAACAATACTCCCTTTTATTTCGTATACAACGTGCTGCTACAACCTAAAAGTGTGTTTTAATAAAAGATATCTCCATCGTCAACAGTAAATATTTACCTTATTAAAATTTTCTTTGTTTACACTTGTTTTGAACTGAGATGAACGTTATAGTGTATTGCACTCGAATATCCATCATGTGTCAAGAATTGCTAAAATGTCTGTGATTTTTTTTGCATTAAAACGATCGTAACGTTAATTGTTGTTGGGGTTGATTGACAGCTTACTTTTCTATGATTTTTAGAACCACCATCCATTTTGACCATTGTCAGTTAGGAGTTTTATCTGCGCAAAAGCTTTTAATTTACTTAATATCATAACTGTATTACTATTGATTATTTATCAGGGGTTTGTGTAAATTAAATTTTTTGTTTCTGAAACAACAGCCAGTCAGTTAATCTAAAAAAAATTAGTTTAAGTCAATCTATAACCAGGTAGGTTGATTTTCTCCTTTTCAGGTTAACTCTTGAAAGTACTTTCATGCAAACCAGGGAAGGCATATGTTGTCTTTGTAAAAGTTTTTTTACATTCCAAATGTTTGGTTGCTCAAAGAGTATATATATATATATATATATATATATATAAATTAACTTGCCGGCTTTTTAATTATTTGTGAAATATTAATTATTAATTGTTAATTATTTATATGGGTCTGTGATAACCGTTTGGTCAAATTTGTGTAATATAAGGTTACCTGGGTAATTGACATTTGTTTCTTATTGCTTCCTTTCTTCCCGTTTCAAGCTTTACGGGGCTCTCGCTCATAAAATCATTATTTTCTCTTATTAAAGCTTGAGGCGCCTAAACTTTGCTTATTATATTAGTTACGTGTATTACTACAACTTCTTTCTTTCGTCTCTCTAATCTAAATCAACCTAATAATTATCTGCACTCCAAAACACCCACGCTATCCAAGTGTTTAATGGTCATTTAACCGTTTGACTAAGTTACTAGCCGAGTTTACTGATTTATTTACATTTATGTTACGTGGTAGGTTAGACACGTGACAAACTTACTTTGCCAATAACTGTAGAGCATAAAACAGTTATGTTAGATGTACTAGTGGCACCTCATAAATTAACTTTAGTTATAGATTTCTGGAAAGCGATAAACTGCGTCCCTGATCTTCGAAATGGACGGTGGACATTTGGTAACGACACTTGCCTAGACTCTATTTCTTCTGAACACTTAAGCTCTTTCTCTAGTCTTCCTTTGTGTCAACAGTCTTGTCTAAAAACACAAAAGACACGTGACAAGTTTAGGAGCCCTAACGGTGGTAGTATGCGGGCCCCATACCATTTCCAATTTCCCGCTGTAACAGTTAAATCTACATTTAAAATGTGTTACTACCAGGTGGGGCCACGATCAATTTCTATTACAGGAACATTCATTAGTTTTAAAAATACACTAGTAGATGGCGTTACAATAAATCAGAGGGCCAGACAAGGGGAGAAGACCTAAGAACAAGTCCCGAAGGCCTACAGTCTTATGAAATAGTATGAGGACCCCTTATAATTACTATGTTATATGCTGTTGACGTAATAAAATTTTGTTTCGTTATACTTAAGATTGATTTGGTCGCGAATGATTTGAATGACAGTAAAATTTAGTTATGAATCATAATTAAAACAAAAGGTCTGTGATATATTGTAACTCATAATTAAAACCAAGATAAGTGTTCCATGACAGAGGGGAAGCCCTGAGGGCAGGTTCAAGTGTCCTATACCTATGTTACAAGTTAGTGTTAGGGCCCCTTATTTCAAATTTCCCGCTATAACGATTACAAGGACCTATGTATGTACTTTTAAAATCGCTAGGTGGAGCCATCTCTATTAGAGAAAACATTCATTAGTCCATACATCACTAGATGGCACCACAAACAAAGCCTAACTAGTCCTAGAAATACACCGATAGATGGAGCCACCTCTATTACATAAAACATTCATTATTCGTAGATATACCCCACTAGATGGTGCTACAGATTTCAATTTCACTCAAAGGAGCCACGACAAGGGGCTAAGCCCCATAAGCTAGTTCCTATACCACCCTTACGAAATAGTATGAGGGCCCCCTTATTAGAATACTATTTACCGTCAGGGGCAACGACAAGGGGGCGAAGATCCTAACACAAGTTCCTACAACTGCCTTATGAGATAGTGTTAGAGCCCCTTATAGAATACTATTTACCGCATTAGGGTCTTCTTATTACAATACAAATTCAAATTTCCCGCTGAGTAGATTAGGTTCTGAACTTGACTAAAGTAGTTATGGTTCTGAACTGGGCTATCCCAATGTAACTCCAAGGGCCTCAAGGTTAAACCACGCCCTCCACGTGGTCGTCAAGGTGAAAAATGAAAGCAAGTTTCTCCCTTCTACTTCATATAAAAAGAGGGAAAACGTACATGAAATAACAATACAAACGCTACCGGTTAAAAATCAGGTATCTTTTGAAATTCTTAGGCGTTTCTCAGAATGTCCTAAACTTGAGTGAATATTTGTATATTGTCTAAGGTTCATGTTGAATTATTGAAATTTAAAGCAACGTATAACTAATAATTACGTATCACGTATTGAAATGGGAAGTGTTACAAACAACATTTTGAAACTAGTTCAATTAAAAGCATTTTCGCAAGAAATTACTATACTAAAATATTTCCTGTTTTGTTACCAAAAAATCACTTTGTAACTAATTTAATTATAAAGTACTGCCAAGAAAATCAGTTAAATGCAGGTTAAGAAGGTACGTTAGTGCATGTGAGACAGAGATATTGGCCTCTATCATGAATGAATTGCGTACGATAGGCCATACATTAATGTATTAAGTTAAACATTTACCTTACAACTATTTAATAGGCGCAATACCATTGGACAGTGCTACAAAGAGTCCTCCATTTTTAGTTTTCGGTGTAGACTTAGTGCTGGTCCAATTTCTCTTAAGGAAGGCAAGGGACGAATTAAAAAAGCTTATATAGCGTTATATATTTGCAAGGGCACTAAATTAGTACATCTTGTAGGTGATTTAACCAGCGAGTCTTTTTTAAATGCTTTAAAGCGCGTTATCTCTCGTAGAGGTAACATTTCAAAAATATATTCGGATAATGCTATTAATTTTGTTGGGGCAAGCAAAGAACTTAAGAGCAAGTTATGCAGAAGCATAGCATTGAATGGCATTTTATTCCTCCTCGTAGTCCACATATGGGTTGACTATGGGAACAAATATAAAGTACGTTAAAAATCATTTAAAACGGGTATTAGGCAATACGAATTCAACCATTCAAGAACTACATACCCTTCTATTACAAATAGAAGCCATTCTGAACTCCAGACCTTTATGTCCATTCACCAATGATCCCAACGATATTACCTGTTTAACACCAGAGCATTCTTTAACACGTTCACGGCTCATTGGAAATAATGTAAACTTGTATGGTGCTGACTACTGTAACTTTGTTTATTTATTAGTTTTGTGGTAAAAAGCTTAAATAATTTTAGTTTCTCAAAAAATTTTGTGCCTATTTTGAAAAAACAATCGTGACGCACATGTTGCATCGTGAGCACTGCACAGTATTTTTTTATGTGTCGGCAATAAAACATGTTTCATTATTTTATTATTTATTATGAATAATATAAGTAAATACAACGAAAACAGCATGCATGTGATAAAAAACCTAAAAGCTAAAACAAAACAACAAAAGTGAAATAAAAAATGTTGTGAATAAGAAAACAATCAGGTAAGGTTTTGTCAAGTCTACAAATTGTTATGAAATTCCTGAAAGCAAGGTTCTAGACACAATCCCGGAAGATCGGCACATGCTTTGCAATAATACATGGCATCTTTTCGAATGCCACTTTTTGAACACCAGCGACATCTTTTTCGCAACTTTCTTCCTGTTTTTCCGGTTTCACATTTGGAAGGAAGGTGTGATACATCTTGGCAACAATTTTCTGTCGGTGCATTTCCATTACTTTCCAACAATGTTTCAATAATTGAATGCCGGAAGTCTATAAAAGGCATATTTGGCCCAGAATAAACATTGTAGTTTGTAGGAATTGTGCATCATCATGTCAAAAATATGGAAACCCACTTTCTTATACCACCGAATGGTTTTTCTGTGCGTAGGGTAATACGATTGCATTTGATCTTGAAGATCTACGTTTATTATATTGTGCGATTGGCGAAGGTTTCATTTTTTGTTACCAGACCTAGAAGTAACTTCTTCCAAGTTATTTTCGTGTTCAGTTGTAAGGTAAAGTACTTCACGTTTGTCTTTCCACTTACCTACACACACATAGCCTCCATATCGCTGAATACATTCACCTGTTTTTAGTTTGGCCTGACCCACTTCTTTGGGCGTTTCCTTCCTTCCAGCACGCAAAGTACCCGTACAGTAAGTGTTTTATCCAAAAGCTTTCTTGCGAGTGATACAGAATTATAGTAATTGTCCATATAGATACTATAACCCTTATCCAAATAATCGGAGATAAGGTGCAAGACAATATTTGCAGCATGCCTTTGCCACCTACATCATCACAAGCCCGGTATAAATCTGCATTTTAAAACTGTTCCATTGCTCTGACAGTAGATAAAGTTTTATGCCATATTTATGTTTCTTGTTTTATATACTGCCGAAACACTAAATGGCCTCTCCATAATAGCATTGATTCGTCAATACTGAGGTACTTGCCGACGAGTAAATGGATTTCATTTTATTATTAAAAAATCAACCAAGGGCCTAACTTTATAGAGTCTATCTGCAGGTGGGGCTTTTCCGCCATCTTGGATATTTCGCAAAATGTAAACAGCGTAATATAATGAAATACCTATGGCTATATACATCCTGATGGCTAAATTATATAAGCGATCAGTTCGCCAATAATCACGTAATTTTGGTAGCTGCAATATCCCCATGAAAAGGACAACAAGCAAACCTTCATTTCGTTTTTGTCTACGGGCTTCCAACGGCTAATTCGTGAATGTGGTCCTTGTGGTTTATTTAGAAAAACATATGTTGCGTAGGAATTTGTCTCACTCACCAAAATGTCAAAAGTTATCATCAGCAAGCAAATAGAAAAATCAATAGGTTTTCCGTCACCACAGGGACTTTCAATTTTGTCGTCCAGTAAATGGAATAGTTTTTAGCAGAGGATTTCTACACGCTGCAAAATATTTTGATTTACAACATCTACAACTGAATCATCATGATTTAAATCAGAGCCGGTCATGTCGTCTTCATTAGGTTCTTCAATTGTTAACTTAGCCGACTCACTTCCAGAGTCTTAACATTTCTTCCTCCGATTCATACATCAATGCGATCAGTTTATAACAATAATTAGCTTAAAATACTAATGTTGTATAATAATGTGCCTCTGACTCAGTGGTAGATTGAGATAGGAGAGTTCTAATAAATAATTAAATTAACCTACCTGAAATGCTAGTTGCCTCTTTATGCTTGAATTTTCACTTAATGGCATAAAAAAGTTATTAAAAATTATGTATAAAATAATAAATTCTCGAGCGCCATGTTATCTTTAAATCAGGAAAATAACAAAACCTAAATAATGAATACTAAAAACATTTAACAGAAATGAAAATAAAATAACAAATTACATAAGTTTATTTAATAAATGGTTGAAAATACTTAAACTAAAGTATAAAAAACTTTACCTTTTAAATGTTCTGTTTATAAACTGATACAGGTACTATGAAGCAGAAGGGTTTCTGTGGTGAAGTCAATGTCTTGCTTTATGGAATTTCCTTGTAGTTTAATTCGCCAAATTTATTGGTAACAGAATGCAGAACTGGCGTTGTTCGGGTAACTTATGTAAACTTGCCATTTAGATAATATATTTTAAAATATAGACTTATACGTGCCATTAAAGATTAGTAATATTAAATACTTAAAAAAATGCATACTTTAAAAAATGAGTATTGAAAAGTAAATTAACGTTCAAATTAAAAGTACTTAAAAATAACGTGCCACCTAACGTGAAAACGTGCCTAAAAAACAAACAAATGCTTAGTTTTAAATAAATGAGAAAAAACTTACCATCAAAATTTTCTTGATGGCAATATTAAAAATTAAATAAAAATCATACTTATTGCTGTTAACAGTCAGCATCAACTAAACTAAAAAAGCTTTCAAAATAACTAAAAGTTTTCTTGCGTTGCGCTGTTACATAATATAAATCCAATTTTTTAAGAAAGGGAACTAAAACTATTTTATGTAATATTACACAAAAAGATATGTTATATGGGCAATTAAATTGCCAGTTTTCAATTTTAATTGAAAATAATTAAAAACTTTTCTAATTTTAAGCCAAATAAATTAATGATCTTAGATTAATGTATTTTTAATACAACCCAAAAAAAGGTTGTTACACCCCTTCTAAAATTTGGACTCGGAGATCACCAAAGCGGAGATTCCAAACACTAAAATAAATGAAATTATTAAAATTTAAAAAAATAACAAGAAAATGTACGAAGAAGTACGGAAAATGTGGTGACGTTGGTCAGGAAAGACCCTCGCAACACCAAAAAGCTAATGACGCGCTACCACCCGCACACGCCACTAGTCGAGAATCAAGGACCCGAAACCTTAAATAAAGTAAAAACTTTAACTGGTGGGGTTAGTGAAGCAAACCACCATCAGGAGCAAAATGAGTATCCGGTAAAAAATTTGAATCTAAGGTAAAAAGAACGGAAACCGTAACCTACCATGACCTGAAGGGACAGTGGGCAGAGAACCAGGAAACGGTCATCGTGCAACTTATAAAAAATCAAGGCTAAACGCCACTCTACTCGAGAGTATAAGTATTAAAAAAATCCTTTCGGACTAACAATAAATAATCGCGAGATTTGAGGTCGAGAGAGAGCGGTTCAATTACCCTACCCCGGTGGTCTCAAACCAAGCCTCCTAGGTACATAACACAACTACCACACCGTTCGATAAGTAAGTCAAAATCGGTAAATCCAAGATACGATTATTTTCATTGCAAATTAGCTCAGGATGCTTCGTCGTGGAGAACAAGAGAGGCCAATCTACCCTTCACGAGATTCAGGTTTCATGTTGTTCCACAGTCATCGTACAAAACTCAACATACCCTAACTAACACGCACAATTTATAAATAAATCGAAATCTAGGTGAGATAGCAAAGAGAAAGGTGATGCACTCTTACGAACACAACAACCCCCTCCTAAAACTACCAAAACGTCATAATCAGGAAGTGAACTAATCGAGGTTGACACGAGGCGAACCGAAGTCCTCAAGCACCGTCCAAGAATAGTAACACTACACAAATCAGGAAAAATAAAATAATTAAATCAATCATTAAAAATAAAAATGTATAGAAGCATTACTAGTTTTCTTATCCATGGTTATGAGTTTTACACGTCAAATTAACGATCAGAGGTAAACTCAAAATAGTTATCTTCAATTTTACTATTGTAACAATAGCAAATGGAAAATCCAATAAAGAAAGATAATCTGCCTGAGAACTAATGTCCCACAAAGTCGGAAAATAAACGCACGATGTGATCTAAATATCAAACATCATGCTAAAAATCAATCACACAATGGGATCTAAATATCAACCATCATGCTAACAAATGTAAAAAATAATTAAGTGGTTTGCAAAGCCACAACAATATAAAATAAAATAATGTGCGAAATAAAAAAATAAAATTATTTTGAAAAATTATCAAAATAATTAAAAAATATAAATAAGAAAACCAGAATGAAAAAATACTAAAATCGAAAAATGATTAAAAAGAATACTAAAAAATAATAACTAATGAGGTTTTAAATCCTTAACATGAAAAACACCTAAGGGTTTATTATCAATAGGGGTGGCCAATCGGTACGTAGTTGGACCTACGCCTCAATAACTTTCGCTTCAATAAATTTTGGAGCTAACTTTTGACTATAATTTTTAGTCGCATCAGATAAAGTAAAATTCTTTTTCCAAACTAAATCGCCAACGTTTAATTTCAACGGACGACGTCGCAAATTGTAAGATTTTGAATTTCTTTCGTAAGCTGCATGTAAATTTTGTTTAACATGTTTAAAAATGGGTGAAAGTTCATTTAAATCTTGAACTAATTGTTCACGGTTAGTAATAAATAAATCATCCTCTTTGAAATCCTTTAGTCGACCATAAAAATCTCCAGAAATCGGAACTGTCCGACCAAACGCCAAAAAGGAAGGTGAAAATTTCGTAGACTCATGAACAGCGTTACGAATTCAATTAAAAACAATTCAACATAGAAGAAGTACAATCTAAGAAAATACAAAATGGAATTTACACAAATAACACAAAATATGTTAAACGTTCGCATCTAAACTACTACCATTAAAATTTTAAATATAAAAACATAAACGGAACTCTCAAAAATTTGTAAATATTCCAATTAATTTGGAAAAAATCTTAAGCAGGAATACTAACTAAAGTATTAATATTGTCATTATGTGACATAGAAATAAAATAATCTAAATTTATAATCATTTAAAGTTTTCGTTAAATGGATTCAATAATTTCTAATGAATCATAAAATTCATTATCAAAAGTAATGTAATTCAAGCGTTTCAAAATTTAAATAAATGTATTAACAATTGAATGAAGTTTATCAATAACAAAACTTAAATATGATAAATGAGATTTACAAAATTCACATTTATCTTTTAATTAATATTTAACTTGGCATCATTTAGCCTTTAAAAGTACTAAAAACAATATCGTTTAAAAAACAAAAACTGAATGGGATAAATCATGACCTAGAATTGAATCTATAAATCGTTGTAATGTATCATAATCAAATATAGGCATTTTTAATAATTCAGTTACATAAAATGTAATCAAAGCAATTTGGATTGATCTTTTAAATTTAACAGACGTCTTAAGAGTTTACGCTTCTTCCAAATTAAATTTTTCCATTTACAATTAAAAATTTTAATTCTACTAAAATAACTCATCAATATATAAAACATCAATTAAATAATTAAAATTTGTCATCGTAAAAATATTATATAACACACAATCATAAAGAAACACATAAAAAACAAGCGTAACCTAAATCGTAACACTCCTTAAAATTCTGTAAACACTAAATAATCAAATCAAAAATATAAACAATCACAAGTGGGAATAATTAACATTGAAACAACAGCAAGTCCCTTTTCTGGCCCCACAGAAAATATAACACAAATGTAAATAAAATATCAAATAAGTAATAAATTTCAAGTAATAAATTTCAATGTCCCTGCACGTCGCGCCAATGTATAACAATAATTAGCCAAAAATACTAATTTAAATAATGTGCCTCTGACTCAGTGGTAGATTGAGATAGGGAGAGTTCTAATAAATAATTAAATTTTGAGATGCTAGTTGCCTCTTTATTTGTTTTATTAATGGCATAAAAAGTTATTAAAAATTATGTATAAAATAATAAATTCTCGAGCGCCATGTTATCTTTAAATCAGGAAACTAACAAAACCCTAAATAATGAATACTAAAAACATTTAACAGAAATGAAAATAAAATAACAAATTACAAAGTTTATTTTAATAAATGGTTGAAAATGTGAAAAAATATTCAGGAGACTTAAACTAAAGTATAAAAACTTTACCTTTTAAATGTTCTGTTTATAAACTGATACAGGTACTATGAAGCAGAAGGGTTTCTGTGGTGAAGTCAATGTCTTGCTTTATGGAATTTCCTTGTAGTTTTTCCAAATTTATTGGTAACAGAATGCAGAACTGGCGTTGTTCGGGTAACTTATGTAAACTTGCCATTTAGATAATATATTTTAAAATATAGACTTATACGTGTCAGTAAAGATTAGTAATATTAAGTACTTAAAAAAATGCATACTTTAAAAAATGAGTATTGAAAAGTGCAAATTAACGTTCAAATTAATGTGCCACTTAACGTGCCACCTAACGTGCCACCTAACGTGCCACCTAACGTGCCTAAAAACAAACAAATGCTTAGTTTTTAAATACAATGAGAAAAAAAGCTTACCATCAAAATTTTCTTGATGGCACATATTAAAAAATTATATAAAAATCATACTTATTGCTGTTAACAGTCAGCATCAACTAAACTAAGAAAAGCTTTCTCAATAACTCAAGCGTAAAAGTTTTCTTGCGTTGCGCTGTTACATAATATAAATCCAATTTTTTAAGAAAGGGAACTAAAACTATTTATGTAATATTACACAAAGATATGTTATATGAAGTGCAAATTTTGCCAGTTTTCAATTTTATATGAAAATAATTAAAACTCCTTAATTTTAAGCCAAATAAATTAATGATCTTAGATTAATGTATTTATTAATACAACCACCAAAAAGGTTGTTACAAGTTCTTCTTCACTTAGTCCTTTTTTATTAGAAAATCTTGGCCTTTTGAACGAAAAGGTCCAGGGGATTGTCAGCCATATTGGGCAATAAATAGTCGAACTACCGAACCAAATCGTTTTCGTATACTTTACACTTCTATCGACGTGCTCGTACAATTGCACAAGCTCAACTGCAGTGCTCACTTCTAGGCACCCTTGTAATATTAACATGCCGACGTCGACCGGTGCCGCGTGCGCACCTCTACAAAACGCTCACGCCGACACTGTGATCTTAGTGTATTTTCAAGAGAATCCGAAAATAGGAAAGCTTCCAGTTTGTGGGCTACCTTTTCGATGTTAAAACAAACTTTAAAGCTGAAAGAAAATATTGACATTTCCAAATATTATAAAGTAATTGCATTCTTAAAAAGAAAGAATGATTCCGATATGCCGAAAAATCACCCGTATTTGAAAAGGGGACCTAGCAAAATTTCCGCCGAAGCTCCTGATGCCATGTTTCTTTGCACTAAGGTAAATCTTTTGATGGGATAATCAAATTAAGCAATTATTATGGTGTTTCAGGTCATCCTTGTAATAGGCGTAGCAGGAGCTTGCAGGACGGATGATTGCAATATAGAGTGGCAGATATTGATGTTCGTGATGACATAATCATAGTCAACATTCCGCTTACAAAACAAAATCTGCAAGAAAATTTGTAATTGTAGAACCACAGTGGGTTAATCTCGTGAAGAGTTACCTGTCACAGAATCCAGACATGGAAAAAGCCTTTATCGGATTTCGATGGGAAACCAACTAGGCAAAATATGGGCATAATTCAATAAGCGGTGTTCCTAAAAAGGTTGCAAAATATTTAAATCCCTAATGCATATCAGTTTATGAGACATTCGTTGAGAAACATCGGTTTTAACAGATAATGGCAGTGACTTATTATATCTAAAACGGCATGGTGGGTGGAAATCATCTACAGTGGCAGAAGGATATGTAGAAGATTCTATTGCCGATAAAAGAAGAATTGCGCACATGGTCCAAGGAAATTCTTGCACTATGTGGACACACCAACCTCAAGTATCGATAATGCTACAAACGAATCAGTTTTTGGAGATTTGTTATTCTAGCATCAACATACCCCTGCAAGATTTCCCATTGAATGAAGATGGGCCTAATACTTTGTGCTTGATCATCATCGAATGTAAACAAACCTATAGGAAATCTTACTTCAAATGCAGATGCGTCACGAATTAACATTACGTACAATAATTGTACAATTAATTACCATTTTCATCATTAATTTCTTAATTGTTGTTTTTTCCATTTCATTTTTCTTAAAGTTTCTGTTGCGCAAGCGAATTAAAGTAAAACTTAACCTCTCTTTCTTTTATAAATAAAGAAAAAGAATGCGCAGATCCTAAAAACATGCACGTCCTCAAAGGAACGCGGCTTTTAACGCGACTTTTAACGCGACTTTTTGTTATTGGTATTAGATAGGCAACCCAACTGTCAATTTCATTATCTACTACTAGGAGAGAAAAATTAAGCAGGTCGAGAAAAACGAAATCTCGCTTCCAAAATCGGCCTACTAATGGCATATTCTATCGCTAGTAGTGAAAAAATAAATAAGAGGCTGGGCTTGTTTTACCTATCCCACAAGGGAATGGCTGATGGTTATGTTATGTTTGTTAAACCAAGAATACACCAGTCTTGTGGGCGGGAAAACTAGAAATTTGAAATAGTATTCTAATAAGGGGCCCTCATACTATCTCATAAGACCGACATAACCGGAACTTGTTCTAGGGTCTTCGCCCCTTGTCGGGCTCCTTCGGAAAAACTTGAAATTTGAGGCCTCCAGAACTTGTTCTCAGGTCTTTACCCTCATTGTGAAGGCATCTAGTAGTGTATTTTTAACGAATGTTTTCTGTAATAGAGGTTGATCGGGCTCCCCTAGTAGTATATGTAGATTTAACTGTTATGGTGGGAATTTGAAATAGTATTCTAATAAGGAGGCCCTCATTAGTCGACCAAGCAATCAAATCAATCAATCTAGCAAAAAATTCAAGTGTAAGATACTGAATTTGGATTTGAAACTGACCTCTGTCAAAATAACCTTAGATGCAAGCCTAAGATGTCGATTTGAAATCAGCTTCTGCCAAACTTATTCGGCTTAATACAAAAATAAAAACAACATGCAACTCTAAGATGTTGATTTGAAATCAGCTTCTGCCACCCTTAAAATTCAAGTCTAAGAAACTGATTTGAAATTAACCTCTATCAAAACGACCTTAAATGTAAGTCTAAGATGTTGCATTGACATCAGCTTATGCCAACCTTATTCGATTTAATACAAAAACAAGATACAAGTCTTTGATTTGAATTTAGGTTCTGCCAACCTTATTCGATTTAATACAAAAACAAAAACAAGATGCAAGTCTAACACGTTGATTTGGAATCAGCTTTTGCCAACCTTATTCGACTTAGTGGGAAGATGTTTTGGTAGAAGTTGATTTCAGATCAGCATCTTAAATTTGTTTCTATATTACTTGTCGCTTTAAAATTGAGTTGTAATTAAAAATCTGTTTATGAATTTGATTAAGCGAAACAAGATTTAAAATTCAAGTCTAAGATGGTGATTTGAAACTAACATCGATTCCATCTCGTAAGACATCTATAGGACTCCTTGTTTTACCCAATGTTTAGTATTACACAATCATAATAATAATTTACACAACACTGTAGTGTACGGATTTAGGTATTAACAAGTGTGTTTGATCGCGTGAAGGTTTAGACCAGTTGACGGAGTTGACAGGCTGGTGATGAATCATAACATAGGAAAATCTGTACAAGTAATTAAACAGAGTAAATAAAATAAAGGTAAAGGTTAAAACCAAAACGATCACTTACCGGTGTTGTTGATAATTGTATATACATACATACACACATACAGTCATGAATTCACTTTCTGTGTTTTGTTTATAAATGCACGTAACGCTTCATCATTAATATAACGTAATTATTTTCTGTAGAATGATAATTATGGATAGAGGATAGATGATAAAGCATTAGAGCGTTGATGTTGAATGATAAAACATAGATGATATGGAATTGACGATAGAGGATAGAAGATACAGGGCAGAGATGACACTACGACCCATGTACATCCCATCGAGTTGGTCGGCTCATTTCGGATTTTTCCTGACATAAAACTTACAACATAAAAGCAAACGGAAACGCAAACGAAACGCACACGCAAACACAAGCACAATCAAAGCACAAGCACAAGATTGTGCAAGTACAAAACAAAATTAAATTAAATTTGTATTTTCGGATTGAACGTTAGTTTTTGCAAGCTGTAAGTTAAATCAAATAGGTATTTTGGAACTGAAAGTTGGTTTTGCAAGTACCGTTAAATCAATCGGTATTTTTGAATGGAAAGTTTTTTGCATGCTGTAATTTAAATCAAACCGGTATTTTTTAATTGAAAGTTGGTTTTTAAAGCTGTAAGTTAAATCAAAAAGGTATTTTAGAATTGAAAGTTGGTTTTGCAAGCTTGGTTAAATTAAACTGGTATTTTTAAGTTGAAAGTTGGTTTTGCAAGATGTTTAAATCAAATAGGCATTTTAAAATTGAAGGTTGGTTTTTGCAAGCTGTAAGAAAAATCAAATAGGTATTTTAGAATTAAAAGTTGGTTTTTGCAAGTAGCAAGTTAAATCAATCGGTATTTTGAATGGAAAGTTGGTTTTGCATGCTGTAATTTAAATGAAACCGGTATTTTATAATTGAAAGTTGGTTTTGCAAGCTGTGTTAAATCAAATAGGTATTTTAGAATTGAAAGTTGGTTTTGCAAGCTGTTAAACCAAATAGGTATTTTTGAATTGAAAGTTCGTTTTTGCAAGTTGTACGTTAAATCAAATCGGTTTGTTAGAATTGAATGTTGGTTTTTGCAAGATGTAAGTTAAATCAGTTTGGTATTTTTAATTGAAAGTTCGTTTTTGCAAGTTGTACGTTAAATCAAATCGGTTTGTTAAAATTGAAAGTTGGTTTTAAAGAACGTGAACATCATAATTGTATTTTCAAGGTCTGTTTACCTTTTATGTAATTACCTAATTAGATTTTTTTTTCCAAAACGCTTTAGAGGTTTTGGAGCAGTGAATAGTAAAGTTTGTGGTTATATAACTGGGATAGGGGATACCGTTAAGCACTGTATATTGTCCATTTATAAACAAAACACAGAAAGTGAATATGCCATCATATATATATATATATATATATATATATATATATACATATATATTTTTTTTATGATTGTGGACCTGAACAAAATAAGGCCTATCGTGCTAAAGCACTCAGGAACACTTAGGAGGATGGATAGAGGGATAATGTATTGCCAATAGATGCCTATGAACAGCTTTAAGTTTTCTTTATGATAAGTGAGAGGAAAACAGGAACTAGGGAGATCATTCCAGAGTTTAGAAGCCGTGTAGAAAAATGTGGATTGCGCCCGTTTGGTACGACAAGTGGAGATTTGTACCATACTGATGATGTGAATGAGCGCACCGAGTGTTTCCGCAAAGATAGCCGGAGATGGTATCAAAGAATGTAATTCACCAGCACAATAGCCGTTGTAATAACGATAATACAAAGAAAGAACTGAAACCATCCTTCTATGCTCAAGGGACTATTGTGAGAAGTTAAGGACGGGTCATTTATAAGCCTAATAGCCTCTTTTGAATACGATCAACGATATCGAGAGCGTATTGGGGAGCACTAACCCAAAGGTGAGAATTATATTCCAGATGAGGCCGAATTTGGGCCTTATACAGAAGGAGTTGTCGAGAGGTAAACTACTGCTTAGATCTGTACAAAAAGCCTATTTTAAATATATATATATATATATATATATATATATATATATATATTTTCTGATATTTGACCAACTACAGCACTAAAAAAATTAAGACTCTTATTTTCGAAATTGAGGTCGTATGATTGACAATAATTCGCAAACAACAAAAAGGAACTTAATCAAATAACTAAACAGTGCTGATTTATTACAATAAAATAAAACGCATTAAAACCCAAAAATGATTGTTCCTCCAACACAAAATTTTCTTTTTTATATACCTTGGTCCTAACTTATCTCTCAATTTCCTTATCTCTAACTCTTAACGTACCCACCCGTCTGAACTCATAATTAATGGCTGAACTACGAATACTGCCGCTTCTGACTATCCAGTACTTTATTTTCTTATAATTTTCTTTTGCTTTGTCCAAATAAGCATAACAATTTTCCTAAATTGTTACTATTGGCCAATCGTTAACTAAAACGTTAACCACTACACAAGTTTTAAACTACGCTGTATTAATTTAACTTTCATTTTGTCCTATAATCACATTAATCACATTTGTAATTAACCATATCATTGTTTTTTAAGTACACTTTATGAAATATTCCTTTGAATTTGTGGCAACATTACATTGTTCACATTTATATTTAACACCATTAAATCAAATTTTTTTATATGATTGAGAATCTTTAATCGCATCAAAAACAATTATTTAATTACATATAAACTAAATATAACAATATGACAAGTTATTACAAAGTATTTTTAAACTAGTCAATCAACTTATAAAAAATGTATAACAGCTGGTTTTTGGTTTTGGTTTATATATATATATATATTTATATATATATATATATATATATATATATATATATATATATATATATATATATATATATAATTCCAAAATCTTTTGATTACCTTAGTCTAAAATAGACTACCTCTTACCACAAGTTTCCATCTTGCGATATTTTAATTTTGGGAGATTTTAATGCCCACAACTCCAATTGGCTTCAATTTTCATCTACCACTAATCAGAAGCATTTGCTATATCCTGTGATCTCACAAATTATTTCCGAACCAACCAGAATTCCTGACAACCCTAACCATACTCCACATCTCCTGGACCTATTCCTTACAACTAACCCACTTGTCTATAAAACAAGAGTCCTTTCCCCACTTGGTCAATCAGACCACTGCCTAATCGAAATAACTTCCTCTGTACCTAATCCCTGGCGTGAGTATTACTTTAAAAAGTCCTCCTCTTCAAACATTGCTTTTTTAATAACTGCAGTTTTTTGATGGGTATGGAGTTATACATTCCCAAAAACATAATCGTGTAGGTCATTCCGTTCCCAACCCTGGTTTAATAGGACTTGCACTGATGCGCTATCGCAAAAGTATAAACCTCTATACCAAATGGAAATCAAATAAATCTATCGAAAATCACGCCGACTATATTTTACGCAAGGAATAGTTGCAAAAGCATCATCACTAAGGTCAAAAAGATGTTTGAAGAACGTAAATGCAATGAATTAGTATCATGTCCTTTGCGTGGTCGTAAATTTTGGTCATTTTAAAGCCGTCGGTAAAACTTTAGTACATCTTCCTTTCCTCCCATGACGTCTCGCGACGGAGCTGAGGTATTTGATCCTGCTGAAAAAAAAATTGTCGATTAGTTTGCATCAAATTCATGTCTCAATGATTCGGGTAAAACTTTGCCGTCGCCCAAATCTACCCACACGCTGTTAAACCAATCTACTTTCGTTACAAGCTTCTAGAATCAATTATCAATAAACTTGACTCAAACAAGACGATTGGCCCTGACGGTATTCATGCTATCGTTCTTAAAAATGCTACCCCGAGCTAGTACCTGTATTGTCCAAACTCTTTTGTATCTACATGTCATCTGGTGAGTTTCTTTCATCGTAAAAGTTGGCAAATGTCCAACCTATTCCTAAAAGGGCGATAAAACCGATCCCTCAAACTATCACCAATAGCTATCACTTCCATTCTGTCGAAAATCATGGATAAAGCCATCAACCACCAACTTTCATTCCTCGAGTCCAATAAACTCCTAAACGACCAACAGTATGGGTTCAGACAGAGTCGTTCAACGGGTGATCTTCTTTCATATGTCACCCAACTTTGGAATAACACATTAGAGAGGTCCGATGAAACAGTCGTAGTAGGCTTTTGACCAGGTTTGGCACAAGTGCCTACTTGCCAAGCTCCTTCGTTCGGCTTATCAGATACGCGCATGAATTGGATATCCAGCTTTCTTGACAAAAGACGTATACGCGTTGTCGTCGATGGCTTCTTTTCGAAAGAAACTACTATTAACGGGAGTACCCCAAGGATCAGTGATAGCTACACTTTTCCTGCTATACATAAATACTATACATTTGTTCAACAACTAACCCGATCCATTGTTTACAGACAACAGCACTCTATATTGTAGTTCTTCTCAGTTTCCCCATGACAATAAGTGTAATCAGGACGTTAAGGTGAAAATAGCAGCCTCAATCAACAGTGACTTAGGACGTGTCCTTGAATGGGGAAGGAATAATCACCCGTTCAAGGCCGACAACACGCAGTGTTGCCTTGTATCCGCCAAGAAAGACTGATCATTTCCTGCTGTAAATATGAATGGCTTAGAACTCAAGTTTTCAAACTCTATTTCTATGTTAGGGATGTTCGTATCATCGAACCTTTCATGGATTGACCACTTTTGTCAGCCAGCAAAACAGCTGACCGTAAACTTTTCTATACAGATCTAAACAGTACTTTACATCGCAACAACTCCTTCTACTGTATAAGGCTCAAATTGAGCTCATCTGGAATACAATTGCAACCTCTGGGTCAGTGCTCCCCAATACGCTCTTGAAATGGCAAACCGCATCCAAAAAGAGCTATAAGGCTTATAAATTACCCATCTCTACTTTCTGACCTACAGTCTCTTCAGCATTGAAGAATAGTTTCGGTTCTTTCCTTGTTCTATCGCTATTACCATGGCAACTGTGTCTCCGAAATACACTTTAATACCTTCGCAGGCTATCTTCGCTAGGAACACTGGTTTGCCCATTCACACCATAACCGCACTCAAAATGCCATCGTGTCACACTAAACGGGCGCAATCTACATTTTTCCACACGGCGACCAAATTGTGAAAGTAATCCCAGATTCTGTCTTCCTCCAAACTTTGACTTAAGTCAATTTAAGGTGGCAATTCATAAACATTTCTCGGTAGCCTAACAATATCCTTAAACCCTCCCAGTGTTCCTGAGTGCTTTAGCACGCTAAAATCTTAGCCTGTTCGGGAATACTATAAGTAAAAAAAAAAACAAAAATTCAACACAGGTAAGTGATCATTTTGGTTTTAATCCTTGTATTTTATTTACTTTATTTAAACTTGTACAGTTTTTAATGTTATCATTCATCATCAGCATCTCATTGTGGTCAACAGGTCTGAACCTCTTGTAAACCTTCACGCGATCAACACTTGTTATACCTTAATCCGTACATCTACAGTGTTATGTAATTATTGTGGAATTTTAAATCTTGTTCCTCTTAATCAAATTCATAATTAGATTTTTAATTACAACTCAATTTTAAATCGACAAGTAATATAGAAAAAATTTAAAATGCTGATCTGAAATCAACGTTTTTAAATCTTCATACTAAGTCAAATAAGGTTGGCAAAAGTTGATTTCAAATTAATATCTTACACTTGCACCTAAGGTCGTTTTGACAGAGGTTAGCTTCAAATCAGTATCTTACACAATTTTTCTGATTGATTGGGTTGAGTGATTATGAGGTAGTATGCGGGCTTTCTTATTAGAATACTATTTCAAATTCACCCATAACTGTTAAATCTACTTTTAAAATATACTACTAGGCCGAGCCATAATCAACATCTATTACGAAAACATTCGTTAGTTTTAAAAATACACCATTAGATGGCGTCACAAACAATCAGGGGCCCGACAAGGGGCAAAGACCTGAGAACAAGTTCCGGATGCCTATAGTTCTCTTATCAGATGGTATGCGGGTCTCTGATTAGAATACTATTTCAAATTTCATGTTTTCCTACCAAGAAGCCAGACAAGAGAGAGAAGACCCCACAATGGGCGAAGATCCTAGAACAAGTTCCGGAGTCCTATACTGTCTAATGAGATAGTATGAGGGTCCCTTTATTACAATAGTATTTCAAATTTCTGGTTTTCCCGCCATAACAATTACAAAAATGGACGACAACACGATAATGGCCTCCAAAACAAAATTGGTCGACAAGCCGCAATCAGGTGTCAGGAAGTGTGGCCTATCCTTAGGCCCTCCAATTACAACCCTCAGGCTGAGGTTGTATTCGCGTGCACTACGATTCAACTGTAAGTGGGCATGGCCACGTGGAGGAGGGTCCAGTCACGTGACGTCCCTCACTCCCTGTGCCGTCACAAAAAAGTGATGGGGAGAGGTGTCTCGCTTCTACTCTTGATTCAGATTAGGGCTTATGCTGCACTTTGCAAATATTTGACGTTCTTTGCGCTCTCTTAGATTATACAACGAAATGTATCCTTAAATCATATATAGTTTAAAGGAAGTTGCATACCCATTTTTTAAACAGTTTATCAAGCATAGATGGTCAGTACTTGTTACAAACGAAAGCCTCACAGAGCACTTTAACCCGTAACAACTTCACAACTGGTTTATGTATAAATTCAATAGACCCAAAAACAACAAATGGGATGCAAATTTGCTTTATTATCTTATTACTATTTAACTGTTTAAATACATCAACATCAACCTCTGCATCTGCTTAACAGAGTTACCTTCAACTAATACATTTTGCATCCATATGTTTCTTCATTAATGTCTATAGAAGCAAAGCATTTACTCACAAATAGTTCTTCGGATAGTTCTGCATTGCTAATTTCCTTTCATGTACTTTCTGACACGTTGCCGCAGAATGATTCTTAAAATTGCCCATGCCTAAGATCTTGCCATATACTGAACATTTGCGCTTCTTATGGTTGTATCGAAAATTCCCACGATTCATTACTTCTACCTGTTTATTTATTTTAGTATGAGTCAAATTTCAATTGGTAAATCTTGCGATTGTGCTTAGGTTGCTTCCGAGGCTCGAAAGAATTTAATGCTTTTTATAACGTTAGTGCCTTCTCCTCTTTCTTGTGCGTTTTTATTCGGAATTATCATCACAATTCTATATCTTACCATTGCCCCTGGTCCTTACTGTTGTTGTTTCGATAAAAATTTTAAGTTTTTGCTCAAATGCAACGATTCAGGAGGTTTAAATATACTTTCTAGAATTTCAGATTTCATCCGTCACCATGTATTTATTATACGATGGCAGTAATAATTATAAGTTTGCAAATATGCTTTATCTGATAAAGCGTGGTTACAGTTTAACGTTCATCGTGGTCTTTGCGCAATAAATTCATGTAATGAAACTTTAACTATATAATACATATACGCTGAGAATGCTGTTAAAGTAAAAAAAGTAGATTTAAACATTGAGTTTTATAGATATATAACGAGTGTTCAGTAAGTCTTTCACCCCTAAGTGGCTTTGTATGATAAGACTTATTTTCTTTACTACCCATCGAGTTCGTATAAGAGAAAAGTAGCATACAAGGAACAAGGTTGCACTAGGGGGCTTATATTCGTGCACAAATGACCGCTTTTTCAGGTAAGTACTTGTAAACTGAAACAAATAACTGATTTTATTTAGTATTTAATTAAGATACAGAATACGTATACATTTATTTCCTCTAAAAAGTAGGTACAACTTAATGCCCTCATGTTTTTTAGTTTTATATAAATAATAGTCTGTTCAATTAATTGGCCAAACCAATTTTTAGATATAAAATTTTCTAAAATAGAAGTAATCTCTGGCACATAAGAATTAATTTGATATTATTTAGAATGTAATGTCATTGATTATTAATCAATGGTAATGTATTATTACATAATCACACTGAATACCTGTGCATAACATGTCAGTGCAAAGAACTAATCTTTGAAATGTTACACCTGCTTGTTTTTTATACACCGCTTCTAATAACACATGAATGTAGGACACATGACGTCATTTTTTATACGGAAATCGGAAACTTATTTTGGTTGATTGGTGACTTATTGTAGTACAATGGCATCCAATGAAAATTAGATTAGATCACTTTAAATTGTAATAACTTCAATTGTTGGAACAATTTCATCCGTGACACTTTGAATGATCCAACCGAATTACTTTTCGGAAATACCCATACAGAGATGCGTGCTATCATACATACCACCCATTATTAAACACCCAATAAAAAATATAATTACCCTAATTTGACATTGACAGATACTACTGCTATATTATACACATACACAGTGTGTCACACCAGGAAGGGCCGTGGTAGATCTATGGAAAATTAGGTGTAGGGGATTTTAAAAGTTGGTTATTTATGGTCTACCTTTTAAAATATTTTCGGTTTTCTGGCACTTCCGGTATAACCAGAAGTCGAGACCAACTTGTTTATTTTAAATGGAATGTTATTTTGCTGGAACTGACTAATCCTAAAAGATAGGTACATACAAATTTATATCATTCGATTCAGAATTTAATTTTTCTTAAAAAAAATAATATACTGGGTGTTTCGTTTGAAAAAATCAAGTTTAGTAAGTTCTTACCTTTTTAAATTGGCTGATAAATTTTGAGGGCCTTGTCCAAGATTCAACATGTTTAATATGGTGCTGTAACTGTAATTTTTTTCTTAAAAATGGGGATATCTCGAAAATAACTTTACACAAAGTTGACTTAAAATTCAAAGTAGAATCAAGAATTGCAAAAATATACAGAGTGTTCCATTTAAAATAAGCAAGTTGGTGTCGACTTCCGGTTATACCGTAAGTGCTAGAAACGCGAAAATGTTTTGAAAAGGTAGACCCCACTGACCTTTGTAAACAACCAAATTTTCTAAATCGCCCTATACGTACTTTTCCATATATCGATCGCGGCCCTTACCGGTGGGACACCCTGTATAAATTAGAATATTTCGCTGTTATAACCAAATTTGATGCAAAAATTTGTGTGTGAATTGCGCAATATAATAGTTTTGAACTTAGCGTATGTTCGTGTTAAACTAAAAGAAAACATTACTCATACGTTGATTTTTAAATTTAAGTTCAGTTTGTCTAGTTTGCTGATTATAATCAATAACTGTTATTTATTCATTTACATCAAATACATAGAAATAGATTACTTTACAAACGAAAGCAATGGAGTGCTTTGATCATTATATTTACCATACCAATAAATATTATTCAACCGCAAGCATGACTGTAGTAGTTTTAGTGAGAGAGTGCATATTCAAACTGAGTTGTTTAAATATTGTGTGTGGAACTATATAACGACATAAATATGCATGCATGATCTAGTAATTCAAAATAAACAAACACGTAATGCTTTAGAGCATAGAGTTTAGATTGAGCATTATGTAAAATTCTATATCAATATACTATATGCAATCCATAATTCACATATTGCAATCTACAAACAAAAATCGGCATTGTCATGTAAATTAGTATTTAAAAAATAATAAAAGCATAGTAGTATATCATAAATATGGAATCGTTAGTGAACATAAACTTTTAGTATATTTAATATTTTAATGCCACATTTTCCTATAAAAGATGGAAGGGAGCTTTCGTTAAGGTTAATTAATACAATACAATGGCTACATAAAATTAGTAAAAGTTGGAATAAAAGCGCATAATGAGTTAACCGTAAGAATGGTCTTTGGCAAAACCTGGCCTACTTTAAAATAACTACAACAAAATCGTCGAAAAATAAAATCAAAGATATATGCGTGAGTAATTAGTAAGAAGCTGATTTTTGTACCAGTGTTTAACTACAATCTGAGATTCCGGAAAATATCCTAACCATACCCATAGCCTACCCGCACCCTCCTTAAACATTTTACTTGCATGCATTTACAGTCTTGTTCACTCCAGTATATTCCTTTCGATGTTTAAAATTTTTTCCATAACTTGAAAAAAAGAAAAGTGCCATAGAAACACTTGCCTACGGGGGCAAGACCGCAACCGAGGGTTAAAAAATTTTTATCGCTTAGATTTTAGCGTTAGGTACTGAGCATATTTTCTTCCTCAAAAGTACAATTATTGCAGTTTTGGTTCGGAGGATTCAGTTTAATTTTTTCATTTATTTATCAGGACCATTCCATGATTCACTATTTATGGACCTGCCGTATAACCGGACTGACAGACTGGCATATATTTTAACTGAACGTTTCATTATTGACTATTGCTGGGAAAATTCTGTTGTAGTAATTAGAAAATAATTAGACAGTGTTTTTACCAAGTTTTTGGCATTTACGAACTTTAATTTATTGTCTAAACAAGCTTGCCAGAATTTGTCTAATTATTTTCAATATTCTCACTCTCTTGTTATTAGTACTGATTGGAAAAATAAAATTTTTCAATATAATACGTATTAATAAATTGGTTGGTGTAAACAAAGTGAACCCTAATGTCCAATAAAATTTATATACAACCCTGCCTTGCTCGTCAATATACACAACATTGCCAGGAAAGTCAATTACAACGTTCAGTTCAACCCTACTTTTCTACACCAACAGTAGTTACCACACAAAACTGCACTAAAACGAAGTATAGAAAGTAGTGAAGTGCAAATGGTTTCGAACTTGCTACAGGAAGCAAAGCTTTTCATGCCCCATTGTGTTGCATCTAATTTCTTTCCAACCCATGATTGTACTGATAAGTAGTAGACTAAAACATGTTTATATGCAGCTTCAGATGTGGAAGGATGCTTACATAAGTCAAAACATCGAGCCTTGCATTTGGACCGACTTGGTCTTATACACCAGGGATACTACTGCCTTAACCTACGGTCACCTGCATGTAAGTTAAACATACAACACACTTACACCAGTAAACGACTTCACGTCGGGGAAAATACCCGATGTAGTCTTTTACTTACTCCATTGGATAGAAAGGTTCTCGCCCAAATTTTGCCAACCCTCGGGGTATCAAATAAACAGCGCAACGGGTATTTGCCCAGATTTTTTAATTGATACTACGCCTACACACCAACTCACGCAAACACGCCTACACTAGCCAAATAATTAAAAACTGAAGTGCAGGAAGCCGACAAATTGAAAGCAACAAGCCGCCCGCAATTAGACCATATTTCGGTCACCCAGTTTCGTAAATGACGTAACAGTGAGTTATACATTTCAATCTCGGCAAACGTAATAAACTGCTTTCCTACCGCTCACTAATCGTGAGATATCCAGAGGATAACAACATCCTGGTTTAACATCTTTCTTAAATGCCGTCAGCCTGTTTATTTAACAGCGCTGAATACAGAAAGGTCCCGACGATTTAAAGGTCTTACGCCGATCCTAGGCTAAAAAAACTTCTTGGTCCTGAACCTGTATCCTATCCTTGATCGCTTTCACAGACTTGAAGAGGGGTTTCGCCTTCAAGTCTACCGTACCTGTAAAACGTTTAGTTTATCCTGTACCTGAAAATCTTTAAACCAAATCGTTCCGGAAGGTTTAAATACATCATTGTTATTATAAGACTGGCCCGATTTAGAGCCACCCCAGGTAGCTACGTTTGTCGAAACCAGAAGCGCAAGGAGCTACTAAGCGTCCACCGTCTTGCGTGCCCGCACCCAGAATACAATACGAAAGCATTCATTTTCAATTCCAAAGAGTTTAATAATTGGTAAACACCACCAATTCTGCCCTACTAAAACTTCCGCTAATTGTCAAGAGTAATTAAAAACATATTATTCCACAGTAATTAATAACCTGTAAATAGATAGTTAGTTAATAAAAACCCTGTAAATATTATTTAGTTTCTTTAAAATTCACTTTCATAAAGTTAAAGGTATAAAAGTTGCATTTATCCAATTTAAACTCGCATTCTTTGTAAAACGCATAAAACGAAAAATTTTAAAAGTATTGATTTTCTGTTGACCGTAAAAGCAGGTAAGAGACTTATCTTATCACCGCGTGACCTAGCCCACTATTATAAACACAGTCATAATAACTGTATAACATTCTGCTGCTGTCAGCTACGCGACAGGTCCGGATTTTACAATTTTACTTTTTTTTTCTCGTTATATCGTAACATAAATTAGGATATTATTTTATGAGTGTATAAACATCTCGCTAACCGCATTTTCACAGAAAACGTAAGGAGAGAAGCGGCCTGACGACCTCCGCTCCAATCCGTATGCAGAAGGCGCCCACCTAGATAATCCTGGACCAACTCTACATCCTGGGAGGCTAGAAGTGCCGATAATTGGTACTTCCTGATATTTGTATTTATTTTACTTGAAGTAATTTGTTATTTTTACTTATCGTTTTATGTTAGTTGTAATAGTATTAAATGTAAATATTTGGATTTTATATACCCAGTAGGAATAATATACGTTTAAATTTACAAGTTATAGCTCAGTGTGGACTAACCTAGTTTAGTGCTCAACCCGAACAAAAAATTTTTTACAAATTTTGGGGTAAAATTCCGAAAAGGACAAAATTTCCAATTTCCTTAGGGTTATTTTCGTCCGCCAAACTTTGGTTATATGGCCTTAACTTTCGGGTCGCGGGCTCCAATTACGTTTTTAAGTACAATTCGCATTTTTTTTTTGGGGCCTTAGAACGTTCTAACTTTCATTTGTGCAGCTAAGCATTTCCAAAATTTCCGGTAGGGTTATTTCATCACTTCTACTGGTTATTGTGGCCATTATCTAAAAATGGCCCGAAAGGTCCTTTTTTCATCCAATTCCTGTTAATAAAGAAAATTGGCAATACCATTTTTAATTCTTGTCCAACCTTGGGAATACAAGGGGTCATTAAAATCCTTTTGCCGGTAGATTAATTTTGGCACTGAAAAAAACGGTTTCCATTTCCATACCAATTATTTCGATTTTAAAGGTTTCTTTTACCCTTCGGAAACCTTTCTTTAAAAATTGCCCGAAAGTGTTACACGGAGAATTACTTTTTAGGTTACCGGTTCCAATTAAATTGAAAATAGGTTTGAAAAACAAATAGGCCAAAGTTTTAAACTTGTCCAAAAAGGTAAATACAAGGGGTTAAATTGGTAGGACAACCTTTGGGTAGTAATTAATTTAAAAACTGTAAAAACAGCCCCAAAGATTGAAATTATTTCAAAAGATTTAAAAAAGGCCTTTTATTAATGGAAAACCTTTCCTTTAAATTGCCCGAAAGATTTAAATCAAGGAGATGACATTTAATTGGTTAAAGGTTTTTGTGGTTTAAATTCCAAAAGTTATTAGGCTTTTTAAAAAACCAAAGTTAGAAAAATAATAAAGCAAATTTCCAAAAAGTAAATTTTACAGGAAGTAAGTTAAATCTTGTCTTCAGAAGGTATAAACTTACTGAAATTTAAAACCTGTTTAAAAACAACCCCAAAGTTGAAATTATTGGGCAAAAAATAAAAAATTAAGGCTTATTTTAATGTTTAACACTTAACCGGAAAAAAGCGAAAATTTTTAAAATTCGTGGTTTTGGGTTGGCCCCTTGGGTGGTTGGTGTCGTTTTGCTGTTCTTGTTCCGTTTCGTGGCTTTTTTTGGTCCTTGGGGTCCGTCCTTCCATGGGAAAACTGGGTGGGGTGCTGGGTTTTCCTTTGGCTTTTTTTCGGGTGGTTTTTTCTTGTTTCGGTGCTTTTCCTTCTGGTTCGGTTCCCTTTTCTTGTTTGTTTTCCGGCCCTTATTTTTAATATTCCTCAAAAAATAAAAAAAATTAATTGCCGTTAATTTTTTTTTGTCCTAAACCAAAAATTGCTTAAAAATTTTTAAAATGTTGTTTGGGTGGGTTCTTTTTTGGGTTTTTTCCTTCTTTTTTTTTTTGTTGGTTTGCGTTGGTGCGTTTTGGTTTTGGCTGTTTTTTGCCCTTTTTTTCCGTTGGTCGCGGCCTTGGGTGTGGGTGTTCCAATTGGTTTATGAGTGTTTGGGGGTTTTCCTTTTCCTTTCTTTTGGGTTTCCTTCCTTTGGGTGTTCCTTCCCGTTTGTTTTCTTTGGCGTTGTTTGTTGGTTTTTCTGGGCCGTTTTGGTTGTTAAATTGGCGCCGGCGGCTTTGGTTTTTTCTTTGTTTTCTTCTTTTTTTGTCCTTTTTTTGTTTTTTATTTTTTAATTAATATTCAAGTGGAAAAAAACTTAATTTGCCGTTAATTTCTTCTTTTATTTTCACTTTTATTTGTTTTATTTTAATAGGTTTAACGTTTTAAATTAACCAATTTATTTTCGCTTGGGTATTTTTATTTGTTTTATTTAAATTTAATTTTTTTTTAAATTATTTTTAAAGAAAATTTAATTTAAAGCGGAAAGGAACAAGGAAGCAAATTTTAAGGTAAATTTTGAGAAATTTATTTATTAAAAACCTGGTTTATTAATTTTAAAGGTTAATGAGGCCAAATTAAATATTAAAGGTAAAGATTTTTATTAAAATTTTGTTGTTTTTAGGAAGGTTTTTATTTAATTTAAATTATTTAAATTTAAATTAGGAATTATTTTCAAATTACATTTCTTAAAAATTTTGGGAAGTGTTAATTTACCACGTTTTGGTTATTAAAATTTTCGTTTTTTTTAAATTATTAATTACCTTGGGGGGATTTTTGTTTTAAAATTGGGCCGAAGGGAACTTTGGAAATTTTTTCCTTTATTATTTCAATTTTATTTTAAATATTTGAAATAACTTTATTTTGATTTTTTTTAATTTAATTAAATTAACCATTGTGGAAAACAAGGAATTGTTTGCTTTTTATTTTTATTATTTGGTTATTTTTTTTTTTGTTTTGATTGTTAATTTTGGACCAGGAATTTTAAGGGTGTAACCCATTTTATTTGTTTACGGTTTGGTATTTTTATTGTTGTTTTCTTAAGTGAAATTTTTTTTGTTTTACCAATTTATTTTTTACCGAAAATTTTAAGTTAATGAGCGGAAAGGGAAAACAGAAAGAATTGGAAGGGTAAATTTTTTAAGACGAAATTAAATTTTGAAATTTATTTGGTTTACCATTTTATTTAACTGGAATTATTTAATTTTAAAGGGGCTTTTGAGCCAACCTTAAATTTAATGGAAAGTTTTTTAATTGGAAATTTTTTTGTTTATTGGAAGGTTTTTATTTAATTGGATAAATTTTTGATTTAAAATTTGGTTCCCACCCCTTTTCATCATTGGTTTTGTTGTTTTTTTCCAATTCCAAATTTTTTAAGGTTTATTTTTCTTTGATGGTTTTGGTTAACTAAAACCATTTTTTTATTTTTTAATTTTATTTACTATGGCTTCCTTAGGGGTTTGGTTTTTTGTCATTTTTTGAAATTAAACATTTTTGAACTTACGAATTTCCTTTTATTTTTTTTACAATTTTGCTTATTTTTAAATTAGTTAAAATTTTGAAATTTAATAATTTTATTTTTACCTTGTGTTTAATTTCCGTTTGGTAAACCCAACCAAATTTTAAGAAATGTTTTTTTTTGTTAATAATTTTATTTTTATTATTTAGTTATTTTTTTTTTGATTTGTGTAGTTTTAAACTTAAAATTTTCTTTTACTCTTGAAGGACTTTTAAAGTTTTGTCAACCCGAAAATTGTTACTTCCGATTTGCGGTTTGTGGTTTTTGGGGGGTTGTTGTGTTGTTTAGAGGTGCACATTTTTTTTGGTTAACCTACCAGACAATTTATTTACAAAACGTTTGTTAGGTTAAGGGGTAAATGGTTTTATTTTGGGGCAAATGTTAAAAACATGAAATTGAAATTCAAGGGTAAATCCCTTGTTTCCAAAAGAAATCCGAGTTACTTTTTTGAAAATTTTATTTGGTTTACCGTTTTAAGAATTAAGTTAAAAGTTGGTAGTTGGTATTAAATAAAGGTTTCTTTTGAGATTTCACCGGGTAATAAATTGGAAAAGCCTCTTTGGGGTCAAACTGGAATTAATTTATTTTTCCAAGGATTTTTTAATATTTTTTATATTTTGGCAATTTGCCCTTTAGTTGCAACTAACCTGTTCCCTTCCCAAAGCTACCCTTAGGTATGGGTAGGTTTTCTTTTTTTTTTTTAAGATTAAATTTTTTTACCGGGTTTTAAATAAATTTTTCTTTTCTAATGGTGGTTTTCCTTAAAACCCCCCGGTTTTTTTAAACTTTTATTTGGTTCCTTTATTCTTCATTTAAAGGGGCTTTGCTTTGGTAGGCCGTCCATTAGTTTTAAAGGTTGGCGAGGGTTCTTTTTAACCAACCTTCAAACATTTTTGAATTATTCGACTTTTTCCTTTTTATTTTTCTTTTACAATTTTGGCCAATTTTTAATTGGCCTTTCATTTTGGGGTTTTTTTAAATTTTTTTTTATTTTTAGCTTATGTTTGGAATTCCGGCTTTTAATCTCCGAGTAAATTTTAAGGGTGTGTACCAACCCTTTTTCGGTTTAAAATTATCTTTAATTTAAGAACCAAACAAGTAAGAGAAAATTTTAAATTTTCAATTTTATAATATCAAAATTCAAAATTAAAAAACCTCGTTTTCAAAAATTGAAGAAAAGATTCCAAAATTAATAATTATCAAAAAAAATGTTGTTTGTGCGGTTTCGTGTGGCCTCTTTTTTTGGTTTGAAAGTGGTTTTTTACTTGCCAAAAATAACAACGTTTTAAAAATTTTGGAATGAAGGCCTTTAGAAAACAAATTATTTTGAAAAACCAAGTTTAAAACGAAAAGGTATACAAGGGTAAAAATAAGGTTGTTATTTTGGGGGCTGTTCAAATTTTAACAAAGAAAAGATTTAAATTCAAGGGTCAAATCAAAATAAAACCCATGGAAACCTTTTAAAATTAATAGAGAGTTAATTTTTTGAGAAAATTTAAATAATTTCCCGATAAACCGTTTCAAAGAAAATTTTCCCAAGTTTAAAAGAATTGGAAAATTTAATAAATCGTTAGTTTTAAAAAATTTCTTTAAAGAAAGATTTTTTCGGGTTAATAAATTTAAAGGTTAAAAAATTTCCCTTTTAAATTTAAAAGGGTTTCAAAAACTTCGAAATTAAAATTTATTAAAATTCCTCCAAGGAAATTTTTTTTAATTATTTTTTTTTATTTTCTTCCAATAGCCAACCAAGCAATAACCGGCTTTTTAAAAGCCTACTTTAATATTAGGAAATTAATTTTTTCAAAAATTAATTTTAATTTTATTTTGTTTTAAGCTATTTTAAATTATTTTTCTTCAAACTTGGGATTTTGGAAATAAATTTGTTATTTGGGTTCTAATAAATTATTTAATTCCTATTGAAAACAATTAAAATTCCTTTTTCGGGAAAATTGAAAAATTCCCCGATTCTGGTTATTAAAAACAAATTTTTTACTTTATTTAAAAGGGAAACAAAATTTGCCTTTAAAAATATAAATTTAAAATTCCAATTATCTCAAAGGAAACAATATCCCTTATTTTAACTTTCAACCTTTCTAACATATGAAAGGTTAAGAATTTTTATGAAAATCGAAATTTTTCAAAACCTATTCCAAACGACCACTTATTTTACAACTTTTCCAATTTCCGTTACGATTGGGCCATATTCCCTAAATTTCAGGAGGGTTTATTTGGGCCATTTTGGGTTTTAATTAAAATTTAGGGCCATTTCCAAACCCCTAAAGTTTTTGATTGGTTTTCAAATTCGAATAAAATTCCACTCAGGAATTGCATTTTCTTTTTGGAAAAGTTTTAAACCTTTATTAGAATAAAACCAAACGTAAATTAAAACTTAAATTCCTTTTTAAAATAACAAAAAATATTTAAAACAACCACGCGTTTCCAAAAAATTAAAAAAATAGTGTTCCACAAATTTTCCTATATTCTTTTTAAGAGAGAACCCAGATGGTTTGGGTTTTTAGAAGGTTTAAAATGATTTGGAAAAAACCTTTCTATTTTCAAAATATTCAAAAATGAAAATGCAATTTCTTTTTCTTACCTTTATTTGCCTTTAAATAATAATTAATTATTTAGTTTTAAAATTTTAATGTTTAATGGATTTTTGGTTTTTAAAATTTACTTGAATAAATTTATTGAAAGGGAAAAATTTAAAACTTAATAAAAAGTTTTATTGCATTGTTTAAACTAGGTTTGGGCTTTTATATCCAAAAAAAGTTACTAAATAAATTACAAAGCAAAAAGTTCTTTAATTTAAAACGCTTGCCCGTTTGGAAATCTAGAAACCAATGCCGAGGTGGGGGCTTGGAAATTAAATGAAAGGCTTAAATTTTAATAAACGGAAAAGGGCTTTAATTAACTAATCCCAAGGAATAAAACAATTTACAAAAGTTTAAATTTTTTCCCAAGTTTGCAAGTAACTGGAAAATATTTATAACTTTAAATACATTTGTAATATTTTGAGAAAAATTAATTCTTTGATTAGAAACGCTTATTGTTGGCGGGCTTATCAAACTTTTGAGGAAGTTTGAAAAACAATTCCTAAATTAAAGTAATTTAAACAAAAGGGTTTCAAAGGAATAAAAGGAATGAAACCCTTATAAAATTTGGAAAAATAACGAATTGGAATATTTAGGAATTTCACTGAATTAGTTAATGGTGGGTATTTAATTTTTTACAGTATTGAAAACGAAAGCTGTTTGTCCCACAGACTTGTTAAGGAAAGGAACAAAAACACAAAGTTAAAATAAATTCAAGTTCCTAAATTAAAGCCCTTTTAAAGGAAAGATGCAAATTTTAAGGGTTTATTTCGAAGTCATTTGGTTTAAAATTATTTTACAAAGGGTTTGGTCACTCAAGGAATTAAAAAGAAATTAATTTTGAAAAATAATTGAGGCCTTTACCGGTAAAATTTAAATGGTTAAATTATATTGTAAAAAGTTTCAAAATTAAAAAATTCAAAAAATTTGATTGGGAAGCAGGGGCCCACAAAGGAAAAGGCCTTGGAAAAATTTCAAATAACCGGATTTGAGGATTGTTTTGAAGAAACCAAATTTTGTTTGGTTTCCTTTATCCAAAATGGATACCTAATTTGAAAAATTTACAAAGGTTCCCTTATAAAATTTATAAATTTTAAAATTCTTTATTTCAATGGACAATTATAAGGGTGTTGTGTTTCTGCTATTATTTTCCTTAACATTATGAAAAGTTAAGCATTTTTTATAAAAAATGAAAATTTTTAAAATTAAAAACCTAAAGTTAAGCGACCCTTAAGAGACAACAAAAAATTTATTACGTTTACGATTGGGCTTTCCAACAAATTAAATTGTCAACCGCTAAATCTTTTAAAGGAAAACCTTCTGAAATATTTGTTTAAAACCGAATGTTTAAGGGCGCCATTTCCAAAGCTTTAAAGCTTTCAAGGAATTTTTTTGGTAAATTTAAGGGTAATTTCCGTTAAATCAACCCTTAAATCCACTTCCTAAACCTGCATTTTTCTTTTGTTTTGTACAATGTAATTAGACCAAAATATGCCCGCAATATTCTATTCGTAATTCTTCCGCCCGACAGACTCAGTGCAACTCAATTATCTTTATAAAAACTTCTTCGCATTATCCATCGATAGAACTTGATTTTTTGCCGTCATTTGGCGTTTCAGGTAAGTTAGTAAATTTTTATAAGCAAAATATCCACATTATCATTTATTTATACAGTACTTCAGGTTGACTTTAGGTATACGACATGGTACACGAGATTTACTTAGAATTAAACTTCAGAAATGAAATAAAAACAGGTGTTTCCATTTAACAAAATCAAGTTGGTGGTCGTAACTTGTTATCGGGCCACCATATATACAAAATTTACCACTAAAAAACCGCAGTCAAAAATAAAAATCTACGTGTCCGAGCGTTTCTCCAAAAAATAGACCCTTGAACTTTAAATGAATTTAGACATAACTTCTGGGACTGTATAATATTTGTTCCTTTTTACAATCGAAAAAAAATTAAACATATATTTTTACAATTTTTAAATTGGTTAAGTGTAAGTGGAAAAAAGACTTCTGCATTTAATGCAAGAGCAGATATAAACGAGTTAGAACTAGCCGTTCTGTAACTACCCTAGCAGCACCGAATATACATACTACATTTGAGAGATTTTTTCCTAATATTAGATGTCATTTAAATATTGCAATCAATAATAGATATATCCTAAATATTATAAAAGTAAATATAACAAACGTTGAAGGGATACCTCCGTATAATATATGTAACATATTATAAAGTGTTAATTCTTTTGTAAGATATATCCGAGATTATGCGTATATTACAAAAAGACCTAAAACCAATATTTCTTTTTGAGATATAGTGGATATTTGCCGAATATTATAAAAACAGATATAACAGATATTTAAAGGATATCTCCGTATAATATATTTAGTATATTATAGTGTTATACTTTTGTAAGATATATCCAAGATTGTGTTTATATTACAAAAAGACGAAAAATCAATATTTCTTTTTGAGACATAGTGGATATTTGCCAAATATTTCTTAATAGTTTATTGTAATATAATCTCTCAAATCTTCCATAGTTGTTTTATATACATTTTCCAACAAATATTTGCATGTCAGGTTTGAAAATATGTTTATAGGAAATTAGAATATCGACATAAAAGACGTATAAACATACAATTAAGAAATCAAATTAATAAGCTTTAACTATGTACTGATTTCCATTTTATTGTTACCGTTGCTATGCACCGAAACTTCGTATACACTGAACTGTTTTAAAAGAAAATTATAGGTATATTTCAGACTAAAGCATGAAAATTCTCTCTTGCAGATTTGCACATTATGCGTCACTGAATACCATCAAAACGTTATATATGTGTTTAGTTCGGTTTCCTAAAATTTTATGAATTTCAGTTTTATGGTTCACATAATAGGTTGTGGAGGGGAGATTGAGACGGGCACTGTATAAATTACACCAAAGAAACATATAAACAGTACGACACATTAATATCGAAATGATAATAATATAGTGTGTCATATATATATATATATATATATATATATATATATATATATATATATATTTACTTGCCTTTAGCGTATATAAGTATAGAAGATACACACTAGTACTGTATGCATTCATTATTCATCGTGCATTAATTGTAAATATATCGTTGATGTATACTGACTTCCGTAAAATTGCAACACCTAGAATTTCTTGAACGATTTTATTGCAATTTTGTCAACGATGACTTTCATTAGAACGAACAAACGATTAAAATTTGAAAACAAAAGAACAAAACTAAAAATGTTTTTTCAATAATGAGTTGCTCCGCCACGATTTGTAATGCACTCATTTAGACAGCGCGCATGCTATCAATCAAGTGGTATATCAACCCAAGCTTCTTAATCCCTAGCCGGAGATCGTGTAAGTTATCTGGAGGGTGTGGTAAATTACCCAGTCGCCTACCGACCTCATGCCATACATGTTCAATGGGCGACAAATCAGGCGACCGAGCAGGCCATGGGAGGACGGCAATGTTAGCTTCTTCCAAAAAACATGTTGTAGGCCTTACTGTATGAGGTCGCGCATTATCCTGTTGGAAAAAGGGATTTTCCAGCAAATGTTTGTCAGACATATATACAGCAAATATTGCCAAAATATGATTTTTTGATGTGACAGAAGATATTTTAGAGATATCGGACACATATGTATATATATATATATATATATATATATATATATATATATATATATATATATATAGGTATATTTAGGAGTATATCCAGGAATGAGGTCTACATAAGATAGTCTACAAATATACTATTGAGATATTTATAATAAATGGCAAATATTGCAAAGTGTGACATTTGTATATTTAGCTAACATTGTCAACAAATACATTTGCGTGCTGTTAGGGTTAGTGATTCCCTTTCTCATATGTTTGCTAATGAAAGGTTATACAGACATAAGAAAGTTGGCCACATCAAATTTTTTATGGTATGTCTCATAATGCACATACATTAAAACAAGTTTTGATTAACTCCATTCGTTGCCACTAAATACCATTTTTACAATTTGTTATAATTCAATAAATACTTGAGATAACTACACATATTAAAAGGTTACAATTAACACTTAATTAATTCGATTTTTATTAAATCGACTCCAATAAATGAAAGTGCTAAAACGTATTAAACAGAATCACCAATTTTGTAAATTAATGAGTTACTTTAATTACCATATTTATTTAGACCGTTAAGATTTATTAGTGGTGAAGAACAACCAGATGATTGCCATGATCTCATTTTTTTCTATGTTAAATCGAGATTTTGCATTCACTGTTTAATTGTTAATATGCAAACGGTGGTTTGCTCATGAAAGAAAATAAACCCGATTTTTCAAAATGAGTATAGGGATCGAAATTGAATGTACAGTGTGTCCCATTTTGGATGATATTTCGAGGTATCTCACTTACGAGTAAAGCTACAGAGTTGCGGATTTCACAATACCGTGCTACTTTTTTCTGAGATACAGGGCGAAATTGAAAATATTGCATTTTGGGACCCCCCTTGTATCTCCGTTATCCTTTAATGTATGGCAAAGGTAAAAATTGGTTCTTATACAGTTTTTACGAATCCAGTGGCGTAATCGTACTTTTGCTGTAAGCAGCTGTCAATTTTTAGCTATAAATAAAACTTATGGTTTTTTAACGGAACACCCGGTATATTTTTCTTGCGTTTGATTGGAAATTTTGTAAGCTTTACAAAAATATATAATACATGATGTGTATTTTAAATAATAAACCTAAAATCTATGATTTCACATAATCATACAATCGGTATAAGTTCTGTGTTACAGATCTAATTTGTTATGGTCGTGAGTATAAATCTAACATAAAAGGCATTAATCGATATATTGAGCTTTTCTATTATCTTATAAGTCTAGTAAGTACTCGAGACTCATAAGCTGGACAATTGAATAAATGATCATTCGATTAGGTAAATAACTATAGGTTAAAGTGATTATACAAGTTATATAATCAATAACTAAATATTTGGAAAAGTATTATATAAAATATAATGTCGAAATGTTTCCATAATATAAAAATTATATCACAGGAAAATGTACTTTAAACGGATTGTGAATATCAACAAAAGCATTACAAATGTTTACATACGGGATCATAAGCTGGATAAGCTTCTAATAGTTAAAATTTATGACCATAAAGTGCTAGGAAGGAGTAACAACGTTGTAAACACTTGATAATAATTGTCGATGAATTAACGGTTATTAACTTAAATACCTTTATGGTAGATTTATCCAATTGTTTATTAGCAGACTCATAGCGTAAACTGCTTTTTAATATGAAAATATTTAGGTTAGCTTTAATGAACCTCAACATTGTTCTGTACGATTTATTTATGTACGTATTCGTAATCTTTTTACTACACCGGTAATAAACTTAAACAACAGATTTCAATCTTCCAAATTTAACCATTCCAAATGTAATTTACCACTTCATTGTTACTTTTGCTTAAGTTAATCTTACATCAATTTTTTTATAAAATTGACATAGTAACGTATCATCAATTTAGCTTTCCTATTACACTTGGTTTATTTAAGTCAAAACTTCATACGTAAAGTACATTTATTATACAGCAACATACATTAATACATTAATAATAATGAACACTATTCAAAGTATTATAGGCCAATATTTAGACGAATCGTTTATACGTCGCTTGTGATGAATCTTAATTAATAGCTGTTTATAGAACAAGGATTTTAGACCGAGTTGGATAACACGTCGAGTACAATGAACACTCACTTTTTACACAAGTTGCCATACAATGTTGTTTTCACGTTCATACAAAAAGTAGTTTATTAAGTGGCCATAAGTGTAGATAAATAAAAATATTTTGTAATAATGTAGTATTGAATTATTTAATTATGGTATTTAGCGATGATATTTAATGCTAAATATCATTGTTAGTGCGTTTGCTAGATAGTAAATCTAAAGATGCTTTATTTGCAAACACAACGATTCGTGGTGGGGTGTCAAAAAAATATTCTCGTTTCTGTCATTTACATGTTCAATAATGTTACTAATATTAAGCTGTAAAACTATTTCTAATGAAAAACGAATTTGAAAATTAATTTAACTATTATGGTATATTAACTATGCAATGGTTTAGTTGCGTTTCATCTAATCAAACCATATTACTTCAAAAAAGTAAATCAAAAACGTAATGACCTAAAATCTTTAACGTTAGTACGAATGATCTTTAGTTCTCTTGTAAATTCGTATTTTCCTTACATTTCTGCATTCATTCATATACATCCACAATACACACACCACGCACGCACGCACGCACGCACGCACGCACGCACGCACGCACGCACGCACGCACACACGCACGCACGCACACACGCACACACGCACACACGCACACACGCACACACGCACACACGCACACACGCACACACGCACACACGCACACACGCACACACGCACACACGCACACACGCACACACGCACACACGCACACACGAAGACACGCACACACGAACACACGCACACATGCTCACACGCACCACGCACACGCACGCACGCACGCACCGCGCACGCACGCACGCACGCACGCCGCACGCACGCACGCACTCACCACGCACCACGCACTCATGCACACGCACGCACGCACACGCACGCACACGCACACGCACACACGACACACGCACACACGCACACACGCACACGACACACGCACACACGACACACACGACACACGCACACACGCACACACACGCACACACGCACACACGCACACGCACACACGCACACACGCACACACACACACGCACACCACACACACGCACACGCACACGCACACGCACACACAGAGACACACACGCACACACACAGCACACGCACACACAGCACACACGACACACACACACACACACCGCACACACGCACAGCACACCAGAGACACGCACCACGCACACACACAGACACGCACACACGAACACACGACACACCACCACACAGCACACACATGCACGCAGCACGCAAGCACGCACTCATCACGCACTACACGCACTCACGACACTTACGCACGCACGAACACGCACAGCACACACTCGCACGCACGACACAACACGCACGCACGCACGCGCGCACGCACGGACGCACGCACGCACGCACGCACACACACACACACACACACACACACACGCACACACACACACAATACACAAACACATGCACACACACATCAAATAGAGCAGCATCAATGAACTTTGACTTAAATAAGTTTAACTGGTTCATTTTTATATTTCTATGAATCGTAACTTGACAACCCCAGAGGTTAATCAACTTGGAATTAACAACAGGTTGCGACTTGACAACTCTGCACGCCTCTACGGGATAACCTGACCTTGAAGCGGCGTGCGCGTAAGTGTACCGTAAGTTAGTATCCCATTGCTATACTACTACTCACACACACACTCGCACACACACACATACACGCACGCACGCACATACACACGCACGCACGCACGCACATACGCACGCACGCACGCACGCACGCACGCACGCACGCACGCACGCACGCACACAAACTCACACGTACTCACACACACACGCGCGCGCGCGAAGAGGATCGTCTTTAGCACTAGGTTATAAACTTTATCTACGAAAATACCGAGCTAGTGGGGCTGAAGGTAACACGACCTGCGTAGCGTTCGGGAGGTGACGGGTTTGGTTCCCGTTACCGTAACCCTGTATAAGGTTTTCCTCTTACACATAGAGTGGCATGGTCACTGCGTATATTCACATCGTGGCTATTTAGGCGAATGCTGCGATAGTATCTTCACCCTCAGAACCCTTACCCATTCTATCCTGACCACACTTATCCTTCATTCCACCATGCATACATACTTAATGTTTGTATGTTAGTAATTCATGATTGTGATTGAAGAAGCTTGAAAAGCTCAAGCAGCTGCCCTCCCCCTCGGAGTGGAAATGAAACACGTAGCCTTTTTCGTTTCCTTCCTATGAAAATGCGTTGAAAGGCGTGTTGAATTTTTACAATGTAATTTTTATGTACTTCGTACTGGTGTAGTAGCGAATTTATACTTTATATTATTATTTGATGTGTCGAATGCAGTTTTTTCCATTAACAACGGATATAATAAAGCCCATTCAAAACAAAATCCAAATTATTAAGCAAATGTACAGGGTGTCTATTATGGAAGTGCGTTTAATGAAAATGTTGTCTCCATCGCATGTGGTTTAGATATTATATTACCTCACCCTGTGTAATGTATATTTGCATTAAGAAATAATGTTTTATGTATAGGTATAATATATTATTTGAACTATTTGATTTATATACAAGATTGTAAGAGTGTTTCAAACTAGTATATATTTACTGTTATATGGAAAATTGTATAAATGTAGGTATAAAAATTTGAATAATGTAACGTAAGAAGAAATTGGATTATGTTTGGAACGCAGCAAATTTAACGTATAAATAAATATCCGTTACTCAAGAATAATGTTTAATCTAATTGAATATATCTGTTAGTATTTTGTTCAACTCTTCTTTTCATTCTAACTTTGTGTTACAATCTAGAAAACCGCTAGAGCACCAACCACTCATATATCCAGCAAACAATCTCGAGAGCTTTTAGTTAAGCTAGTGAGGGGATCACATCAAAACTGTTCGACAGTTTACCGGTTTAGCATTTAGTTAAGAGTTTGTGTTAAGGGAGATTTTCTATAATTATATTATGATTAATTAATTCGAAATTTATAAGTTTGTTTGAATTAAGTGATAGGTAATAATCAAAGTTAGAGTGTCTTTAAAAACATTAAAGTGCTGTATAAATTTCGTATAAATTAAAATTGGATTAAAACTTGAATTTTCAAAAGATAATAAAATTGCATTAAAACGGCAATCTTTAGAGAATATTGAAATACCTACTACAAATTATAAATTTATTACTCAAAGAGATTTAAATATTTATTGCAGTTTAACATAAATGTCAATGAAAATTGCAGTTTTCAAGGTTTTTACCACATTATAAATGCATTTTGTAAACTATTAAACAACGAATTGTGTCTGTTGCAGCCTTAAACATTTGACTATGGTAATCTATATTGATTACATTAGCATGGAATATAGTCATTCTGAAGGGTTAATGCATGTGTACTGTAAAATCCTTTTTGTTTTTATAATCTTTGCTTTGTCAAAATCTCGTAAATATAGCTAGCTTTTCGTGAAACGGACATTTCCTATCACAAAACTTAAAACATTACTGTACTGTAACCTATCTATTTCGATTTTTATTTATTCTAATCTAATTTTAAAATATACATATAAACTAACCTTAATAATTACTAGTGCTAAGTTCACTATTTCAAAGCATCAATTCAATTGTGATTACATTAATTTAAACTTAAAAATTAGAATTTAATTTATAAATATTATTAGTCTATTTATTAAAATACTTAGCTTTTGGGTGTTTTTGATGGTGTATATTTGTATAACATACATACAAATATACACCATCAAACAACTCAAAAAAGCTAAGTATTTTAAATATGTGTAATAAAGGTGAAAGTTTACATTTTCATAGTCTATTTATTTGGCACTGCAAACTACAATTGGCAAACATTAAGAAATTACATTACATAAATTATTGCGATATATTGCCAACCGACTGGGGCGGGCACGACCTTCAGGCACACCACGACACACGCACACACGCATATACTGTTTCATACTTTGCTTAACGAATTTCAATTACTTGCTCAATGAACGGAAATTTGTAACTGCAACGGAGTATATATAAAGGAATATTGGTTTGGATTAGTTGAATGAATTATAATCCGTGCGATACCATTAACAGATAACCTAACATAAAAAGAAAAAATTGGAGGAAATGAAAGCATATTTGATTACTTTATGTAAGACAATACATTGCTTCGTGATACAGAACAAACCCGCACGCATGCACACAAACACTCACGCATGCACGTTATCCACACATACACGCACAAACGCACATACGTACACACGCACACACGCACCAACGCACCCGGACACACGCGCACACACACGCACATACGCACACCCGCACACACGCACACACGCACACACGCGCACACGCACACACGCAAACACGTACACACGCACACACGCACACATGCACACACGCAAGTAGTTATACAAGGCCGATCCTAACTCAAAAAGTCACTAGAAAAGTTACTAGATTTGAAAAAAGTCACTAGAAAAGCCACTAGGTTTGTAAGGTCACCTTGGGGGTCAGATGATGCCTGGTTCGCGTCCTCGCTAGAATGTAGTGTTTCATAGCTAAAATAGTCGGTGCTTGTCTGTAGTAAAAGGTGGTCGCGTCATAGCTAAAAATAGTCGGTTCGCGTCTCAGATAAAAATTATAGTGACAGCACCATCATTAAAAATAGCTGGTGCCAGTCACCATTAAAAAATAGTAGGTGACTAAACACATGTGTGGTTTGAATCTCTACTATACAAATATGTCAAAACAAAATAACCAGATATGTGTGGTTCGTATCTGTGCTAGACACACGTAACTAGAAAAGTAACTAGATGTGAGGTTTATAACAAGTGGGTATATAAACTGACCTTTAGACAGATGTAGGTGTCATTGTAGTTAATAAGTCTGCAGGAATGCAAAAGTTTGCATCAGGAGCAATTTGTAAGAGGTCTTGAAAAACGGAACAAATAGAAGACCTGATACGCAAAATAAAGAAGTTAAAATATGATTTGGAGTATTATGAAGTGCAGCGGATGCTGAAAAAAGCAAGTACTAAGGTCTTGTTATTAATGCATTATTGTAAAATTGCTAACAATCTAGACATTGATGTGTTTCGTGTTACACTGTCCGAACTAAAATCATAAGTTAAAAACTTATGATCTGTTAGTAAAATTTGAATAGATTTTAAATACCTTATTTTAGAAAAAAAATTGTTATTTATTCTTGTAAACTGTTGTAATATTGTTTGCCCTAATTTTTAAATTTAATAGTCCTGAAATCTTGTCGTTTATTATAATTTGGGAAGTGGCGTATACCGTATTATTTAAACAAATATTACCTTTGTGTTTGTAATTAGTAAAAATGAAAATGAAATAAAGGTGCTCAACGGAATTGTATATACATGAAAATTTTTAAACTAAACGAAGATGCTTTACTGCATTATATACTATATGAATATTGATTTAATTTAAAATATTACTATTAATGCATTATTGTAAAATTGCTAACAAACTAGACATTGGTGTGTTTTGTGTTACACTGGCAGAACTAAAATCAAAAGTTAAAAAACTCATGATCTGTTAGTAAAATTTGAATAGATTTTAAGTACCTTATTTTAAAAAAAAAATGTTAATTATTCTTGTGAACTGCTGTAATATTGTTTGCCCTAATTTTTAAATTTTGTAAAAGAATAGTCCTGAAAACTTATAGTTTATTAAAATTTGTGAAGTGGTGTATACCGTATTCTTTAAACAAAATATTACCTATGTGTTTGTAATACGTAAAAATGAAAATGAAATAAAGATGCTTAACGGAATTGTATATACATGAAAATTTTTAAACTAAACGAAGATGTAATTAAAAATTATTATTAATTATAATCATTAAACGAAGATGCTTTACTGCATTATATAATATATGAATATTGATTTAATTTAAAATATTACGCTCCAAAAACATAACTTATATGGAATAATCATTAATTTAAAATTATATGAATTACAAATGGGAAATACGAAGTTGTACTAATGTACATTTTTAATAGTAAGTAAAGTTTCATTTTCAAATAATGAAATCAACAGTGTTATGTTAATTAATGGTTACATAAAAAATTATAAGAAATATAAGTAATATAGTAATAAATGAGTAAAACTTGTAAAATGATAATGAACTATATGGTTTAGATAAGATTGGAAAAACGCTCGTAATTATATCTTGCATTGAAAATGCTGACCATACACATTCCTTTCTGTTGAAGTACATTTTATTCATTATAGTACTGATTTTACAAGAAATTACATATATAATTTTTACATCGCGTTGGAACTAAAAAATTGGTGGTCCTAAACTAATTAAAATTGTTGAAATCGTGCAGTAAGTTGTGCAGTTTATCGTTTCAAAATTGTATAGATTAATTTTAGGACCATTTTTCATATTTTTGACAAATTAAAAAACGCAATAGATAAAGTGCCGCTTGTAACACGCAGTCATATTTTCAAAAATATTAATTTCGATTTGGACCTATGGGCAAATTTAAAAAATTGAAGAGCGTGTTTTTTTAGGACTTATACTATACTTATACTTTGTTACGGAGCACTTGATCTATATAAGAGGTTTATTGATGTTCAAATTGATTACGTGTTTTGTTGTCTTGTGAAATACTTGGGTTGTGTGCTACGTTCGATTTCGCTGAGCAAATTGCAATAAACCCGGAATACTTTTGTTGAATATTTTAAGGATAAGTTTAGTATCGGTAGGTGTCTTCCTCATCATCTCTGCCTGCCCTCAGCAGCTTCGTAGTTGAGTTGACTCAAAATACATTAAAATTATTAAAACACAGGCCCGAAATAGTTAGACATATTTCAATACTTAGAACCAATATATCTCTGATAGAAAAAGCTATTACCAATAATGTTCACTTAGATAATAGGAATGAAAATCCCCTTAGAATATAGAGCAATTTGGCTCTTTTAAAATTTTATGTGGCTCGACTACAACGGCAATTAGGAAACTCTCCCATAACGGGTGGTAGGATAGGTGGTGAATGCAATACGGCAAGTTTAGTTTGGTATTCCCTTAAATCTTGTTGTGATTCGAGATTATTAACGGGAATTATAGTCAACTTAGGATACAAGGATCCCTTAATTTTTTTAACAAAGGCATATGATAGCTTTGCTAGAAAGGTTAATATCATGTTGAAGAGGTCTTTGTTAAAAGTGAATGTTGTACTGGTATGCCAATTTATTAACCCTCAAAATATGAATGTAGGATTAAAGCATTTTTTTACCAGAAGTTCCGTTATTGACTTTGGCACAAATCTCAAGCTGTGGTATCAAAGGGAAATAGTTAACAAATTGGCAGTTAAACTGGAAGAGTTTCAAGAGGAAGGATTCTAAGTGAAATTTTGCATTTGAAAGTAAACATAAATAATTACGTTCCCATAAGGGGTGGCATTTCTACTTTCATCACAGTTCCACGTTTTATTGCACTAAAGAGGGCTGTTGTTAATATTAAAAATAACGATAAATTTTGTTTTCTTTGGTCGGTGGTCTCCGCTTTGTATCCTGCAAACAAACACCCCGATAGAATAGGAAGCTATCCCCATTTCGATGAGGTATTGAATCGTGGCACGATTAAATTTCCCATTAAATTAACAGATATAAAAAAATTTGAAAAACTAAACCGTCTATCCGTAAATTTATACTGCATAGTAAAAAAGCATGTAATGCCATTCATGATAAGTGACAACCACAACCGTGATTTTCCCACGATAAATTTATTAGTACTCTCCTCGAGCGACAACAGTGTAAAGGGGGCAAACGTCAACAATCAATATTACCACTTTACATGGATCAAGAACATGTCGGCGTTGTTGTCCTCTCAACTTTCCAATCGACGACACAACAAATTCTTTTGTAACATATGCTTAAATAATTTTTCCTCTAACGCTCTGTTACTGAAACACTCCACTAACTGCTATCAAATAAATAAATGCTCGGTACTTACGCTATTTACGCAGATATTGAGAGTATTTTAGAAAAATGTTCCAACTCTCCAGATGTAGGTGGTGCAAACACAAAATTGTTTCAAAACCTTTCAGTATTGCGTTTTATCTCAAGTGCTCTTACGATGACACTTTATCAAAATTTTTCTGCTATAGAGGGGCAGATTGCATTACGTGGTTTATCAATCAGCTATGGAACATTGCAAATTCGGTCAATTCAATTGTTACTAATGTAATACCCATGCAACCGCTAAGCTTGGTTCAACAACAAAATTTTGATGAGGCTACGCATTGTCACGTTTGCCAAAAACCTTTTGTAGAAAATGAAATTAAAGTAAAGGACCACTCGCATCTCACAGGGATCTATAGAAGGGCTGCCCATAATAACTGTAACTTAAAACTTTCAAGATTCATACGAAAACCCTGTAGTATTCCATAACCTAAGTGGTTACGATGTTCATCTTTTCATTAAAGAACTAACAACCTGTATTCCTGGACCTGTTAAACTTTTACCATTAAACAAAGAAAAGTATATTTCTTCTACAAAACATGTTGACAATACTCGTTTCGATTTATGAGTAGCAGTTTAGACAAGTTATGTTCCTACTTGGATAATGACAAAAAATCCATAACTAGATTACACAGCCGTAACGAAACCGAATTTGATTTGATAACGAGAAAAGGTGTTTTTCCATATGAGTACATAGATTCTTGGGAAAAGTTAAATGAGACCTCTCTACCGACTAAGGAGGAATTCTTTAGTTATTTGCATAACGAAGGTGTCAGTAGTGAAGCATACGAGCATGCTTTAAAAGTATGGCATGTTTTTGATATTCGAACGTTGGGTCAGTATTCGGACCTGTATCTAAAAACTGACGTGCTTCTTTTAGCGGATATCTTTGAAAACTTTCGCAACACCTGCCTGCAAACCTACCTTCTTGATCCATTACACTACTATACGGCTCCCGGTCTAGCATTTGATGCAATGTTAAAAATTACACAGGTCAGATTGGAACTTTTAACCGACATCGATCAGGTTATGTTCATTGAGAAGGGTATTAGGGGAGGCGTCACTCAATGCAGTACTCGTTACGCAAAAGCCAACAACAAATACATGTCGGAAGGATTCGATCCCGAACTTCAAACCACCTATTTAATGTACTATGACGTAAATTCGCTTTATGGAGCCACCAGTGTGAATCGTTACCGATCGGAAACTTTAATTTTGTGGAAGACTGAGGACTTGAACATAATAAATCATCCCGATGATTCCGAGATTGGGTACATTTTGGATTGTGATTTAGACTACCCGAGAGATTTGCATGAATCCCACAGTGACCTGCCGTTAGCGCCCGAACATATGAGTTCACCTGGATCTAAAATTAAGAAACTATTGTTAACGGCACTATATCGTGCACTATAGAAACTTGAAGTTGTATATAAAACACGGTTTAAAACTTGTAAAAATCAACTGTGTCTTGCGTTTTACACAATCACCGTGGCTACGAAGCTATATCGAGTTAAATACAAAAATGAGACAGCAGACCAAAAACAAATTTACCATAAATTTTTTTAAATTAATGGTGAACAGCACCTATGGCAAGCTTATGGAAAATGTAAGAAAATATAAAGACGTACGGTTGGTTACGAAATGGAGGGGGGGTCGATATGGGGCTCGTGCGTATATCGCAAAACCCAATTTTTATAGTTGTACCATATTCGATGAGAATTTGGTCATTATTGAAATGAATCGATTAGAAGTCTTCCTAAATAAACCCATATATGCAGGCTTTCCAGTCTTGGACATCTCAAAAACTTTCCTGTAAGATTTTCATTATAGTTACGTTTTGCCGAAATTTAAAAATGATGCTAAATTATTATACACGGACACCGATAGTCTAATTTACGCTTTCACAGTTACCGACATATACGAATTCATTAAGGAGGATATTCAACGATATGATGCATCTGATTATGAATGCAATAACATTTATGGAATTCCTCTCGTCAACAAAAAGGTGCCCGGTTTGATGAAGGACGAAAATCACGGCAAAATTATGTTAGAATTTATTGTGCTTCGTGCCAAAATGTATGCCTACCGAGTGGATAAATAAAAAGAAATTAAAAAATCCAAAGGCTCCTCTGCGGCCAGCATTTGAGAAATAACTTTACAGGATTACAAAGAATCCTTGTTTAATGAGACAGTGGTAAAAAAACATCAGTACCTAATTAAATCAAAAAAACATTCAGTGTATACGATCAATCAAAATAAAATTGTTCTCAGTCCCTACGATGACAAACGAGTTATAACAGCAAACTCTGTTACAACTCGTCCTTAGGGTTACAATTCAACTATTTCCGTCTGAATACTTTTCAGTAACGTTTAATTTTTTGAATTTACATTTCAGATCATAAGCGCCAGTTGGAGCATTCGTTCAGAAAAACACGTTCGCATGGAGCAAGAGCTCGATCATGCTACGCGTGTGATATATACAAAATATTTAAAGAGTGCTATAATGGATATATCATCAACTGAAAACTATTTTTTTATTAATGCGATCTTGCAAGACATTGTTCTACCGCACGAGTGCTTCAACTGGTGCATCAAAACGGGAAATGTGTGCGCGAATAAAATTACATTGCTGTTCAATAAAAAGAGTGAACTGGATAATTTAATTAAGAAAGTTGTAAATATGTGTAAGATTGTAAATAGTGAATGTATAATTGCTAATCAACTTGAATCATTTGACTTACAGCCACACGTCAAAATGTATATACTTGACTTAAGTAAGCCGTTATATAATGTTCACAGTATCTTAGGTAATTATAAGAATTTGTCGGTGGTGATGGATGACGCTATTTATACGGCCATCGAATACTCCAACTCTAAGGCTCTGGGAATTCGTTGGAATATATGCAAAGAGCGTGATATCAAGTATCCTTTTAGACCGTCCGATGACCTTCGTCATAAACGAGCGCACGAATGGTTACTGGAGAATATTCGCAAAGGTGTTGAAAATCCAAATGCGCTCCTTGGATGGACCAACGGTCCAGACAACGCATTTTGGCCATCCACCGAACTGAGCGAATACCAAAAGACGTTATCTTTAGTCTCAAAAATGCATGTAAAGAAAGATATTGTTAAAAATCCTTTGTATGGTGAGATGAAATAAAAAACGATATAATGCAGTTTTTATTTATAGTTAAGTAGTTACAATAATATGCTTATAAAACCACATGGTCATCATCGATCCACGAATATTCGTTTAATCCCAACCATTTTACGTACACTTCATTATTCGTACGTCGAATGACCTTTTCCACCAAGTACACGTCCGGATATTTAGCCTTTTGCAGTTACTGTCCATAAAATCCACCTAGTATGGGTGTCCCTTTCATGTCTAGCAACTACGTGACCGGATTGGTGACACGTACTTTAACAATCTTGAAAAGTTCACTCGACCAATTGGGTACATAACCTTTATCAAATATGCTTTTAAATTTACTAATGCGAACTATGCCGCCCACCATGAATCGATCGTTTTTATTAAAGATTTTGAGATTCGAATATACATTAAGCGGTGTGTTAGCATTTACTTCGCTAGGTTTCATTCCGATCGTTCGATGTTTACGATTATTGTATTCTGTCGTTACTTCCTCGAGAAGTCTTCCAATCCATACGAATTTTCCACGCAGCCCAAATTTTTATACAAGATATTGTTGATGGTCCTAATCACTCTTTCTGCTATGCTAGCCTTTTCGTGCTGTAGGTGGAGTAGTGATTAATGTTATATTTCATCATTAGTTTATCGAAATGATTATTGTAGAACTCTTTTCCCGCATCTGTTTGCAGATTCTTAGGCGCCCGTTCTTTAAAAATGGTTTGCATAGCTTTTGTCACGTCTGCACACATCTTCGTCTTTAATCCTCTCGTCCATAGGTATTTAGAGAAACAGTCTACCAGCATGTAGTTGTAGCCTTTATTCTGTTTGGCGTAAGGTACAAATTCAGCTAAATCGGCTTGCCATAGATCATCGAATCCTTTAATAATAGTGCGTCTACGTGGGAAATTTTTGCGTGCCGGTTTATGCAACTCGTTTACCACTTGTTCCATCCTCTATCAATTTACTTAAAGTTTCTTTAGTTGCATTCAAATCTGCCCCTACAATCGCAACGTAATTACGAACACCATCTATAAGCGACTTCACTAACTGGATATAAAACTCGAGGTAGCCTTTATTTATGGCATCAGTGTCTTCTTGAGGATCGGCCACCTGTCTTAAGCGGTTCCCATTTAAATGGAACCTCGTCAATTGATAGTGCTGTAAGGTTAACGCATCTTGACGTTCGATGGGATCGGCTACATTACTTAAACGCTTATTTTCCACGCTGAACTTATCATCAGTAATCGAGAATTGCGTTTTTACCAGTTTATGGAATTGAGCATGAACATGAGAGCATCCAAACTTGTCCATCGTTGTGCAAACTATAGCTGACTAAAAAATTGTTTGTCAGGTTTCTCAATATATCCATCTTCGAATAGTTCTTCCACGATTGATATCATATCTTTAACGAGTCCAGTATTACCGGTCATTTTTTCCGCCCATAGGACTTCCAAATCTTGAATCAATTCATGCACGTTGTTCCAATATTTGTATTCAACCGGTCGTCCAATTCCTTTGAATACAGTTACTTTCCCCCCTTTTTTCTCCTTCACCTCCACCATCTCCAGTAAGGGTTTAATTATCCCTGTATATTTTTTGGCACGTGTATATTTCAATTGTTCTTCCGAGTTATTATCACGACGAGCTGCATTAGTTGCAATTAAGCTCTGTGTATAGTTCGCTTCATCTTCGCTAGTTATTAGGCGTTTGTCAGGTTAATTCATGATTATTAGGCCATAGAGACCGCTCGTACCACTGTACCGAACTCCCTTAATAACCAAATCCGTTCCATCTATCTGTACTGATGTCTTGCCAATTGCCCACTTATCGGTGGTAATGTAAAGAACTCCATAAGTGGTATCAAATGCATTCGATGAATCGCTTAGCATGCGCTCTATGTATATTCGTGGTAATGGATCATATTGTTCAAGAAATTCTCTCGGTGCAGAGGTATTGAGTGAAATAGAATCGGTCGTAGTCGCTACACGTTCTTCTTCCACTTGGGGTGCAATATTTCCAATCACACTGGTCTCGAGGAACGATGGTGTCTCTTGACGCAGAGAATACGAAAGTCGAGCGAATGGACTAACATAATTACTACCACTTAAAGAAGATGATCTTCGTTTGTTAATTCCTCGCAAGTGATAAGGTATTGATGGCGTGGTACTATACTGCTGAATTGGTGACCTTTTGTTTTTGATAGGGGACGAATGACGTTTTGGTGACGGTTTCACGAATACCTCCTCCTCCGGCTCCGTCTTTCGTTCGATCTTTAGTAGCGGTTCGATTTTCTTTTCGATTTTTGTAAGTGGTTCAATGAGTGGTTTGTAAGCTTTAATGAAATCTGTCTCTTTAGTAAATCGATCCTTCTTAAGATGATCATATTTTTGCTGTATAGCTTTACGAACTTGAATTATACGTTTCGTCAACGCTAATCTCTTGTTGTCCATCGGTGCAGATCAACAATAAAACAGATAAACAGGTCTAACAGGTTAATAAACAGCTCTGTTTAAAACAGGTCTGTTATTTATGCTGTTTGCTTGTAAGCTGTTTGATTCCAAATGATATTATAACGACACCGCTAGGGTATTATATACTGATCGAAGCCTTTCCTAAAACGACCGTTTCGTACTTCAGCGTCCTTATTTATTACCATGAATCCGTATCGATTTCGCCAAGTCTCTGAGCACATGTCACGAAACATTTGCATGCTTACTATTGGGGCGACATGGTCTTCATATATGTGACGCAAATTCAAATCATCCTGTTCGAAAAGCACTGTCAAATTGGCGTTGTCTCTAATCAACTGTTTGGGGATTTTAGTATGGGTTTGACCCAAGTAGAAGCAGTCAATGTTATTGTGACGACCCTTTGAAAAGTACGCTCTAATATGATTCTGTTTTTCCCAAGCGATATCGTCAAAGATAAACACTGAATTGGGTTTTTCCACGCTCGGTTCCATAATATCAGCATTATCGCTGAACCAATAATAACCAATATCTTTCATGGGATCTAGAAATTTCACCCAAGAGTCGATATTTTCCTGATTCAACGATTTCAAATAGACATACACGTGTTTGAAACGAAGACCGTTCGGTTCAGTTAGGAGAGTGAGCATGGTGTTTGTTTTCCCACAATTGGAAGGACCACAAATTATAGCGCGTACGCTGTTTGGAAGTAACTTCCCATGCCGTTTTATCTCCTTATTTCCAGCTTGGGTCAAATCATCGAGATTTGCAATAGGTAGTTTTTGAGTTTGAACCACTACTCTCATGTTGCTGTTGTTGTTGGTGAGCGTCAATTAAAACTGCACAACTTGTCAATATGATTCTTTAATTATTGCACCTAATATTATAAGAAATTGTTATAACATATTACAGTTTCTTCACTTCTCCTGTCAGAGGATTGTATTGCACCTTGGCATCGTGTAGTATGAGGCAATAGGCAACGATGCGGGTTCAAACGCCTCCAAAGCTTCCATTACAAATTTTACATCTACCGTCGAGTGTTTTATCGATTCATTTTGTTTTGAACAGTCCATTACGAATATTGGACATGTCTTGAATTGCGAATAGTCAAACAATGCATCCTGATGTTCATGAGTGCTGTTGGTATAATAGTCTCTTCGAAAATTTAAATAGTTTTGGTAGGCTGTTATGTACTTGTTGACATTGAAATCCAGATGCATCGCTTCGTATGGGTAACTTTCTGAGTTGAGGTGTAACTTTAGATTCCGAATATTCACATTATCGAAATCTGCCGCTCTTTCCCTCGTTGAAAACCTTTTCCCTTTTTGAAAAGCCACAATTACCCATCGAGGCTTCTCTAATTGAGTGGAAGTTTTACTTGGACATATATCCGACTGTATTTGTTTTATAGCTGGCAATTCGTATAGTTCCCATTGACGAAACGGAATTGTAATGGTTGTATTTTTATTGATTTGTTGGAACAGAGTTAGTTTGGCACTGTCGCTTCCATTGAATTTTGTTTAGGATTATTTTAGCATCGTTTGCGGTGCCCTTATAGCAATCAGCATCGCTTCTTGAGCGTATTAAGACCAACTCCTGTCGCATATTCACGATAACGTGTCGATAATCTTCCATAGTTCCGAATATGTGTTTTCGAGCAAAATTTTTTCTTTGTTGCTTTTAGCGTGTTCTACTTGTAACGGCTCCTCGTTTTTCGACGACCATCCCAAATGCTGTAGACCTTTGCTCTCATTCGATGTGTACGATACATATCCTTTGAGTGCGGATGCTATATCGGGATTTCTGCATGTATCCACTTTCTGACCTCCCAACTCGTAGCGAATTTCTTCGAAAAGGAATGATGCAAAATTGTTTGTTAGGTAACATGTTTTTACACCGCCTCTTCTGCTGAACACCATTAAATTTTACCTTCTATGTACGAGAAACTATCATAAGTAGCGGTGACCAGATCTTGACTCTGTATTAATATACGAATCTCATAGGACAATCCGTAATTAGAAGAACCGTACGAAATATATGTATGAATATCTGATTTGGTAATGGTTTGATCAAAACGTGCGCTTTGAAAGATGTTTAACGATTCTGACATTTCTATGCGGTTTTAACCCTACAGATTCCAAGAAGTACTTTTCGCCAACGTTAATTCGCCAGCACGCTCCGTGTTCGAATAAAGCAATGTATGCTCACGTCCTTTATTTATAGCATCATTGAGGAAAGATGGAAGCGGATCTTGGTTAATTCTTAAGCCCATATTCTTTTAATTCTAGTCATACCGTAAATGGTTCGTTTTCTCCGAAATCGATTAATTCACCCTTCTGATTCGTTAATTTAATTGAAATATTACGGATAGTGTTTGTGTTAACTTCCAAATATTGAGGATTGCTAGAATTTTCTCTATACGATAGCCTGGTAGGACGGACACGTCTATTTCATACAGCACCTTCGCGGCATTCCTGTTTCTATACGAGCCTTTGACAATATTACACTCAATGTGAATATTTGTATGTTTAATTATTTGTATATCTAATACAGAGATATGTAAAACGTTAGCTTCTACTACTATGAGCGGTTCAAAACCTAGCATACATCCAATGGAATCCTTTTGGGTAAAATATATGGCAAATTCACTGCTAAGCTCGCCCTTGAGCGTGTTATTATTTGGCCGTAAACTAAAGAGACTTGTAGGAATGTGCGCTTTTATATAGATGCTCAGTTCTTCCAACTCGTATGCGCCATGTGGAATTTCAATAGCGTTGAGTTCTGTTGCTTTTATATAATAAAATTTATCGTTTCCAGCGTGTATATACCTTATGCCATTACAACCGTAAAATCCGACTACACCTATTACGTAGGTTTTCTCGAAATTAAGTTCGATCGGAGGATAAAAGTTATTACTCGCTGTGTGTAATTGGGGCACATTATCTCTCATAAACACATTCCTAAAGTATGGTACATCCTTTGCGTGCTTTCTTAGCTCTACATCAGTTAACGGTCTTTTCGATAATTTTTGAAGTTTCTTTTTTTAATGTTTTCAAGTGCAAAGCCATACTTCCTCCTGACCGGTAGGGCTTCAAAAATATTGCACCGGTGTTTTTCTTTCCTACAGCGATGGCCTCCATTGTACGATTATGGCGTGAAGTTTCATCTAACATTTTCCTCGCACCGCTAGATGCGTTAACCGCTTTTGCAATACCCGCTGCCCCTCCGGATAAAGCGCCGACGGCGGATAATCCCGCAAATAATGGTATAAGAAATGGTAAAAATTCACCCTCTTTAGGAAGGGGAATTACTCTGAGAACGCTTACTTTTCCCTTCCCACCTAAGCTTTTTACAGCCAATTTTGCTGCTGTAAAAGCAGGTTTTGTTCTGCTAACACCCATTCCTAACTTTCTTTTTGCCCTCATTATACCTGCTACAGCTAAAGCGGCTGTTCGTTCACCTAACTTGGCGTCGGATGCCCTAACACGATCCCAAGCTTTTCTTTCCAAAATATGATCCGCTCGATGTCTACTATATTATCCCTATAACTGATATCGTGAGCTTTGCAATGAGCGTCTAGGAGGTTAATACCGGGACCACCACGTTGTATCCTTTTATCTAATTTAGTTCCGGAACCACAATACTGATACCCGGGAATATGGAGCTCAATGGGTAGCTTATTAATGAGATTATTAGCCAGACCACCCCCACGTGCACCTCTCCGCTTCACAATTAACATTGTTTGCATGGAATCAGGAATGGCTGTATTTATACGTAACGATCAATGCTACAATCAAAAAACAAACAGATGTTTTACCAATATTTTATTTATTCATATATATGATACAGTAAATAGCTAGGTCGGTAATGCAACATCTCCATAATACAAACTGTATTATGAGAATTTATACCGTACTTGTAATTCAACACATTTTCAATGTCGCGATAAATGTTATTGGTGTTGGTTGCATCATCGCCATACTCCGTCTTACGAAAGTGGCGGTAGTTGTTGACTTGTTCGGTGAAGTTTTTAAAGAAACAGGAAAGCCCGTATGATTCCAGTAATTCTAACCGATAGTTAATTATATCCTTTAAGTTGAAAAGCTCTTCAGTGTCATTCTTGTCCAACGTACAGTAACTACCGTGGTTTTGCCGAATTGTTACGCTTTTTAATAGTCTTTCTGATGAGGATGCACCTTTCACTACTTCCCAATTATAACAAATAGTAAAATTGCTACCAAGCAATTCCGAACTTTGCTCGTATTCAATGTCCGTCTCCTCGTTGATATTTGACCAATCAATGTGGTTTTCAGTCTCTTGTGAACAAAAAAACTTCATTTCCAGATATGTTTGCCACTTGAGTAGCATCTTCCAATCTTCTCTTTTCATAACGAGGAGCCCGTCTGTACATACGATTCGTATAACTGGCGCAAGATGTAGGTGCGTACTGTATCCAATTTCAACATATTTTTTTGATGAATTGACCTCGAATAAATCATATGATCTACAATCAATTAAACATTCATCGGTATGACTGTTATGCACAGCTTCAGTTGAGCGCACGGTAGATGTAGCTGCTCTGGTAGAACTATCCCCATGATTACAACACCAACACGAACATGTGAAGAAGTTATTACAGCTATTCTTGCTATCCATGTAGAATCTCTTCAAATTCATTCGAGTGGACTTACGTTGACGACAACTGATGAATTTGTAACCGCAAATATATATTTTATTATTATTATATATCGTTTTCCCCACCTCATAACATTATTATGATGATAGAGGGGAGAATAGTTCTTGGAATCTATCATGATATATCTCAACACGATGTTGCTCTTGTAGTACGGGTGATAAAATGCATTCCAATTGTTTTATTTTACGGCGGAAACGTAATCTATCCAGCGCCATACTTTCCCACAAAACTCTTCTTGCATTACGATAAGCATAGGCCCACACTACCATATTATACACTACATTTTTAGTCTCATCAATAGCAACTCTCTTCATTATGATATACCTACTCTTCATTTAATCAAGAAATAAAAGACATTTTTGCAATAAAAATATATAATTTATTTCCAAACAGTTATACATAGATATATATTATTATTTTACAGAAATGTTAAATTAGTTGTCTTTCCTACAGTTCCGGCGCTGGTGATGTACACGTCTTTCTCAGCAAGATACTGTTTAAACTTTTCAATGCGATCTTCTTTTGAAGTATTCATAAAATCGTAAGGGAAGTATACACTTAAAGTTCTCAGTTTCAATGATAATATGTTTACCATACTTCGTGCCGATAGTGTTCATATTAATCACTTTATATTTTGCACCCACCTCCAAGTCTTTTACGTTCGTGAAGGATTTACAGAAAGTGCTACTATTCAATGCAGATAGATCGATCTTTACTGATTCGAGAACGCTTTTGAATTTTGAGTTTACAACGAAGCTGTCATATATATATATATATATATATATATATATATATATATATATATATATATATATATATTACTGCATCACGATTTTGATGGTAGAGGGGAGAGTGTGCTTTGAGAATTACATCAGTAGACTAATCTGCATCTGATGATGAATAAGTGCTGCCATCAGAAGATGCTGTCCATTTTTTTATATCGTGGCAAAACTGATGCAATTGCGCAACTTTTAGTTCTTCTACAAAACATTTTTCACATATTTTCTTTAAATTTAAAAACTTTTCACATATCGTTACTCCTGTTTCATACTTTTTCGCTAGGACGTTACATTCCTCTTCACTATAATCACCTCGCCCGTAAATCGCCTCATGTTGGGCATCGAATACTAATGCCGAAAATTCTTGCTTCAAGCGTTCCACTGCTGTTCTCAGGTCGATTGCTTTGATCCATTGCTCTTGAGCGTATGCCATCCACATGCTCTACACAGCATTCACTACACAGTACACTATTTTCTTATATTATTACTCTAAACTCCCCACTATGTTACATTAGTGCAGATATGAACCATGTAATTGATTACCGCACAAATCTGGTTACGCGCTATTTCTAATAATGACACGCATCAGCAATTTTTTTAATTATGGTTCTGTCACTATATTTTTTAGATAAGACGCGAACCGACTATTTTTAGCTATGACGCGACCACCTTTTAGTGAGGACATAAACCGGCTATTTTTAGCTATGATACAACCACCTTTTAGCGAGGACGCGAACCAGATGTGTGTCTAGCACAGACGCGAACCACACATGTCTGGTTATTTCCCTTTATGACATATTTGCATAGCAGAGATTCAAACCACACATGTGTTTGGTTACCTACTATTTTTTAATAAAGACTTGCACCAGCTATTTTTAATGATGGTGCTGTCACTATAATTTTTAGCTAAGACGCGAACCGACTATTTTTAGCTATGACGCGACCACCTTTTACTGCAGACAAGCACCGACTATTTTTAGCTATGATACATCACATTTTAGCGAGGACGCGAACCAGGTATCATCTGACCCCAAGGTGACCTTGCAAATCTAGTAACTTTTCTAGCGACTTTTTGAGTTAGGTTTGGCCTTGTATAACTACTAACGTACACACGCACACACGCATACACGCACACACGCACCCACGCAGTCGCTCACGTACCCGTGCGCGCGCGGCAGATGTCGTAAAATCAGGAAATACCTCAATTTGCATAACCTACATATGTATATGTAAGGTGGATGGTAAAAATTTGCATACATTGTTACTGCTTTTTAATAGAAATATTTTAAAATTAGATGTATATATTAATATTGGAACGTTATTTATTTTCAATTTAATGGTAGTTTTTGTTTTTATTTTTATGTTTATTTCTGTATTAAAACGGAGCTCCACTCTAATACAATTATTTTATGTAATACATTGATGTAGCTGTAGAAAATATTTTTCTTCAACCTTTGTTATAACTTTTGTACAAATTTTTTATATCTGTCACATTCAAATGCAAAATGTATAGAAAAAACTGGGCAAACATTCATGCGCTGTCAGATATTGCACGCTACCTCTTTTATTGCTCTCGGCTAACGCTGGAAGCAGGAAATATGTTTCTTGCTTAAAAAAATCGATAACAGCGCACTCGTATCATAATACACTATTTCATATTTTGCTTAACGAATTTCAATTACTTATTTGACGGACGGAAATTTTTAACTAAATCGGAGTAATATAAAAGAATATTGGTTTGGATTAGTTGAATGAATTGGATAATCCTTGCGATGCCATTAACAGATAACGTAACATAAAAAGATGAAATTAACGGAATAGAAAGCACATTTGATTGCTTTCTGTAAGATAATACATTCTTTCGTGATACAGAACAAACAACTGTAAATTGATTTTTCAAAACAAAGCTCTGTTAGATAATTCACAAGTAGGTACATATTATACATAATTGAATTTTCACGTTTAACCTAGCTTTGTTACACAATTAGCTCCTTTAGAACTATAAGTAGCATAATACAATCAAGTAATTTAAAAACACGTAATCGTCATTGTAGTTATTAATTTAATTTCTTGTCAAAATTATGGTGAATAACGAGAATTTTATTAACAAAAGATAAACGTGTAAATGTTATTTAAATAAAAATTTACACGACATTTGAAACGCAATAATTAGTTGTACACATACATATAGTGTATCCATTCATGTAAATCACAGCGTCTTAATCAAATTTGTCATTCAAAACCTAAATACTACCTACCGTATATTAGCGACTATTTCTAGTCATGATGATGAATGACTTAATTGATTATATTGATAGATGTTATTTGTTCATTTTTTGTGTATCAGTCCCCAGTAGAACCCGGGCACCTTCCGCCGCCATATTGGATTTTGACGTCACAAGACCGGCCACGTGGGAGACCGTATTTTTATGGTTTCTTTTCAGAGGCCTTTTTCAACCGTTTGATGGAATTTTCATCCCTATGCTTTTTGACAGCAATTTTTTTGTCGGCCTTATTTTATGGTTTCTTTTCGGAGGCCTTTTTCAGCCTGTGATGTAATTTTCAACCCTTTTTGTTGTACTAAGATCCTTTTTGACGGTCATGCCTTTTTTGTACTTGCTCACGTAAGGGGTGTATTTAGGGTTTGATCTTGGGGTTGGTCTTGGGCTTGGACTTGGGGTTGGTCCAGGCGTAGGTCTTGGATTTGGGGGCTGAGGCTGGGTGATGGCTTCTTTTCGGAGGGCCTTTTTCAACCCTAATTAAGGTTCTTTTGGTAATATTAAGAGCAGTACAACCCCTGGAGGTTAGGCAATTGCACGTGTTCTGATAGAAAAAGATTTTTATTTAAGTAATCAGAATATTGTTTTTCTAAACGGATATTAAAACTGGTTGCTTACCTTTGAAATATCTTTAATCTCCATCCTCTCGTTAAAATTGTTGTATATACACAGGACCTCGGTATACAAACACAAAAAGATATGTTGTTTGCACTAGCTGTAATTAAATCTGTGCAACTAAATAAATAAATTAAGGTTATAACTACTGTCTCTGCTGCACGTATGGGCACACTAATACCACTCTCAATGCACACTACATAATTTTGTTTAAAAACCCACGTGACAGAGCTCAGATACAGCGTTTAGCAAGACAGATTTCACTGGACAACCAGAAATTTTTAGAGACAGCGTACCAAGATGCCACTTCAAACCCACACGTATATGTATTATTCGATTTAAAACAGTATACACCGGATGTGCTGCAATATAGGACAAAAATATTCGGGCCTCAAGGCATTTGCCAGGTATATATATATATATATATATATATATATATATATATATATATATATATATATATATATGTATATATATAGCGAAAAAAGACTTTAAGCCTCACAGTCATAAAGATTACATCATATATGATGGTTGACGTTTTAAGCGAAAACACCGATATCCTGCGTACATTAGCCAGATTAAGTAAAAGCCAACGTGACGCTTTATTGAAATATCTGGATAGTAGGCAAGTGGAATGTATTTGCGAGTGTGCACATAACATTTTAAAAGGTCGTGTACCTTTGTCTGCTGATCAGAAGCAGCGACTCTCTCAGCATAAGCAGACTTTAAGACGCTTGGCACGGAGAGGTGAATCTATAAAAAAAGAAGAAACAGTTTCTTGTACAAAAAGGCGGTGCTAGGACCATTACTCGGTGGAATTCTGAGTAACCTATTTCAATAACCATGGACAACAACAACATGAAGAAGATGATTATTCTACCTCTGGACTTTATACAGCGATTACAGGCACCAGATGTCACACAAACCAACATTTTAACGCAGCTAGGTAACGATGTGGATAAAGTTTTAAAAACCAAAATGACTTATCATTATAGCATAACAATCAGGGGTGATGCTGATGATGATATTAGAGAATCACCGCAACGCAAAGGTTTGGCGGACGACGAAATAGTATCAACACTTCTACCTTCATATAAGAGAAAAGGCGAGGCTTTCCTGCGTATACTGAATACGAACGGAGATGTATTTTGGGATAGAAGGGGTACTGTCACATTGTCACAATAAAGGAGCGATCATACCACATTCCAACATTATCGATCTGGTTCACGAGACGTTAAGAAAGCGAAAAACTACAAACCCACTGGTTGGCGCCAGTTTGCAACGTACATTAAAGAGATAAATACACCACGAGAGTTTATCGGAAATGCGCGAAGACGTTATGTTACTGTATCACCCTACGTTCAACGGACCCTCATAGGTGAGAATTACGATGCTGATAGTGAATCGCGGGAAACACCGAGTTGAATCTCTCAAAGAAGAGGAATTTCACTAGATTGGGATTCGTGGCGAACATAATATGGATGCTGTATACCATGACCCCTCTCTTCCGGCGGAGTTTGCGTGCATAACACCTTTAGCTAATGTTATAAAAGATAAAAAATATGGTGAAGTGAAAAATTGGCTGCAAGCGCAAGAAGCTTATACGATGCATAAATCTATCAGAAAAAAGTTTCCAAAAAATAAATATATTGTAAGTAACCTTTATGAATTGTGGCAAGCGGATCTTTGTGATATGCGAAATTTAAGTAAACACAATAGTGGATACAACTACATACTAACGGTAATTGATGGGTTTAGCAAGGGGGCCTGGGCGAGAGCACTTAAAACGAAGACAGCTGCATCTGTAATTGAAGCATTCGCGGATATTTTTAAGGAAAGTGATAATACCCCGGCAAACCTACAGACGGATAAAGGCAAAGAGTTTGTGGCGGGCAGTGTACAAAACTTTTTCAAGAAACAAAATATCAATTTTTAACAAATAACCCTGATGTAAAAGCATCTGTAGTTGAAAGATTTAATAAAACATAGAAAACAAGGATGTGGCCTTATTTCACTTACAAAAATTCCTACAGGTATATCGATGTACACCAAAAACTGGTGACTGCTTACAACAATAGCCCTCATTCAAGTATAAAGATGGCCCCTGCAGCTGTAAACGATATAAACATTTTAGAGGTGTGGAATAACCTGTACACGAACGGGTTAAGGCACTGTACGTCATCCTAAATATAAGGTCGGTCAGCATGTCAGAGTCGCCAGTTTGAAAAGGGATAAGAAACGAATTGGAGCGAGGAAGTTTTTACAATTAGTGCGGTGATAAAAAGAAGACCACCAGTTTACCGGATAATCGAACTTAACGATCCTGTTGAGGGAACCTTTTACGAAGAAGAATTGCAAGTCGTTACGGTCGTAAAGACACTCTATTCAAAGTCGAGAAGGTTTTAGCAGAGAAGGGTAGCGGACGATATAAACAATATCTGGTCAAGTGGCGGGGATACAGCGACAAATTTAATAGCTGTGTACTAGCATCGCAGTTGAGCAACATATAAAGATGGAGTTTTATCTTACCTTATTGAGTAACAGCTCTATGACGTATTTTCCTGACAAAAACGAATAAGATTAACAGGATGGTGGGTTGTAGGCATATCGAAAATTCAGTACCCTTGTTCTTTTGCCGCTGTAAGTGCGACGGACAATTTAATATATTATAGAATGGAACCACCAGAAGGGAACGTGCTAGAGGCGATATTAAAAAAAGCCACAGAATATTTTCAACGCGACAATGAGAAAATCATTTATATTGAGGATGGCTGGTATGTGATACGTAAATTGCTGACAATCTAATAACATAATCTAACTAAGCGCGTCACTATGAACTTAAAAATCCCCCTCTCGCTATTCGGCTACTCACAACGTTTAGCCTTACAGCTGGGTTAGCGGCCGTACCAAAACATAGCAATGGAACCAATACCCCCACACCCCGCTAGTTTATGTATAGGATTACCAACGCAAATGTTTGTTTATTGCGATATCGTTGAACCGCAAATTGTGAGTGATCTTTTATCTCCACTTATGCGTATAATAAATATTACTTCAGAACACTATGCTTACGGAAGCCACAAAGATGTGGTTTCTTCGCCTGCACACTACATACCGGTGATGACACGGGGATTTGAAAACATCGAGATTAATATAAAAACAGATACGGGTGTAGCAATGCCATTCGAGCTTGGGACGTCGTGTCTAAAGCTACACTTTAAGAAAGTGCAATAATGGTTTGTCCTTACCAACAATATTATATGAATCAGGCCGGTAACGGCATTGGATCCATCTACTGAGGCGCACCATATCAACGTGGTCATGGAATAGGAAGCTGGTTAGGTGGTATATTTAGAAGTATAATACCGTTATTTAAGTCTGGTGCAAAGGCCTTTGCAAAAGAAGCTCTAATAACGGGTGCTAATATTATTGGTGACGCCATAAAGGATCGACCTGTTAAGGAATCGTTTCATGAAAGATTCCACGAGGCAGGTAGAAATCTTAAGCGTAAAGCCGACGAGAAAATCGATAAAATGATGGAGGGTTCGGGGTATAAAAGAGTACACCTGTCCGATAATAACCAGTCTTTACAGAGAGCTGTCGCTAAAAAGAAGAAAACGCCTACTTACGACGATATATTTTCAAGATAATGGCTTTTCCACATACAAAATCGTGTGAATGCGTCAAGTGCGAATTGGATTTGTTCGCTTTACCGTCGACGCAGACAAGTATAGAGAGTGGTGAATGGATAGTTTACAAACCCTTATCAGCTCTGAGTGATGATGTCTCAATAGAGTTTGTAGTACCCGGAAATGGAAACGATTACACAGATTTAAGCCAGACCATGTTGTATATCACAGCTAAAGTTCTAAAGCAAGACGATACAGCACTTACTGATGCAGATGTAGCACTGGTAAACAATTGGATGCATTCGCTTTTCTCACAAGTGGAGGTTTACTTAAGTCAGAAGATGGTGTCACAACCAAACAACACCTAGGCCTACCACTCATATATCGAAATTATGGGAAGGAGGCCAAGAGTTCGCATCTAGGTTGTACCTTATGCCACAATGACACATTCGGTCAGATGAATACACTGGGAAAGGGAAATAACGGTTTCTCAAAACGTCAAGCACTTGCGGCGACCAGCACTCAGATTGAGATGATTGGTCCGTGCACTCGGATTTGTTTAATCAAGGTGTTGAGCTAAAGACCAAATTTGTACGATCAAGAGATACTTTTAGCCTAATGGTGGCTCACGCTCCAACTTACAAGACGCGAATTATGGAGGCTACCTTGCTGGTGAGACGTATGGGAATCAATCCGACTATTCTAATTGCACACCCTAAAGATTTAGAAACAACTGCAGCAAAATACTCTGTTACAAGGATCGACGTAAAGTGTTAACTACACCTGCGGGCATACAGCGAAAATCATTGGATAATGTTTTCTTGGGTCAGTTACCTAAACGATGCACCGTAGGTTTTGTAGCAAATAAAGCCTTCAACGATGATTATGCCTCAAATCTGTTCAATTTTCGTCACAGTAATATTAACTACATATCGTTATATATTGATGGCCATCAAATTCCCTCGAAGGCCTTACAGCCGGACTTTACAGCTAATGGTTTATATGTAAGGGCGTATCACATCTTATTCTCTGGCACTGGTATTCATTTTTTGAATGAGGGTAACAATATATCGAGAAGCGATTACCCCAACGGATACTGTTTAATGGCCTTCGACCTAACACCTGACTTGTCTGTAAACACTAGCACGCACTGGAATTTAGTTAGAAACGGCTCGCTTCGGCTGGAAGTCAGCTTTGGTGAAGAGCTCGCTGAAACTGTTAACTGTTTGGTGTATGCAGAATTCGATAACGTGATTGAGATCGATACACATCGGAACGTCGTCGTGGATTTTAGCTGTTAAAAAGGAGTAACTCTAGATCTCAAGCTTCAGTATCCAACAGCAGCACGTGAAAGAAGATGGACGCATATTTGGGCGTACAAGGGTTTAGTGGTGTTAACAACGAATTTATACCGAAATAAATTACCGTGGTTGCAGATCACGGTCGTTTATCGTTGATGCTGATAAAACCACCTCGAGGTTACTTTATATCAAGATCCATGTCACAACAGATAAAGTTTTTGGGTGATAATTATCACGGCCTGAAATGGTGGTCAGGTTATGTACACTACAACAATCTCCGTGAGGAGTTGATGAAAGTGTTGCGCCCGTTTAACAAAATTCACGTTAAGGGCAGTGAAAAACAGCAGTTTTTAAGGTTTCTTAACAAACCGATAGTAAACCTGGACGAGACTGGTTGTCCATCGATTAAACAATTGAAAGAGGAAGCAAAAGCATATAGTTGTTTAAACCATAACATCCTTGGGCCTATGTGTGCGCTGGAAAACGTCTTACTATTGCAAGACTGGGTGCATACCAGTTCCAAAGATGTGTGCGGCACAAGTGTTGATATGCTTGAAATCCAACCACAAGAATGTGTTTCGGCTTGTATGTGCTTCTAATCAGCTGCCACGACGCGCACCTAGACAGTGTGCAATTATCGTAAACACCGATCCTGCAAACAAACCAGGTCAGCATTGGACTGCTATGGTTCCATTATAACAAAACGACTCTACAAGATTACCATTCGAAAGTGTGAGGATTTTATATGTTAATGTTTCTATATTTTAGATTACATAATTTACCTATGTTTGATTTTGTAAATAAGTTTTTCACTGTATCTTTAATCTTAAATGACGAGATAATCAAATTATTGTACAATTTTTGTTTTCCTACTATTCTAGTCTGATAAATAAAAAAGAGATTTTATTACTTTGTTTTTTAATTAAGCGTTACGTAATACCTACTGTCATTTCTTCTTTTAATCGTTTTATAAAAATTTATGATTTTTAGCATTTATTATTAAACAAAGTATGCTACTCAATATTGGTATTATATAATTACACCAACTCTATGCTATATTTTAATAAGGATTTTATAATGAATGCGTTTTGTATAAAACAATTTTTGTATGTATGTACAGCATATAATAGTTTATTTACATTCCAAAAATTACTTTTACTCGATAACCAGTCAAAACATAGAAAGTGGTATTAGTGTACCTATACGTGCAGCAGAAAACGGTAGTTATAACCGTAACTTATTTATTTAGTTGCACAGATTTAATTACAGCTAGTGCAAACAACATATCTTTTTTAAAAATATTAAGTGTTTGGATACCGAGGACCTGTGTACATACAACAATTTTAACGAGAGGATCGTGATTAAAGATATTTCAAAGGTAAGCAACTAGTTTTAATATTCGTTTAGAAAAACAATATTCTGATTACTGTGTCGTGTAATTAACTTTAAATTTTTGCATTGCGTGTTGAGATTAATTTAAAATGACAGTGAAATTTAATTATTACAATACAACCCCAATGTATAAATAAATTTTCGTGTAGATAAAAGATCGTAATCTGTAGATAGGAATTAAAAGAAATACAATTATGCAATCTCATTTGATAAAATAAAAATGGGTCCTAATACATATTAATAACCACAGCTTAAATAAAAATTTTTTTCAATCAGAACACGTGTAATTGTCTAACCTCCAGGGGTTGTACTGCTCTTAATATTACCAAAAGGACCTTAATTAGGGTTGAAAAAGGATCCCCGAAAAAAAGCCGTCACCCAGCCCCAGCCCCCAAATCCAAGACCAACGCCTGGACCAACCCCAAGTCCAAGTCCAAGACCAACCCCAAGCCCAAGACCAACCCCAAGACCAAACCCTAAATACATCCCTCACGTGAGCAAGTACAACAAAGGTATAACTGTCAAAAAGGCTCTTAGTACAACAAAAAGGGTTGAAAATTCCATCAAGGGCTGAAAATTCCATCAAGGGCTGAAAAGGGCCTCCGAAAAGAAATCATAAAATAAGGCCGGCAAAAAAATTGCTGTCAAAAAGACCATAATTAGGGATGAAAATTCCATCAAGAGGTTGAAAAGGGCCTCTTAAAAGAAACCATAAAAATAAGGGTGAAAAATATGGTCTCCACGTGGCCGGTCTTGTGACGTCTAGATTAAATAAAGTGATATCTTAATGTTTAAAGAAAACCAATTACCAGCTGCGATGTCATATTCCTTTTCTCTTTTCGTTTTGATTCGTTTTTCCAGAGTCAGAGTACCATATTTCTTGCAATGGGATTTTGAAAGATTTCTTCGAAGTTCCTCGAAAATAATTGTAATCATGAATTTAAAACATGTTTTGAAGCAGCTAACAAATTTTAGTGACGAAAGTGTAAAAGAAACTAATTTTATGATAAATTATGTTGATAACTTCCTGAGAATAATATTGAATATAGAATCTTACCTGAACAGATTGAGCTTTCAAACTGTTGAATTCATGACCGGCTTCAAAACAGTTTTGCAAAACAAAAAAAAGAGGTTCAGCATTTATTTGAGAATAATAGGGTGTCATGTCCCTATTCTTCCCTATATGGCTCAGGCAATGGCGTTTCAGAAAAAAACTGTTAAACAAGCACTGAAAAAAAAGCAGCTTAATTGCTGTAAAGTTTTTTACTCCTTCTGAAGCTCTGTACTATTTAAAATAATAAATAATTTTTTCAGAAAATAATTGAAACATCACTCTCTTAATACGAAAATATTTCAAATATACGTTGGTTTTAAATACATGTATATATATATATATATATATATATATATATATATATATATATATATATATATACATACACGAGGGCCGTTTTTTTCAACCTCCGATAGGCTATAAAAAAAACTAATGAATCTTATGAAATCATTTTATTTACAGAAGTTAAGTACACTTAAGGTTACTTTTCTACATAGTCGCCATTAAGATTGAGGCACTTACCGTATCTACGGACTAGGTTTCCAATACCCTCTTCATAAAAAGGCGCCGCCAACGACCTTAGATGCTCCGTAACGGCGTCCTTGAGTTCCACATCAGTTTGGAACAGCTGCCCTCCAAGCCACTTCTTCATTTCAGCGAACAGATGAAAGTCACTCGGCGCTAGGTCGGGACTAAACGGCAGTGCTCAAAAACATCCCAGTGAAATTTTTCCAGCAGCTGCTGGAGACGGGCATTGTCATGGATGAACACAACACCAGAAGACAGCATCCCACGTCGTTTGTTTTGGATGGCTCTCCGTAGTCTATTCAAAGTTTCACAATAAGATGCAGCAGTAATTGTGGTCCCTGGCATCATAAATTCCACAAGCAATACACCTTTTTGATCTCAGATAACGGTAGCCGTATTCTTGCGGTTGTTGAAAGTTTGTTTAAATGTTTTGGGTTTGTTTGATGAATTTGTGTGCATCCACTATTGCGACTGTTGCTTGGTTTCTGGTGTATTATACCTAATCCATCATCCTTGTATCGGTCGAGAAACGACAAAGCCGATGCCATTCGGCGTTTTTTGTGTTCGTCAGTCAACATTTTGGGTACTCATCGAGCACAAATTTTTTTGTAGCGTAACTACTCAGTGACAATACTGTATAGGTTAGATCTTGACGTTTCTGGAAATTTCTTTGACATTTCAGTTATTGTAAACCTACGGTTCACTTTAACTGCTTCGTCAACTCTTTGAACAATGTCGTCCGTGACGACAGACTTGCGCCCTTTGCCCCCTTCATCATGCACATCACTTCGACCATCTTTAAACTTTCTACACCACTCACGAACAACACCGTCACTCATAAAGTTTGCTCCATATACTCGGCTCATTCTTCAATGGATTTCTGCTGTACTATTCCCTTCTGCTTGCAAGAAACGGATAACACTTCGCAACTCACTCTTGGCGGGAACGTCAATAAAGGCGGGCGTGTTGTCGCGTCTACAGCTCAGCACCAAATGACAGCAAGAACTTGACAGTGACATAGCGTGTAGAGGGGTCACCTGCCGGCCATTACGCATTTGTACTGAGTGACCGCAGGTTGAAAAAAAACGGCCCTCGTGTGTGTGTGTATATATGTGTGTATATATATATATATATATATATATATATATATATATATATATATATATATATTATGTATGTATGTATGTATTGCACTGACTAATAATTTTAAATGTTGAATAAATATAATTATTATTAAACTTAATGAATCTCTACTTGGTGATAGGGTTCAATTTGAACTTCGTAGGCAAATAAAAATAAAACTTTTAAACTTTTTCATTATTATTAAATTGAAATGTTAGCGTGAAATCTTATAATTTTATTTTCCACATGGAAATATTCCTGTGTATAATTTAATAGTTCTTTACAATTATATTTTTTTAACGTGTACCAGACTTATGTAAATTTTCCACCAAGTACGCATGCGTTGCGTCCTTGCTAAATTAAATGTGTAGCTTGTCAAAATTCCTAACAACGATCTATTCTTAGTAAGTACAATTTTACTTTAATCAAAATTAGAATTATTATATTTATGATTACCCTTGTTCCTTACCTTTCCAGATATTGATACACATCGTCGCACAACAATTATACAGAAATTAATAAAAAATACATACATACGGGACATCAAAAGAATAATCAATGTAATCTAGTGGGTTATGATAATAAAATAAACTCACATGTATTTTCGAAATTTCCATTAGATGGTCACCTTAGGCTTGTTCCACGTTGACATTGGATGTAAACTTCATTCCATCTAACGATGATACTGCCTTCCTGTAGAAATTGGTACTGCTTAATTCCCATAAATTCATCCAGCTTCACTAACTTGTGGTAAATTTTCTTTGCGTTAAATACGTTGCACTTGGGTAATATACTCATTTTCTTTTATAGTTGCACTTTTATTTTATTTGGATATTTAAGTATTTATTTAAATATTTATTAAATTTTCGAATTAATCTTGTGATTTATTCTTTTCTAAACTTTTATAATTGCTAATACTTTTATTTTAGATACCGATTTGAAGTTAAAATTTTTTTATGACCTCAATTACTTTTGAGAAAAAATAAACATCACATCCAAAATAACAGACGAATTTTGTTAAAATAAAAAAAATGCACATCACCCGATGTTGAACAAAATTTCGAAATGAAACAAAACAATAGTGTCGAAAATTATAACCGGTAACCTTAGTTTTTAAAATTTTGCTGTATGTTACATCGACTGTTTCTGAAATCTCAAACCCTACGTTGCTCGCGGTTCACTTCGGATAATGTTAAAGAAAATTTTAACTTACATGTTTACAAATGCACTATTCGCACTATGACTTGTTAACCACAAAAAAAAATAGAAGAGAAGAGAGTGAGAAATCAGGAACAACTCTTTTTATACTTTCTCATAGCTACCGTAACTTTCAATTTTTTCTTTACATTACATACAAAAGATCCTGGCATTGAGATTGGTCTAAACAAAAAAATTAATTTAACTAAAACATAAAGTATGCCATAACTTTTTCAATTCAATTCGGATTTGATTTTTAAATACATTTTTGAACTCAGGACAAAATTCTGCATAAATAGACATCTCACATGCTATAATTCGCTTCATGAATTTACATTTTGAAAATTTTATACCTAAATTTACTAATATCTAATAAATATTTTATTTTACAACTAAACTGATGACATATTCAGCTTCTACATAAAAAACTGCATAAGAATACGTTTTTCTCTACCCATTTTACATAGTTTTAGCAAAATTTCTATTTTAATACCTTAATTTTATGTACTTAACCTAACTTTTCTAAATTTATGTTTAAACTACATATTTAAAGTTAATTTCTTTGTACAAATAAGGGAAACCTATTGTTATATGCTTGTATAATTTATTCTGACTAACTAATCTATAAATTTGTAAACTTCTTAATTATTGTACTTAATCTAACTTTATATAATTTAATTTAAACTTGCGTTTTAAACGTTTATACCACTTGTAATGTTTATCTAATATGTTCCTATATATGTCTCTAACACAATCACTGTTTATCTGTACTTTATAGTTTCTAATTTTGTATTTTCACACTTTCATATTGTTATCATATTTTGTAAGTTTTTGTACACAAATTGTATTTATATGGTTAATATCACATTGCACATGTTCAAGTTCTTAGATATGTTTCTAAGGCACTTTTACTTCTCTAGGATCTATTAACATAACGTCTTCGTACCATAACCCTTTTTATAGTTCGCAGAGTTTTTATGCATTGTACCAATCACTATACATGTTCTACACATTAGAATTATTGTACTCCATTTAATCAATATCTGTTATGTGTTTAATGGCTTAATTATATTGATTTATATGTGAAATTTCTTATTTATCTTAATCTAAATTGAGCTTACACACTAATATGTATCGTATTGACCTTTTTAACATGCTACTGCTATAGCTCAATGCTTTTATGAATACAACATCATTTGCAAACCCCATGAAGCCTGTTTTGTTGTATAAAAACCATATTTTTATGTTCGCATATTGTATTTTCTCATAACCAAATGTATAACTTCTTCAACTTTATTTGAACTTGCATACGATATAATATTTGAACTCGATACAACTCTACCCCCTCTATTATACCCATTTATAACTATCGCAATTATATATATATATATATATATATATATATATATATATATATCGTATTTTTTTTCACCTGAAGATAAAAGGATTTAATCTGTTATTAATTAGGATCCATTTTTATCAAAGGAGATGCATAATTATTATTACATTTCGTTTAATTCCATCTACAGATTGTGACTTAATTTATTTATGCATTGGGGGGGTTTCATTCTAATAAGGGGCCGTAGTCTTGTAAGACGGGGATCTGTTCGCGGGCTTCTTAATATGTGATTATTATTATTAAACAATTATACAACTTCATTTATATTAATTGGAAAGTAGCAATCAGTCGTCGACAAGCGTTAATTAATGTGTTTACAAATATTTTAAAAATTTGCTGCTGCAAAAAACATTAAGGTCTAAATTAAGTATTAGATGAAATAATAATAATCATTTCTACCCTGATGAAAAAGCGCTTTTTTTATACAGGCAGATTCTCTATCTGAGCGGTCAGCACTTATACATTCGAAAAAAATTATGCCTGATTTATTTTCATGATCAATTACTCACACTACCTCTCAATACCCTTTTCAGTGGATTAAAGATATGGAATCGCAAGGCGATAAATCAGGGCTATAGGGTGAATGTCCTAGCCCTCCACTTTTTCTTTGCAAATTTTCTTTCAGTACGTTTGAGACATGAGACCACGCGTTCTCTTGAAGCAAAATGACACCAGTGGAACGTTTTCCTGGACGTTTTCGTCTTATTGGTTCATAAAGCTTATTCAGAGTTTCGTTGTATAGATTTGCATTAATATTCACTCTTTGTTCTTTAAATTCTGTCAGCAATGGTCCTTTGGTCTCAAAAAAAATGTTAGCTTGCGGAAGATTGTGCCTTAAACTTTTTTGGTGGCGGTTGCTTTGAATTTCCATTCCATCTCATCTATGACAACTTACTGGATGATTCGAAATAATGGCACCCAGGTTTGTACCAGCAACTATTCATAAAAGGAAGCTATCATTTTCGTTGTACTTTATAAAGTGTTGCTAAGACAAATCCATCCTCAGGCAAAAGCCTGTAAGCCTTTTCTGTAACCCAGTTTGTGTACGATATTATAGACGGATCGCATCAATATTTTGTGATATCGCTCTGATTGAAATTTTACGATTTTCTCTAATCAAACCGTCTACGCGCGCTGTATTGGTCTGTTGATGCAGTACACAATTTTCGACACCTTTCCTTTACAATTGGATAGCCAAAAGATGATTTTTTAAAACTAATGCCATTTCAAAGTCGAAATGTTTAAAATGAGTATGAAATATAAATAAAACGGACTGATATGTGTGACAATTACAAACATTACTGACGTTCCAAACCTCATCTGGGTTATTAAATTTTTTTCCAAGGCTAATTTGACCAAAGATGGGTTTCAATTGAACAACCAAATATTAAATGTAGAAAAAATGTAAGTCTTGCATTTTACTTCATCTGTAATTTAAAGATTACAAAAATATACGCTTGATAACTGTTTGATTGTGAAAAGGGAATGAATTGTATATAAACCTACCTTACAAGATTTTTTCTCTGTTTAAGGTACACCGGGAATATCAGTAACTCCATTTTGACCTGACTAAATAAGAAAACCTATCTGTTTACCTTGTTCATATTTGGCAAGCTGATTGCAGAGACATTGCTTTAAGGATGTACCATGTAAGGTTGTGTTGACGCACCCTGTATGTAAGATGTTATAATGACGTGTGTTACGTGTTTTGAGTACGGGTGTATTGAGTTTGAACGAAAAAAAAATTTTTTTTGTGTATATGCATAATGTATGTGGGTGGATGATACGCCACTGGCAATTTAGGAGAAATATCATTCAGTATGCAGATACGTGTATTTGAATGTTATAGAGACATTGGTGTTGGAATGAATAGATTCTGATGAATGTAAATATGAAGAGAAATGTGTCGATGGGACGATAATGTTTTGCTACTGTTGACTACTGAATAAGGAATGGAATGTTGGAGGATAAAGGAGTAATCTTGGCCGTAGGATGTGAATGTATAAGTATAGAATGTTTTAGGAAATATGTAGAGAAAGATTTGGTATGTTTAATTGTTGATTATAGAAAGTTCTCGTAATGTTGTGCAATCAGTTTTGAGAATACATGTACGTATATGGGATTTGAGACCTTAGACTGTACTTGTTTTTGCAAATGTTGCGGAAGGAGGATGAGCGCATGTGAGAGATAAGCGTTGAAAGTTGCGTAATGGTCCAGAGTGGCCACTGAATGAATGTGATGACGAGAAATGGCTTCTCCATAAAGTAATTGTAAAATTTGCAGGTAAGAACAAACATGGCGATGTATTGTAATTACAAGCGTGTTTATGCAGAGGGTAGCAGCAGTCGACACTAAGAAAGTTTGAGTGAATACCATTGGTGAATATAGCGAGGAAGTCAGACATGTTTAAAGATGGATGGCTTGAGGTATAAATAGGAAAGTCAGAGATTGACGGGGGCTTTTTGCTTTTTGGTTTTTGTTTTTGGTGGATGTCGGTGAGAGCTCGGTGGAAGACGCGCGCGCGAGGTGAAGTGTGACCGCAGAATTCGACGTTTACTCCGGATGATGTTGATGGTGTTGATGGAATTTCTTCTACGTGTACTCTGACTATTGCTGGTGTTGGCGGATTTACTTCCACCATGGTGGCTGTTGCAGCCGCTACAGCTGTGATTGCTTCGTCAGTTACTATATTAGTAAATACGGCTCTATCTGCCAGATTTTCTTCAAAATTGCACCATCGTCTATAAGCTTGAGGTTCATAATTCTCTATGGGAATTACAGCTTTACAAAATGGATATATTCCTGCTTTCTGAAATCCATGTTTGATGATTACTGGATCTAAGTTTTTCCAAATTTTGGAAATGTTGCCCACAAAAATAGATTTTGGAAGTTTGTACCCATAGTTCTTCTTCTGCCATTTTATAAGTTCTTCCTCCCATTTCATTTTTAAAGGCCGGAACACACTGAGGTGCATGGGTTGAAGGATGTGGCTGGTGTACGGAGGAAGCTTCAGAATGACTTTGTTTTCTTGTCTAGCTATTTGTACAAGCGAGAATCCAACGTGGGAACTATGCCCATCGTAAATAAGAATAACTGGTTTTTGTTGGGTATATTTTTCAGAAAATTGTTTTTGAAATAATTTCCGATGGTTTCAGCCTCCATCCAGCCATTTTTAGTGGCCGAATATGCGGGGGTAATTTTTCCCCAGCAGCGTTTGCCCCCAATAACACGGTGATGTTTCCTTTTCCTGACCCGCTTGTTGCTCTATGAGCAGCTTTTCCTCTTTGGCTAACAACTTTTATTCTACTCGGATCTAAGCAAAAACTGGTTTCGTCTATGTTGTAAATTCTTGCTGGGGGAATATCTTTTACGACTTCTTTTAGCAGAGTAAAATAATCATCAATGATAAATGCATCTACACTCCTTTTTCTTGCTACTTCTACTATTTGTGGTTTCTTCAGGCTTAAGTTGAAGGTTTTTTTAAATCGTGTAAAGTAGTCGCCGCCTGGTACTCCATTTTTAAATGAATTTGGAATCTTATTTTCTTGAACGTAACGAGCTATTAGTGCCAACACTTCCTTTTTGGAAAAGCCGAAACCCCATTTTTCCATGAGCTTTATGCTTTCGGCTATTCTTCGTTCTTTCTCATAAGGAATGGTAGTGGGTCTCCCTATGGTGGAGCTTTTGATACCCCTTTGACCTTTAACATGTTTAAAAAGGGTGGATTTAGGGATGTTGTAAGTCTTCGCTGCCCTGTATAACGTTAATTCTTGACTTTTCATAGCTTCAACGACAGTTTTTAGAGTTTCCTTGGAGTATTGAACAGGCTGATTCGTCCGAACATATGTCCGTACCATGTCTAAAATAGGTAAAACAAATTATCATGCGAAAAATTACAAGTACTTACTTAATTAACGCGGATTCAACTGGGGCAAGTAGAACCTAACATAGGTTACACTTGCCCCACCCTGTAATTTTTAGGGGCAAGTGTAACCCATGCATGTTTCGTTATTGTGCATAAAATTACGTTATCCATGCGTCTAAATGCAAAAAAGTATTGTTTATTAAGTACTTACTTGAATAGATTCAAATATTTCCACGAATTCCTTGGTCGGAGCAGACATAAACAACATACACGTGATAGCTCACTATGCGATGTAAAACGCTAACGATCACGCCACTGCTGAATTCGAACTATAAATGAATCGCTGCTGGCTACATATACCGCAGCGCATCTGAATGACGTTGGTGGGTTAGTGTGCAATAGGTGGCGTTGCGTTACAGAAAATGATTTTAGCAGAATAAGGCTGGGATCCACTAGCCCCGGATTTCCACTTGCCCCGGTGTACCTTATAATATATAATTTCTAAATGATATTTAAATTGTGAAATACGAAAACCATAGCTGTATTAATTAACGTTTTATGTACAGATCACAAATTTTTATTAATTAAATAAAATTTTAAGATATTTATTTTCATATTAAAAACTTTCATAAAAAAACTTACTCAAAATTGACTTATCTTTAGAAAAGCTGTGCATACTTCTTGCCGTAAAGCTGATGGTTTTCAAAATATTGATGACAAGAAGGTACACTTTTGATTCTTTAGTTTATTGCTCTGCAGAAAACTTCCGTTATTAAAGATTATCCAATATTTAATTGCCTTTGACAAATAATTCTTCGATTTTTCAATGTTAATGATGATTCAAAAAATGTACTTTAGCGCCTTGTATAAAATGCTTCTATTTGTGTAACCAAAAGTTGATACAACCGAGATATTTAAACAAAAACTCCATTATGAAAAAATAAAAGTGGACACTGGCCGGAATTAACCACAGTAGGCGTTTTCCCGTTTAGTGGGTTCGCCTTTCGAGCGTCGAAAAATTTTACTTGAAATGTTCTTCTTTCAGGCGCTCAGAAAATATTTCCTTTCCTTAAATCCTATTCCGTGCGTTAAATTTCTAAGTACAGTATTTATACCTATATCATTATTCAATTAAATGTAGAAAGCTCACGGCATTAAATATTCCCATTACTTTAAATTTCATAAACACTAATACAAGTACCATAACAAAATACAGCCGCTACTAAGTACTTTATTTATTAATTTTTTGCATTAAAGGAAATATGGTATCAACATAAATTCAGCGCCAACCACACCTTTATCAAGCTTTAAATCTAAGATGATCTCTTAGCGCGGTACTCTAGCAAAGTACAGGTCGTAGGTTCAAATCCTACTGGAGGTAAACTTTTTATTTATGTATTTAATAAAATTAATCATTATTTTTAAGATGATCTCATTTCAATCAATATTCCATTGATTTAATTACCTATCCCTTATTAAATTTTAAAATAACATTTGTTATGGGCGCAGATGCTAGTAGTTCAGAAGTAACAGATAAGGAATGGGCCGGCAGCTCAGTGGAAAAAGGGCGTGGGCGAGTTACTAATTTTACTAATAAGATAGCCCGTAATCCGTGAGGCACAATAAGTGTAACTCACTAATCAGGAAAAATATGTCACAAAGGCGCCGTCTGTTAAATAAATTTATATCGGGAAAAACGTCATGAACTAGATCTTAAAATAATGGCCTAACGGGAAACCATAATGTTCACTCGAAAAGAATACACTCACCTCTACCGAAAAAAGATATCTATGCAATGTTCACACTCCCACTTACATAAAATTTTAAGATTCATTTAAAATCCGCAAAAATTGCTTACCGTTTGTCGCAAATCCAAGTGAATCTGTATTTGCGGCCGGTACGATGTTTCTTATAAAACTTCAAAATATTTGCTTGTACTCGCAAAACATTGACGTGCTAATAAACCAGCTGATCGTCAACGATCTTAGTTACTTTATATTTACGTTATGTATCAAAGCATCCTTTAAAATGACATTATATCAAAAAAACCAAAATAGCAATTACTGTAATAGATAAATTCTCATCAATCGGTAACGATTGATGAGAATTTCGTTAGTTAAAGCTTTCATTAAAATAATAAAACAATAATTGAACGCTGTCGCTGTAAAGTGGAAAATATATTATTATTATAAACAACAATACTTCATTTTTATTTAATAACAACCTTTATAGGCCTTCTTCTTCTTGAACCGTGATTCGTCGCTATCACCATCATGGTTTTGAGATTCGTCCTTCTCCTCATCGTGTAAAGATCCATCTTAACTTTACTAAAATTTATGTAATTAATTTTTTTAATTGCCCTACAGTAATTAAGATAGATACAGTTGTTTAAAATTAAAACCCATTACAAAAGATAAATAATTAATTTCTATCCCCTCCGACGTAGATGTTAAAAAGCATGAAATGCTATTACGTCCGAGAACCCTTAGCCAATCACAGCGAGAGGACCCCTGCATAGAAGCCGGATCCACCCACCGCGAATCAGTTATAAAAACCGCGGCGCTACCGGAAGAAGACAACTTCCCGTTGCTTCGCTTCGCGACAACTTCCCGTTGCTTCACTTCGCAACTACTTTTCTGTTACTTGCTTCGCGATCACCTGCCGCTACTTGTTACTTCGCGACTCCGCTATCCTGATACGCACGCGTCTTCAGCAGCCAGAACCGAGACCTAGACCGCGCGCCTGCCGTAGTTAGTGTCGTTGTATACGTCACCGACCTGCCGATTACCGCATCCGTTTATCCTGAATCATCGTGCATTTCTAGTCGCGTTACTTCGCCGCCTTCACCAGTCAATTAGCTTTGTACAATCAAGCTGCTGGTTGAGTTACGCTAGGGTTAACAGCACGTAAGTTTTATTGCACCACGTTTCTAAAACATTACACCAGACACCTAGAGAAACGACGGGCTGCAGATCCTAAAGTGATCTAACCATTCCAGTACACATACACTAGAAGTATACGCCGGGCTGTATAGCCTGAAGTTACCTTCTGCAACCAGTACACACACTAGAAGTAGACGACAGGCCGTAAAGACTGAAGTTACCTTCTGCAACCAGTACACACACTAGAAGTAGACGACAGGCTGTAAAGACTGAAGTTGCCTTCGACACACATACACACAAACCAGGACGTTGCTACTTCGGGCTAACGCCCAGAAGGCATGTTCCATTTACTCCAGCGTAAAGAAGGGTATTCGCTCAAATTCTATCGCTCCCCCAGGTAGAACCCTTGATATAGCAGCCGACGGGCTTGGACCCAGAATCTTAGCAAGGGCTCTCCATTAACCAGATATTACACATACATAACACATACAATACACCGACCTGAAACTGAGGAAAATAGCAATACAAACAAGCGACGCCTTGACCTAGAGGTAATCTCAATACCAGAAGCCGCATTCGTATAGATCGCCCGCGTGATCGTCCAGATATAAAGACGAACCCGTGGTGCGTCTACGTGATAAATTACAGTAAACGTACTCCTGTGTCTCGCAATCTCATTCAAATCACTTACTTGAAACACCTGCATTCCGTCGGAAACAATTCTCAGAATTGTTCAATTTATTACGCGCAGTCCTAAAAGGTCGTGTAAACTCGACTCCGATTAATTCGTTTATAACAATGAAGAAGCAATCTGTAATAATTATTAACGTAAAAGATCGTGATAAACTCCGTCTTCCCTGTATTTGTTAGTTAGAGTAAGTTTCGCTAATACGAAAAGGATACGCGTTTAACAAAAATAGACGTTTTGACTAATAATAAGGAATTAATACATTTATTTTCGGGCATAATTAAATGTTAGATATTCATTTCATTACTGTAAATACGTTCTCCATTAATTAGAAAATCCTGAGATTAGCTTGTTTAGTTAGGTTAAATAATTAAACGCGTACGTACAATTTGCATTTAATACACGTAAATAGTAACCTGTCCTTTATAAAGCATTCCCAGTACTGAGCTCATCCAGCCAGTGTGAAAGCCAAATCACGTATAAGAATAGTCATGCGCACCAAGGTTACTTTAAATTATTGATTTTCTCGTTGACCTGCTGAAAGACACCAACGCGTTCGTTGCTCCAGCTTATCTAAAATATATAGAATTTTACATAGCGCCACCTGAACAAAACCTAGGCTACCGTGTATAGCGCAGGCCTGAGCAGTCGTAACAGACAAAATTAAATTGCCATTAGTAGCATTTTTGGGTCATAACACACCAACCATTGAACCACAATAATTTATATTTCCACAGAAACGGCTCAGGATCCGGTGAGAACCACTACCGTTCACCGGGGACCAGCCAAACGGGCGCTGCTAACCAGGACATCCCGAGGAACACACAATCAGATTTGTTTTGTTATACTATTGTAATTTTTCGTTATTTTGTTATTTCCTGTAGGTTAGGTTATCTTAGATTTATAAAACAATAGGTAATATACGTTTAAAATAGTTACCGAGGTAAATTAAATTGAACCCTTTTAAATTTAATTATTGTAAAGAAAGAGGCGTTACAATCGCTCTTCTTCCTCTTCTGTGAATCATCACCATCACCCTGGATGTAAGATACATTCAGCTCATCCACGTCATCGTTTCCATCATTATTTTGAACGGTTATGTTGTAATAGTTTATTAACTAGCCAGCAAAATCTCTAATGTCCGCTGATGTTGGCTCATAAGCAGGAGAATACATCATAATAATGCTCATTCGATGACGGTTACACTTTAAAGAGCGAAACACACGAGAAACGAGAACGCGGCTAGCCTAGGGCCTTGTGCGCTGGCGCACTCGTCAATTTTATCTGAAAAAACACGTCCTACACGTGGGCGAGTAAAAACAAAAATAATTAGGGGTTGAAAATGACCTCTGGAAAGAAACCTTAGGGGTGGAAAATACGGTCACCCACGTGAGCGTACAAAAAGTAAAAATGGGCGGGGCTTGTGACGTAAAAAAAGTGCAGGGGAGGGTGTTCCTTTACTACTTACAGGTATGGAATTAAACACTTGCTGAACAGCACTACAAAAACACTACTATGTAATTGACTTGTACTGTCTCAATTTAGTTTTTGCTCGGCGGTGTATGGTCCGTGCCTCGCTGCTGAGTCTTCTATACTCTGGCCCACAGTAATAATTTAGTGTGGAAGCATACGATAATGTATTTCAAATGGGAAACATCCCGACATGGTTGCAGGGTCGCACATTTGGTAAAATAATATTTTTTAAAAATATCATAGGTAACTGTTATAACTTATAACAAATTACAGATGATATTATTCAGTAATAATTAGTGAATTGTCCTTTATTGTGGGAAAGTTAATGCAGTGTCAGTGTAGTTAATGAGATAATAAATCCCAAATAGTACTGGAAACTACATCATTGTCATTAGCGAAATTTTCCATATAAATAAGCCCTATTTCAGAACTTTAAAAGTTAATCAAATTTCCAGTACGTCACATTGTGAAAGAGACTTCGATTTATGTCATGGATCCATTACCAGTTTCTGTAGTTAAATTTACTTTTAAACGTACTAAACTATCACCTGAACTTAGATAACGGGCAGAGCTTGTCATTTACTATTGAAAATGTTTAAAAAATGTGCGGAGTGTCCGACCGCACAATTTATAATATACGCGAAGAGGCCTCAGCAAGGGGAACTCAAACCACCCCAAAAACGGAAAGAAAACCAAACTCAGTCTAATTCATGGGAAAATACCTATCACGAAGGAGTAATGTCAAGAATTAGGAGGATTGTGCACAAATTTTTTTGAAAAATCTACCACCAACGGTTCGCAGTATTTTAGGCAAAGTCAATAACCAGGAAGATCTACCAGTTTTTTCAAAAACAACATTTCAAAGACTGCTAGCAGATATGGGCCTTGAATATAGCAAAAGAAGTAGAAATTCGGTATTGTTAGAATGAACAGATGTCATATCCTGGGGACACGAGCACCTTAAATAAGTAAAAGCGATGAGTCTTGGACCAGCATTGGAGCTTCGGTCATGAAGGAATGGAAAGACACCACAGTTAAAAATCCACAAGATGCTTTTGTGAAAGGACTAACTACTGGATTAAAAGTTCCAACGCAGAAAGGATCTCGTTTTGTTTTATTGCATGCTGGAGGTAAAGAAGGTTTTGTGGAAAGGGCTAAATTAACATTTTTAGCTAAAAAGGGAACAGCTGATTACCACGACTAAATGGGCGGCGATCTGTATGAGGATTAGTTTGAGAATACCCACATACCAAACTTGCCGAAAGATGTTATTTTAGATAATGCATCACACCATTCCTAGAAAATAGATTTTTCAAGAAAAAGCATGTAACAAACAACAAATAAGGGATTGGTTAACAGAAAAAGATATTTATTTTGAAGAAGATTATTTAAAGAGTGAACTGTTGGATACTGCAGCTGCGTACAGAGAGCAGTTGTACAAGTATAAAATTAAATCAATAGCAGAAAAATATAATGTGAAAGTTTTGAGATTGCCACCTTATAACTGTGAGTTTAATCCTATTGAAATGGTGTGGAGCCAAATAAAAAGGTAAATGGCTTCAAAGAAAAGATTGTAGAAGGTTTAATTAAGGAAGCTTACAATCGCGTATCCGCGGACCATTGGAATAATTACGTCGCTCATGAGTAGAAGGGGCCCCGTTGAGTGACAACTATGCCCACCGTCGCGACTCCCGAGATTCGTGTAATCACCGAGGGGCGCCGGCACTCCCACGTGGCCGTGCCCATTTCCCACCCCAATGGCTTCCTTTCGGGGTCGTTTTTCAATCCCTAGTCGGAAATGTTAACCCCTTGATGGTATTTTTACCCCCGTGAACACATTTTATTCCTAATTAGACACCTTTTGGGTGGGGTTGGCTTCTTTTCGGGGGCGATTTTCAACCCCCTGATGGAATTTTTAACCCCTTGACTGCATTAGGGTCCTTTTGGCAGTCCAGATCCTGGAGGATAGGCAAATTCGCGCACATGTAGTGCGACGGCTGCTTTTCGGAGCCCTTTTTCAACCCCAGGGCATAGTTTTAGATTTTAAGTAAGGTCGTTTTGGCAATATTAAGAGCCTTTTTGGCGGTGTATCCCCCTGGTTAATGGTGTTGGATGCCCCTAGCGTATGGTCTAGTGGCCAGTTTGTCTGCGTTAAGGTGGCGATTTAAGGCCCTTATAGCTTGATTAAGGCTTGACCTCACCCATGTCCTTTTACTTGATTGGCTCGCGCAAGCCCCATCCCTTTGTTGGGTCCTGATTGATTCTTAACCCCACTACTCTGCAGCCGTACTCTGATTGGAGGAATAATTCTCTGCATTCTGATTGTAATGGTTGGGGAATTTGAATTTCTAATAAGGGGACCTAATGATAACCTGTAAGACAGGTGTAGGGCTTTGCAACTTGCTCTCGTGGCTTCGCCCCCTTATCGCGATCGGAACTTGTTCGAGGGCCCTCGTGCATTGTCGTAACCCCATTGGTGGGAAATTTGAATCTAATAAGAGACCTAATGCTAACTTGTAAGGCAGGTGTAAGGCTACACAACTTGATCTCGGGGTTTCGCCCCTTGTCTCTGTATTTGTATTTAAGTCTCTACAGGTTATGGTGATAAATTTGAATATGTATTCTAATAAGGGGGTCCTAATGCTAACTTGTAAGACAGGTATACGGCTTCGCAACTTGCTCTCGGGCCTTCGCGCCCCTGGCGGGAAATTTGATATTGTATTCTAATAAGTGACCCTAATGCTTACTTGTAAGGCAGGTATAGGTCATCACAACTTGATCTCGGGGCTTCGTCGAGGTCCCATTGGCGGAAAATTTGAATTTGTATTTAAATCTCTGCATTTCCGCTTGGTTATGACAGGAAATTTGAATTTTTATTCTAATAAGGGGCCCTAATACTAACTTGTAAGACATGCATAGGCCTTCGGTACTTTTTTTCGGGTCTTAGCCCCCTTGCCTCAAAATTCGAATTTGTTTGTGGCGCCATCTAGTCGTATATGGTTTGGTTATTGACGGAGAATTTGAATTCGGAGCTTCGTTGTCTTCGCCCATTGTCGTGAACCCCTTGGAGGAAAATTTGAAATTGTATTCCAATAATGGGCACTAAGGCTAACGTGTAAGGCAGGTGTAGGCCTTTACAACTTGCTCTCGAGGCTTCGCCCCCTTGTCCTGACCCCTAGGTGTGAAATCTGAATTTGTATTTAGGTCGCTACAGTTTATGGAGGGAAATTTGAATATGTATTCTAATAAGTGGGCTCCTAATGCTAACTTGTGACGCCATCTAGTTGTGTATAGACTAATGAATGTATTCTGTAATATAACTGACTCCACCTAGCGGTGTATTTTAAAATTATATACAGATCACTGTAACTGTTATGGGGGAAATTTGAGATAAGGGGTCTAACACTAACTTTTAAGGTGGGACGTATGCATCTGGGCCTCAGCACACCGTTACGCACAATACATTTTGGTTTATTTATAAATAAAAAAGATAAAGGGTTTTAATCAATTATTATAAGTAATACTATTTTGAGATTTACAACTAATGAATGTTTTCTGTAATAACGGCTCGCGTTATTGGAAATGGAAAAATGCTAATTAAAATATTTTACATACAAAATCTGCCTTAGTGGAAACACCTCTGTCAAAAAGGCCCTTAGATTTATATGCAAGCGTGAACGTCCTAATTCGTTATTAAGCTGTTTATAAAAAAGATAAAGAGTTTTAATCATTTATTATAAGTAATACGATTTTGAAATTTAAAACTAAGAATGTTTTCTGTAGTATGGTCTGGCGTTATTGTAAATGGAAAATCACTCTGGCTCAAATCAAACAATCACATCAATCACAATTAATCAAAGCAGTCAAATCAATTAATCTCGATCAAATCAAATAAGAAGCTGTGCTAACAATAACCGTCAGGTAATGATTTTCCCACTGTATATACCTAGCTCCTATGAACGACCGCTTACTTTGAAGATAAGGCTAACCAACACTCAGAGCTGGTATTCTCTATAAACGTGAGGGCACAGGCGGGGGAAAACAGTCGATCATCCGCAAATCAATCTCAATCGATCAAATCATAACTGACAGGTTGCAAAAATCAGCTTACAATTCAAAAATTCAGGTCTGGCGTAACTTTTTTTTATTAAAATTTTTAATAAAATCAATCACAATTCAAAAATACACGAGATAGCCTCCGGCATTACTGTCAATGTACGATCACCAAATTAGCATGTAACACTATTACCGCGTTTTGCATACAGTGCTAAAAATACGTTTCACAGTTAAACTGATAAAAATACCTATACAATAAAGGTTATAACCAAACTCGGAATCAGATCACTATATTATTTTACATACAAGGAATGCCTTATTGTAAATACCTCTACCAAAAGGGCTCTAGATTTATAAGCCAGCTTGAACGCACTATTTCGTTTTTGAAAATGGATAAATGCCTGAGGGAAAATAAACGAGCTAACTTCCATTTTCAATTTTGATAATACAGGGTGATTTGAAACTAACACCGATTTCATTTCGTAAGGCAGCTATTGGATCCTGTGTTTTATTTTTCACTCACTATCATTAGACAGTCATAATAATAATATCACTCAAATTCGGAAATACCTCTGACTAAAAAGGCCCTAGATTTTATCAACAGGTTTGAACGCACTATTTCGTTTTGAAAACAGTCAAACTCCCCAGGGGTAAATAAAGAAGTTGGCGTTGATTTACAATTTTGGTAACATATATGTGATTTGAAACTAACACCGGTTTCATTGCGTAAAACCATTATAGGCCTCTGTGTTTTTATTTTACCCAACGCATTATCATTAGCTAACTATATTAACAATAACGTCAGTCAAATTATATTATCCTTAATAAACATGAATAGCTTTTATTTTTCCCATTTTGCTCAGTCGTATTTTGTACTTGCAAAATAAGGATCGGGGTTCGTTATTAAGGCCCTCAAGACTCTGAACAAATAGATTAAAAAGTTTATATACCGTAATTTCCTATTTTTTCTTTATTAATTTAATATTTATAATTTAAACTACTTAATTAAGATAAACAAACATATTTACAGGTGGGTTCTCCTTTTCGGATTGCTCCTGGGAGGAGGGTTAGGTGGTCCTCCTAGTTTCTGCAATGTAACATTAATTGAAGGGTTGGTTTTTGACTTTTAATCTACGTCCTTTGACTGGTTTGAATTTACTACCGAAATAAAAATAAATAATTCTACCTGAATGCGTCGCTGTACAAACTACAAAAGTCGGGAGTAAGATAAAACTGTTATAAACACGCGTGAGATAAGCCGCCGAGATCAGTGCTCTGCTTTCACAGAAATAATCAATATTTTTAAAGTGGTCGGATTGCATAAGAATAATACAGTTTTATACCTGCTTTTCTTATGAAAATAAACTCATTCACGTCTAAATTCAATTTTGCCTTTTTAAATAAATGAAAGCTTTTCCATTTGAAGGTAGATTTTGAACGGTAGCTGCGGATCATTTGTTTATTTTCCCATATTAATTATATTAGTACACAGGTTTTTATTTAAATGAAATAAAATTGTTATGTTGGCCGGGTTTAACACATAAAACCTTTGTTTTCTATTAAACTCAATCGTTCGCGTCTAACAATAATGATATTAATTATTTAACGCGAAATAGATCACCGGATGGTTTCTGGTTTACAGGTAACAATCTTACTAATTGCAAACGGTATAACTTACGTTTTTCGGTGGTGGCAGCGGCGGTTTAATTACAGGCGATAATTTAGTACTGGTAAACACGTCTAGTTTTTACGATTACGTTTCGATTTTACTGGATTAACGGCGTAAACTAGGTGTTGAGCTTTATCTCCCGGGGAGGTTTTAATTACAGGTACTCTGTGGTTTCTGGTACGTTTGTCGAGGTGTTTTTGTTTTAGTGTTAGTGTAAATTTGTGTAGGTGGGTCTCGTTTGTTAGTAATCTGGGTGTCTACCCGTTAAACTAAACAAAAAGATCTCAGGGCAACCACCCTCCAAACTCCACAGTGTAGGTGTCTAGTAAGGAAAGAGTATGTCGGGATTCCAACCCTGCATATCCCTCTCACCAGGTGTATAGTGCTGTAGGTACCTCAACTTACGTACGTTCCACGTTAGATCTCTGCAACTCTAACCCTTTGGCTTCGGTGATGATATCAAGTCGCGGAGTCGCGATTTCTGCTTCGGACAGCGGTTACAGGCTGGCGATTTTAAACAGGTAGTAGTCGACGCGAGCGTGACGGTAGAGCACACGATTTCTATTCGGATTCTTCTGGTAGAGTTCTAGCTCTAGATAGCGGCGCGTGCCGCGTTTTTATAAAAAATTCGCGAGGGTGGTTACAAAACTTTTGGGGTGAGGTTCCGTAGGCCAGTATTGGCGGAAGATGCTCTGACGTATACAAACTTTTAAACGTTTTTGAAATTTACGTCTGGGGGGAGAATGCATGATTAATTATTGTGCAATTTTCTGCAACGTTATGAAATATGTTTAAATTTTACTAAAAATTCTACGAATTTTTATAATTGTTTGCAACTGTGCACTTAGCAAGTCACTTTATCTTAATAAATTTTAAATCAGTACTGGTATTTTATTTAGCAAATAATTAATCATGACAGGAAAATTTTGATAAAGGACGGCGTCTTGCTAAGAAACTTTAGGAAACTAATTAATAATAGTAAAAAATTGGGATATCTGACGGCGTCCCTTTACAAAATTAGCGTGTAACACTATTGTTGAGATTTGCATACAGTGATAAAAATACGTTTTACAACTAAAGCAGTAAAAAAATACCAAAGTTGAAATCAGCGCTCTAGCAATTAAATAAAGTAAATAAAATATGTGTTAGGGTTAAAAAAAAACAACGAACACTTACCGTGGTTGATGCTGATAATCGGATTGGGAGAACGCATTGACACAGTCACACTCACAGAACCTCAATTTCCGCGGCTTGTTTGTAACTGAATAATATAAACGTACTTAGAGCCCTCCGGTAATTATTAGCCTAACGTAATTATTTGCTGAATTTCTCCAATTATGTAACCACAATAGCAACCTTTCACTATTCAAGTACATCTAAAAACCCCAATTAGCTAATGTGTCCGTGTCCGTGTCCGTGTCCGTGTCCGTGTCCGTGTCCGTGTCCGTGTCCGTGTCCGTGTCCGTGTCCGTGTCCGTGTCCGTGTCCGTGTCCGTGTCCGTGTCCGTGTCCGTGTCCGTGTCCGTGTCCGTGTCCGTATCCGTGTCCGTGCCCGTGTCCGTGTCCGTGTCCGAGTCCGTGTCCGTGTCAGTGTCTGTATCCGTGTCCGTGTCCGTATCCGTGTCTGTGTCGGTGTCGGTGTCGTTGTTGGTGTCGGTGTCGGTGTCCGTGTCCGTGTCCGTGACCGTGACCATGTCCATGTCCATGTCCCTGTCCGTGCCTGCCTGTTCGTGTGCGCGTGCATGTGTGTGTGTGTGCGCTTGTGCTTGTACTTGTGCTTGTGCGTGTGTGTATGCGTGTACGTGTGCATGTGCATGTGCGTGTACGTGTGCATGTGCGTGTGCGTGTACGTGTACGTGTACGTGTACGTGTGCGTGTGCGTGTGCGTGTGCGTGTGCGTGTGCGTGTGCGTGTGCGTGTGCGTGTGCGTGTGCGTGTGCGTGTGCGTGTGCGTGTGCGTGTGCGTGTGCGTGTGCGTGTGCGCGTGTGCGTGTGCGTGTGAGTGTGCGTGTGAGTATGCGTGTGCGTTTGCGTGTGCGTGTGCATGTGCGTACGCGAGCACGTGCGCTTGTGAGTGTGTGTGAGCGTGTGTGTGCGTGTGTGTGCGTGTGTGTGTGCGTGCGTAGGTGTGTGTGTGTGTGGGTGTATGTGTGATTGCGTGCATGTGTGCATGCGTGCGTGTGTATGTGTGTTTAAATAATTTTTGCTACAAAAAATTGCAATAATTTTATGCAAGTACCAGAAAACTATGGGCAAATAAGTTTTAAAAATCATATAAAGTGTATACAAAGTTTACTAAATTTGTAAGTAGCAGATATTTGTCAATTGTTTTTTATTCTTTAACTTTTGAGTACAGTTTGAATAATTATTAAAAACTTGTCGGACGTGGTTAAAATGTGCCTATAATTAAAATTATTTAAACGTTTTATCTTTCCCACCTACAGAGAAAGTAACTGTAATCTGTCAAATTCGAAATTAAACTGAGATGGGAAATATCCGTTTTGAGTCCCCTAAGGGTGCACTAACTCATAAACCATGAAAGTAATTGTATTCAATTTTGCATAAATGTAAAGATCTCTATGATTTTTGGTACTGGTGGATGTACGCGGTAAGATGTAAGAAGAGTTAATGATTTTCTTTTGCCCATAATAATCCAAAAACAATAATGATCAACTCAAATAACAGACGATCGGAGAGTTTTTTGAGTCGGTTGATTCAAACTTTTTTGCAGTTTTACACACGTATTTCAACTGGATTTTTTTTCTGTTTGGCTTAGGATGTTTTTTTTTTCATCAAATATTGTATGATTCATGGTAGAAATTTGTGAATCATTTAAAATCTCTTATTTATTAAAAATTTCAAATTGTAGAATGTGTGAGTTGTGGCCGAAATTAAATATTATCTTATTCTACGTCTTTGACACCGAAAATAATACTTTTCAAACGGCAGAAATATGTCTTTAATTTAAAAAATACTGTCATCTTTATTTGCCAGTATTATTTCATTTCCTTTAATTTCCACTTTGTAGATTGGAAGGTCGCCTGTTATTACTCACCAGATCTACCATAATTACAAAAGTGTTTATAAAAAACCCTTTTCAACTTTAAGGTTCCAACACAACTTAAATACAGTTTCATAAATGCCTTCAATTCAGATATTAGAAAAGCATGATTCGTGGTTGCTACAAATTAATTTTAGTATTTCAATTCACGAGGTTAAGGATTATGAATAAATTTAATTATAATTTCACAAATGAGTATATTACGATCCGCAATGATTTCGACAAGTAAAACTGTACTGTAACTAACAAAAATGTATTACAGCTTTTAACATTAATTTAATTGATTTGTTTAAATAAAAAGTTACATACAGGGACAACCACACCGCAACAGTCTAAGCAACGTTTGGTTTTTTGTGTAAATGTGTATAGTTTAGGGCCGTATGAAACGGGATCTCAACGCCCACTAAAAGCGGAATTAAAATAAAATTAGTATTATGACTATATTTATTAATAATTTGCCATTGGCTTCATCTCTCTTTGTTATATGTGTGTAATTCATATAGTTTGATAATTAATTTATTGCTTTACAACTTTTTTTTCAAATTAAATTGCATGTATGCTTAGTCATGTGATTTTTTTTGTAATATAATACTAGCACTGCATATAATTTTTAAAGGTACGTTCTGCGAAATTAATTCTAAACCTAGAATAGTTATGAAAATAGAACACACCATATATTTGGTTGTATCTCGATTAAACTTTGTTGGCGTATCCGCCGTACGTGTGGACTGTATCAAGACATTTTATGTGTATTCTTATTATAACGTTTAATACAGAGTAATTATTAACAATTATTACGACGTGTTTTAATGATTGAATCTTGGACAAAGCAAAAAGTAATGTATGTTTTATTTTGAACTAGTAGCGCGCTTTCAGAGTTTGCGCGTTTAAATTGATTCTTGTTTCAGGGTTGGTCCAGCATGTGATAACAAATTTCTCTTACTAACATGATGTCACAGCCTAGGTTTCTAATACCAATCTTTCTTTTTGTCTTGTTATATGATAATGTTTACGGTAAGTGTAATTTTAAAATGTTTAAGTTAATGATTTAAATGTTATACTTTTAGCTGCGGTTAAACATATTGAAGCAACTCCAGATACGAAAAGATTATATGACGATTTACTTAGTAATTATAATAGATTAATCAGACCAGTCGGAAATAATTCTGAAACATTAACAGTTTGGTTGGGATTAAAATTGTCACAGTTAATCGAAATGAATTTGAAAAATCAAATTATGACTACTAATTTATGGGTGGTTCAGGTAAGGTAAAAGTAATATTTTGATTTAGTGTTACATATTATTCGTTTAAACAGTATAAAATAAAAATTTATATTTTGCAAGTTGTGCTTGTTCATACATATTTTTCTGGCCTGGTTCACTTGCTTGTTTAGAAACCATTTTATATTGCAAACCTTTATTAAATTTAATATTGCCTAATTATACATGGTGGGGTAAACAGTACGAACATTATCATAATTCTAAATTAATAAGTGTAATTTCTTACATAAAATTTAAGTCCATTTAAGACACCCCTAAATTGCTTAAATTTTCAATCCACCACACCAATTAAATTCATGTATAAAGAAAGTCATTAAATTAAGTAAAACTAACGAAGTTCATTTGAAAATGTAAACTTTCACCATTATTACATATATTTAAAATACTTAGATTTTTGGGTTTTTAATGTGTATTTTTGTATTTGTTTATACAAATCTTAACGTTCAAATCTTCTATAATCTGAGCAGAAATGAAGCGAAGGAATAAATTAAAATAGTTCATTTATTTTACATATAAGCCGTACACTGTTTTGTATTACGTACTTAATAGACTAGTTTTACTAGTTTTAGGATATGCCGCTTCGATACTATAGCGTTGCAACATAAGTTATTTATCAATAGCTGCTAATCCTTTAACAATGGGACGTACCTGTGTACGATGGCAATGTTTTATTGAAAACTTAACTATAAAAAGTGATAGTAGACATATAAGGCCGATCCTGGACCAGTTCAAGGTCACCCATGTAAATCTTATGGGGATTTATTTCAAGGTCAAGTGAGTTTTCTCGTTATGCCAGAACGCGCTCCACGTCTCAAGCATGCTTGTGGTGGGGGATTTAAATTTTTGGAGTCACTCGCCCTCTGGTGGTGAAATCGGAAGCTTTTGGAGCTCTTTCAAGGTCGAACTTTAAGCGGGAGATTTAAAATGTAGTTGGTCAAGGTCAAAGCTAAAAAGTTGCAAGGTAATCATAAATCAAAAATAGTTTTGAAGGTCAAAGGTTATTGACTTACGGTGGTTTCTTAGAAATATAAAGGTCAAGGTGAAAAGCTAAAATAGAAGTTGCAAGGTAATCATAAATCTAAAAATAGTTTTCAAGGTCAAGGTTATTGACCTACGGTGGTGTCATATTTCTTAGAAGTATAAAAGGTCAAGGTGAAAAGCTAAAATAGAAATTGCAAGGTAATCATAAATCTAAGAATATAATTTTCAAGGTCAAACTTTTAGGGAAATATAAATTTTGGAGCTGATCATCATCATCATATTATATTTATAGTCAAGGTCAACAGTAGGTATTTAACAAGTTTAAGCACGTTGTAATATGTAGGACACATATTTCTTATATAAATTACGTGTATCCTAACTCACCGTGCACGTACGCGTACCCGTTTCAAGGTCACAGGTTAGTAACATTGCCTATTTCAAGGGTAGCAACCCTGCTAAGTCCTCGCTTCAAGGTCACCAGAAAAGTTACTAGGTTTTGACTATCCTGAAGGTCATTGCCCTCAGTCTCAAGCAAGTCTATGCATGTTTCAAGGGCACGTCCTATTCTGAGAAATCAAGAACAAAGGGGTTGTTTAAAGTCTATGCTTTCAAGGTCGCATGAGAGAACAAAGACGATCTATTGTTTCGGCTGAGTCATGGCTTCTGAAATTCTAGGAAATCAAGAACAAAGACGATGCATTGTCGATGGTTCAAAGTCTATGCTTTCAAGGCCACATGAAAGAACAAAGACTATCTATTGTTCCGTTATTCTAAAATAGATTGTTATCTCAATTCTAGGAAATCAATAACAAAGGTGACCCATTGTCAACGCTTCAAAGTCTATGCTTACAATTTTCAAGGTAAAAGAACAAAAGCGATTCATTCTTCTGGTCGAGTTATAAAAATAAATTGTTATCTCAATTCTGAGAAATCATGAACAAAGACGATGTATTGTTCAAAGTCTATGCTTATAATTTTCAAAGGTAAATGAGCAAAGACGATTCATTGTTCTGGTTGATTTATAAAAATAGATTGTTATCTAAATACATCTCTTTCAAGAACAAAGCAATCCATTGTCAACGATTTAAAGTTTATGCTTATAAGGTCACACCTCTGATAACAAAGACGATCCATTATTCAGTTATTTTAAAAATAGATTGTTATCTCAATTCTAGGAAATCAAGAGCCCTGAGGTGCATGTTTCAAGCAATGCCACACCCTCAAGTGAGCTAAACAGGTGGCCGTTCCTAAACCGGTAGCCGTTTCCTAAAACAGGTAGCTGTTTCTTTAAACAGGGGTCCGTTTCCCAAAACAGATAGCTGTTTCGCAACATTTCTTAGAAATATAGAAAGGTCAGGTGAAAAGCTAAAAATAGAAATTGCAAGGTAATCATAAATCTAAGAATAGAATTTTCAAGGTCTACTCCACTTGAAGGTTACGACGAAGATCTCATAAGGTATGCATAAAAAGTAGGTCATGAGCTCATTGAAGGTGAATACTCCACTTCAAGCTAAAAATAGAAATTGCAATGTCACCATCCTCATCATATTACTGAAATTTGTATGTCAAGGTCAGAAGCTAAAAATAGAAACTGCAATGTCATCATCATCATATTACAATTCTTAGAAGTCTTAGTGTGGCCAAAGGTTATTGATCTGTATATCATAGCTAAAATGGTTGGTTCAAGTCCTCACTAAAAGGTGATCGCGTTACAGCTAAAAGTATAGTGACAGCATCATCGTTGAAAGTAGCTTATGCGCGTAACCAGATATGTATGGTAATCAAAGAGATGGTTCATATCTGCACTAATGTAACATAGTGGGGGTCGTTTAGAGTAACAATATAAGGAAATAGTGTAATGGGTAGTGAGTGTTGTGTCAAACATGTGGATGGCATACGCTCAAGAGCAATGGACCAAAGCAACTGACCTGAGAACAGCGGTGGAACGCTTGAAGCAAGAATTTTCAGCATTAGTATTCGATGCCGAACATGAGGCGGTTTACGGGGAGGTGATTATAGTGAAGCGGAGTGTAACGTCCTAGTGAAAAGTATGAAAAGGAGTAAAGATATGTGAAAAGTTTTTAAATTTAAAGGAAATATGTAGAACATGTTTTGTAGAAGAACTGAAAGCTGTGCAATTGCATCAGTTTTGCAACGATGTAAAAATGGACGGCATCTCCTGATGGTAGCAGTTCATCCTCATCAGATGCAGATTAGCCTATCAATACAATTATCAAAGTACACTCTCCTCTAACATCATGATGCAGTAATATATAGGACAGTTCCGGTGTCAACTATAATTCATAAGCGTTCTCGAATCAATAAAGATGGATCTATCTGCATTGAACAGTAGCACTTTCTGTAAATCCTTCACGAACGTAAAAGACGCAAAATATAAAGTGATTGATATGAATACTATCAACACAAAGTATGGGAAACATATTATCATTGAAACCCAGAACTTTAAGTGCATACTTACCTTAGGATTTTATGAATAGTTCAAAGAAGAAGAAGATCGCATTGAAAAGTTTAAGCAATATCCGGTTGAGAATGAGGCATTACCAGCACCGGAACTGTAGGAAAGATGACTAATTTAACATTTATGTAAAAAAAATAATAACATATATATCTATGTATAATTGTTTGGAAATAAATTATATATTTTTTGTTGCAAAAAGAAAGTCTTCTATTTTTGATTAAATGAAGGGTATATCATAATGAAGAGAGCTGCTATTGATGAGACTAAAAAAAATGTAGCGTATAATAATATGGTGTCTGCAGCTATATTGGCTAAGCTCTTCAAGGTTAAGATTTATTGGTATCATATTACAATTCATACCAACCAATCTTCAAGGTTAAATTTTATTGACAAGGTATTGAGGAGGTATAATATTACAGTTCTTATGTTAGACTCTTAACGGTTCTTAGGAATAGCAAAATAAGCATTCTTAACCAATCACACATGTAACTGACTTTGTGCATGTTATTGCTGGGTATCCTCGTGGAGTCTACCCTTCTATATAAGTTTAAATTTTATAATCACATATCATTCGCTTCAACATCATGTTTTCCCAAAAGTATATATATATTGTTAAAGCACTGTTTTTGCACATTAAAATCGCTACGTATTTACTATTGTAATAGTGTGTGTGTGTGTGTGTGTGTGTGTGTGTGTGTGTGTGTGTGTGTGTGTGTGTGTGTGTGTGTGTGTGTTTTAAACCAGAAAATCAGTTCAATTTGTTTAAATGTAGCATGTAGAAATACTGCACGATTGCATTAGCGCATATACAACACGCTAACGAAGACAACCAGACAAATATAGAAAAGTAATGATTGTTATAATTGATGTGCAAGGATTCAAAACAGCAAGAAATATATTTACACCTAAGGAACTAGCGATATATAATGGAGAGCAAATTGTTCATTACGTATTCAAACCTCCATTTCCATGGCACACCTTGGATAGTGAATTTCAAAAGCAAGCTAATTGGTTAATTCACAACCACCATTTTATCAAGTGGGAATATGGATATACTTCCACGTCTATTCCCTAGTATACTTAGTGATTGCATATCAACAACAGATGAGGTGTACGTTAAAGGACGAGAGAAAGCTGAATTTATTCAAAAATTTTTAAAACAAAGCATTACAGTGTTTGAAGAACAACATACTTTACCCAAACTTCATCCATGCTGTTTTTCATACACAAAACACTTGTCACTGCGCGTTGACTCATGTATATCATTTATATGAAAAAATTGTAGGAAATTCTAATAAAGATTTATTAACTGACATGTCTTATTCCATGTATTACCTCAACGCTTTTATGAGTATTTCAAAAGAAGAAGAAGAAGAAGAAGAACTAGATAATTAAAATGTTATCTAAGAATAAACATTTGGATAATGAGAACCTAAACTGCTTTCGGTCTACCGGAAACAGATAGGTTCTGAGAAACAGCTACCTGTTTTGAGCTGTTTTCGGAAACCGGGAAAGTTGTTTTGAGCTGTTTCTGCCTGTTGCTAGAAAATAGGGATCTGTTTTGAGCTGACTGCATCAAAGTTTATGCTATTCACATTTTCGGTCTTTACAATGTTCTACCGAACAAAATTTAAAGAATATTTGATAAAGGTTATATACCAAATTGGTTTAGTGAACTTTTCAAGATTGTTAAAGTGCATGTAAGGAATCCGGTCACGTACTTACTACAAGACAGGGACACCTATTCATATACAGGAACTGCAAAAGGTTAAATATCCCGATGTGTATTTGGTGGAAAAGGTCATTTGACGTAAAGTGGTTGGGATTAAAAAATGGATCGACGTTGATAATGTAGTTTATAAGCTATTATTATTATTGTAAGGCAATAATCTCATTTATAATTCAATGATGCCGGTAAGAACAACAAGCACTTTGGAACACTTAAATTACTGTAGAAAGCATCACTATTGGTTTAATAACGGATATAAATGTCCTGCTTGTATAGGTACCGACTAGTAAGAATATAACTTATTGTAAGATAGTGTACTTAAGGAACTAACGTAGAATGTAATTTCTGTAAGAATAATAAAAGACCAATTGTAATTTGTATTATTTATTAATAATAATAAAACATACTGATACATAAATATTAGCCCTAAAGTGTTTATGTAGTCCTCAAATTATGAGTGATGCATCTAATGCAATTGATACCACTTATGGAGTCCTTTACGGCATTTCAAGCGATAAGTGGTCAATCGACAAGACACCGGTAAATACAGACGGAAAGGATTTGGTTATTAATTGATGCGAGCGGTCTCTATGATCTAATAATAGTAATGAATGAACCAGATAAACGTCTAATAACTAGCGAAGACGAGGCGAACTATACGCTCCAATCTTAATTGCAACTAATGCAGCTCGTTGTGATAACAACCCGGATGAACAATTGAAAGGTAAGTATCAAAAAATATACAGGATAATTAAACCCTTATTTTGAAAGGATGCATGTTTATAATAAAAGCTTCTCCGTGATTGCATTATTCAGTAAACTTTTTATTGCTAGAAATGGTGAAAGTAATAAGAATGATAAGGAGAGAAAATAATTATTAAGTATTGACGAGAGGAAGAAAAGACTTGAGGCGTTAATCAAGGAAATAAAAAATTGAGGGTAGATTTAGAGCTGTAAAGGTGCTTTAGTAAATAAGTAATTACATGTATGTTATATTGGAAAAGCACTTCATTTGAAAAAATAAAGTAGTTTCCAAAATTTGTAAGAAAAGGTAATCATTCATAGAAATCTGAAAGTTTTTGAGTAGGTTAGCAGTTTTGAAAGGATGCATGTTTATAATAAAAGGCTTCTCCGTGATTGCATGATTCAGTAAACTTTTCATTGCTAGAAATGGTGAAAGTAATAAGATTGATAAGGAGAAAGAAAGAAAGAATTATTAAGTATTGATGAGAGAAAGAAAAGGCTCGAGGTGTTAATCAAGGAAATAAAAAATTGAGGGTAGATTTAGAGCTGTATGAGCTAAAAAGAAAATGATGCAACTTCAGTGAATGTGCCATGAAAAGGTGCTTTAGTAAATAAGTAATTACATGTATGTTATATTGCATAAGGAAAAGGCACTTCATTTGAAAAAATAAAGTGTGTGTGTTAGGCATAGAAGAAAGAAAAAGTGAAATTTCTGTTTGGTTTTAATTGAATTATATAATATATATATATATATTTAAACAGTTTCTTATCATGACTTAAATTATACAAATTATGTAGGAAGAAATGACACATAAAGCTTATATATATTTATATTTATTTATAAATCACTAATCCTTTACCCAAAAATTCCAATTTTTGGCATGTATACTAAACAAGTAAGAGCGCAATAGGTAGCAGTCCAAAAATTCTCAAAACTAAAAAAATGTGAAAAAAAAATTTTCAATGATTAATGATAAAGTTTGTAGTTTTGATATGTAATTGAACGTTGTTAATCGCTTAATAAATCACAACTCGATAATCCTTTACCCAAAAATTCTGAATTTTCGTATATATACCCAATAAGTAAGAGCGCCAATTATAGCAGTTTCCAAAATTTGAAAACACAAAAATGTGATAAAAAATGGATGAAACAATTCATGTTAGCAATTAAAGTACTACTGAAATTGCTTAATAAATCACAACTCGATAATCCTTTACCCAAAAATTCTGAACACACACACACACACACACACACACACACACACACACACACACACACACACACACAATTATGGTTTGGGGATATAATAAAAAGAAACGTATGTGCTATATCTTTATATGGAATAAAAAATAGAAAAAAAAAAAAATGTTACAATTAAAAAAAAAAAAATTTAAGGTGTGATCTGAAACAAAAAAATCAGTTAAATTACAAAAATTATAATTATGTATAGAAATACATACCCTCATCAACCACATTGTTTCAGGTATGTCTTCATCCCTGAACAATAAATATTTATATACGCATTTGATGTATCCCACGAAATGGGTCCTGCTGGGTGTTGTTCCGTCCCCATATATGAGGACTATATCATGCTAAAACAGAAATACTTAAAACTGAAACAACAACAAACATTACTCACATTAGGAAATATTTTAGTTAATTTGTTTATAACCATTTTATCTGAAAAATCAAAAGTTAAAACAAAAGTTACATATAATATCCTACTTACCCTCCTCCACTCTAATAAAATTTAAGTTTTCTACTACAGCTATAATGAACACGTTAAATTTCAATAAAAAAATTTGCATGAAATTTACTTACCACTCATTACTTTAATTTTTTTTAAACTTTTTTATGATTCAAATGAACAAGCAGGACTGAGCGTATATGGTTGACAATTATATTATATATAATGAAAGGTGAATAACATTATTACTAAGTGTTATACGGTATGCTTAAGCAAAATAGTGTGAAAAAGATAGACAATGAGACAGCTTTGAGTTTGAAAAAAAATGATAACATGAAAGAGCATCATAATAGATAGAAAGAAAGAAAGAAACAATTATTAAGTATTGATGAGAAAGAAAAGACTGAAGGTGTTAATCAAGAAAGTAAAAGCATTGAGGATAGATTTCTAATTATGTACCAAGAAATAACATTATAACCTTATCACATAAAAGTATGTTTAATAGTATCAAATAAAACCCTATCAAATTATTTTCTTTAAATTCAACAACTGCTGATATCATAAACAGATCCAACTGTCAATTTTACGTTTCAGGTGTGAATACTTTATAGGTGAACAACATTATGAAATGTAGTTAAACAATAAATTATATGTTAATAAATATACTCTTTTTATCATAATTATATGTTAATAAATAACTTTTTATCATAACAACTTAATGGTTAGGTTAAAATCCTCAATTTTTGCGTGTAGAAAATAAATAACAGCGCAAAGGATACCACTAAAATAAATTCGGAATTTTAAAATCTACAAATGATGTATTCAAACATTTACGAACTTCGTTTTAAAGTTGTAATGTAAACTGATGACATAGAATGTTTGCTAAATGCTTTCACAGCAAAAACGTTCATTATCCTACAATGATTATTAACGCTGCACCGAAAATTACAAGTCATGTTTTAAGTGGTTTTAAAATTGAATTTGGTAATTTAAAACATTTAGATACATTAAATGGATAAATGGCATGATATGTTTCTTCTGAGCTTACGTAAGTACAAAAATGTGTTTAAGTGCTTTTGTTGTTTCAAAATGGAATTGCAATTTAATGTAATTTTTCATATTTTGGAAAAATTATTACATCAAATGATAGATTACCACTTCTACAACACAACTGCGTTGAAAAAAATTTTTTTTTCTCGGAATTAGGAAAAATTTAAATTTTGAGCGCATTTTCTAGGACTTTACTAACTTCCCCACTTACATAAGTCCTCGTCGACTCGTTTTTATCTCTTTCCATAGATATGTACATACATCTTTTCTTACATCACACACTTTCCAAACATCACTTTCGTAGTTCAAGTACATGTCATCGTTTACACAACAATAATTGCAATTATGCATTCCATTCTAGTACAATTGAATATCAATTACAAACCATACTTATAATACTACATGGATGCATTTTGCAATTGCATGCTTTTTACTCATTGAGTACAATCCATATAAGTTGAATTGTAATTATGTAATATATGTAAGATGTCTAAAGATTCATTGTGAGCGTTATTATTACTTTATTTTTGTAAAATCGTTAAAATCTATTTTAGAAAAAACCGTTTACAAATAGTTTACAAATTAGTTACTATTATTTTATTTTATCATATTTCATATTGGTGCTTGATTTATTTAAAATGCATTCTAATAGTAAAAGAGGACCTTCAATTTTTTTCCTAATTTTTTAGTTCTATCTTTTGGCGCTCTTACTTATTGGATATATACGAAAATTCAGAATTTTTGGGTAAAGGATTATCGAGTTGTGATTTATTAACAATTTCAGTAGTATTTCTTCTAACATGAATTTGTTATCACATTTTTTTAAATTTTTTTGTGTTTTCAAATTTTGAAACTGCTAAATTGGCGCTCTTACTTATTGGGTTATACGAAAATTCAGAATTTTTGGGTAAAGGATTATCGATTGTATTTATTAAGCAATTTCAGTAGTACTTTAATTGCAACATGAATTGTTTCATCACTTTTTTATCACATTTTTTTTGTGTTTTCAAATTTTGGAAACTGCTATAATTGGCGCTCTTACTTATTGGTATATATACGAAAATTCAGAATTTTTGGGTAAAGGATTATCGAGTTGTGATTTATTAAGCGATTAACAACGTTCAATTACATATCAAAACTACAAACTTTGTCATTAATCATTGAAAATTTTTTTCACATTTTTTAGTTTTGAGAATTTTTGGACTGCTACCTATTGCGCTCTTACTTGTTTAGTATACATGCCAAAAATTGGAATTTTTAAAGGATTAGTGATTTATAAATAAATATAAATATATATAAGCTTTATGTGTCATTTCTTCCTACATAATTTGTATAATTTAAGTCATGATAAGAAACTCGTTTAATATATATATATATCTATATAATTCAATTAAAACCAAACAGAAATTTCACTTTTGTTCTTTCTTATGCCTACACACACACATTTATTTTTTTCAAATGAAGTGCCTTTTCCTTATGCAATATAACATACATGTAATTACTTATTTACTAAAGCACCTTTTCATGGCACATTCACTCGAAGTTGCATCATTTTCTTTTTAGCTCACAGCTCTAAATCTACCCTCAATTTTTTATTTCCTTGATTAACACCTCGAGCCTTTTCTTTCTCTCATCAATACTTAATAATTTTCTTTCTTCTCTCCTTATCAATCTTATTACTTTCAACATTTCTAGCAATGAAAAGTTTACTGAATCATGCAATCACGGAGAAGCCTTTTTATTATAAACATGCATCCTTTCAAAACTGCTAACCTACTCAAAACTTTCAGATTTCTATGAATGATTACCTTGCAACTTCTTACAAATTTTAAACTACTTTATTTTTTCAAATGAAGTGCTTTTCCAATATAACATACATGTAATTACTTATTTACTAAAGCACCTTTACAGCTCTAAATCTACCCTCAATTTTTTATTTCCTTGATTAACGCCTCAAGTCTTTTCTTCCTCTCGTCAATACTTAATAATTATTTTTTCTCCTTATCATTCTTATTACTTTCACCATTTCTAGCAATAAAAGTTTACTGAATAATGCAATCACGGAGAAGCCTTTTTATTATAAACATGCATCCTTTCAAAATAAGGGTTTAATTATCCTGTATATTTTTTTGATACGTGTACCTTTCAATTGTTCATCCGGTTGTTATCACAACGAGCTGCATTAGTTGCAATTAAGATTGGAGCGTATAGTTCGCCTCGTCTTCGCTAGTTATTAGACGTTTATCTGGTTCATTCATTACTATTATTAGATCATAGAGACCGCTCGCATCAACCTTAATAACCAAATCCTTTCCGTCTGTATCGGTGTCTTGTCGATTGACCACTTATCGCTTGAAATGCCGTAAAGGACTCCATAAGTGGTATCAATTGCATTAGATGCATCACTCATAATTTGAGGACTACATAAACACTTTAGGGCTAATATTTATGTATCAGTATGTTATTATTATTAATAAATAATACAAATTACAATTGGTCTTTTATTATTCTTACAGAAATTACATTCTACGTTAGTTCCTAATACACATCTTACAATAAGTTATATTCTTACTAGTCGGTACCTATACAAGCAGGACATTTATATCCGTTATTAAACCAATAGTGATGCTTTACAGTAATTTAAGTGTTCCAAAGTGCTTGTTGTTCTTACCGGCATCATTGAATTATAAATGATTATTGCCTACAATAATAATAATATGCTTATAAACTACATTATCAACGTCGATCCATTTTTTAATCCCAACCACTTTACGTCAAATGACCTTTTCCACCAAATACAATCGGATATTTAACCTTTTGCAGTTCCTGTATATGAATAGGTGTCCTGTCTTGTAGTAAGTACGTGACCGGATTCTTACATGCACTTTAACAATCTTGAAAAGTTCACTAAACCAATTTGGTATATAACCTTTATCAAATATTCTTTTAAATTTTGTTCGGTAGAACATTGTAAAGACCGAAAATGTGAATAGCATAAACTTTGATGCAGTCAGCTCAAAAACAGATCCCTATTTTCTAGCAACAGGCAGAAACAGCTCAAAACAACTTTCCCGGTTTCCGAAAACAGCTCAAAAACAGGTAGCTGTTTCTCAGAACCGGTATCTGTTTCGTAGACCGAAAGCAGTTTAGGTTCTCATTATCCAAATGTTTATTCTTAGATAACATTTTTAATTATCTAGTTCTTCTTCTTCTTCTTCTTCTTCTTTGAAATACTCATAAAAGCGTTGAGGTAATACATGTGAATAAGACATGTCAGTTAATAAATCTTTATTAGAATTTCGCTACAATTTTTTCATATAAATGATATACATGAGTCAACGCGCAGTGACAAGTGTTTTGTGTATGAAAAACAGCATGGATGAAGTTGGTAAAGTATGTTGTTCTTCAAACACTGTAATGCTTTGTTTTAAAAATTTTGAATAAATTCAGCTTTTCTCGTCCTTTAACGTACACCTCATCTGTTGTTGATATGCAATCACTAAGTATACTAGAATAGACGTGGAAGTATATCCATATTCCCACTTGATAAAATGGTGGTTGTGAATTAACCAATTAGCTTGCTTTTGAAATTCACTATCCAAGGTGTGCCATGGAAATGGAGGTTTGAATACGTAATGAACAATTTGCTCTCCATTATATATCGCTAGTTCCTTAGGTGTAAATATATTTCTTGCTGTTTTGAATCCTTGCACATCAATTATAACAATCATTACTTTTCTATATTTGTCTGGTTGTCTTCGTTAGCGTGTTGTATATGCGCTAATGCAATCGTGCAGTATTTCTACATGCTGCATTTAAACAAATTGAACTGATTTTCTGGTTTACACACACACACACACACACACACACACACACACACACACACACACACACACACACACACACACTATTACAATAGTAAATACGTAAGCGATTTTAATGTGCAAAAACAGTGCTTTAACATATATATATACTTTTTGGGAAAACATGATGTTGAAGCGAATGATATGTGATTATAAAATTTAAACTTATATAGAAGGGTAGACTCCACGAGGATACCCGAGCAATACCGAGCATGCACAAAGTCAGTTACATGTGTGATTGGTTAAGAATGCTTATTTTGCTATTCCTAAGAACCGTTAAGAGTCTAACATAAGAACTGTAATATTATACCTCCTCAATACCTTGTCAATAAAATTTAACCTTGAAGATTGGTTGGTATGAATTGTAATATGATACCAATAAATCTTAACCTTGAAGAGCTTAGCCAATATAGCTGCAGACACCATATTATTATACGCTACATTTTTTTTTTTTTAGTCTCATCAATAGCAGCTCTCTTCATTATGATATACCCTTCATTTAATCAAAAATAGAAGACTTTTTTTGCAACAAAAATATATAATTTATTTCCAAACAATTATACATAGATATATATGTTATTATTTTTTTTACATAAATGTTAAATTAGTCATCTTTCCTACAGTTCCGGTGCTGGTAATGCCTCATTCTCAACCGGATATTGCTTAAACTTTTCAATGCGATCTTCTTCTTCTTTTGAACTATTCATAAAATCCTAAGGTAAGTATGCACTTAAAGTTCTGGGTTTCAATGATAATATGTTTCCCATACTTTGTGTTGATAGTATTCATATCAATCACTTTATATTTTGCGTCTTTTACGTTCGTGAAGGATTTACAGAAAGTGCTACTGTTCAATGCAGATAGATCCATCTTTATTGATTCGAGAACGCTTATGAATTATAGTTGACACCGGAACTGTCCTATATATTACTGCATCATGATGTTAGAGGAGAGTGTACTTTGATAATTGTATTGATAGGCTAATCTGCATCTGATGAGGATGAACTGCTACCATCAGGAGATGCCGTCCATTTTTTACATCGTTGCAAAACTGATGCAATTGCAGCTTTCAGTTCTTCTACAAAACATGTTCTACATATTTCCTTTAAATTTAAAAACTTTTCACATATCTTTACTCCTTTTTCATACTTTTTCACTAGGACGTTACACTCCGCTTCACTATAATCACCTCCCCCGTAAACCGCCTCATGTTCGGCATCGAATACTAATGCTGAAAATTCTTGCTTCAAGCGTTCCACCGCTGTTCTCAGGTCAGTTGCTTTGGTCCATTGCTCTTGAGCGTATGCCATCCACATGTTTGACACAACACTCACTACCCATTACACTATTTCCTTATATTGTTACTCTAAACGACCCCACTATGTTACATTAGTGCAGATATGAACCATCTCTTTGATTACCATACATATCTGGTTACGCGCATAAGCTACTTTCAACGATGATGCTGTCACTATACTTTTTAGCTGTAACGCGATCACCTTTTAGTGAGGACTTGAACCAACCATTTTTAGCTATGATATACAGATCAATAACCTTTGGCCACACTAAGACTTCTAAGAATTGTAATATGATGATGATGACATTGCAGTTTCTATTTTTTAGCTTCTGACCTTGACATACAAATTTCCCCAGTAATATGATGAGGATGGTGACATTGCAATTTCTATTTTTAGCTTGAAGTGGAGTATTCACCTTCAATGAGCTCATGACCTACTTTTTATGCATACCTTATGAGATCTTCGTCGTAACCTTCAAGTGGAGTAGACCTTGAAAATTCTATTCTTAGATTTATGATTACCTTGCAATTTCTATTTTAGCTTTTCACCCTGACCTTTCTATATTTCTAAGAAATGTTGCGAAACAGCTATCTGTTTTGGGAAACGGACCCTGTTTAAAGAAACAGCTACCTGTTTTAGGAAACGGCTACCGGTTTAGGGAACGGCCACCTGTTTAGCTCACTTGAGGGTGTGGCATTGCTTGAAACATGCACCTCAGGGCTCTTGATTTCCTAGAATTGAGATAACAATCTATTTTTAAAATAACTGAATAATGGATCGTCTTTGTTATCAGAGGTGTGACCTTATAAGCATAAACTTTAAATCGTTGACAATGGATTGCTTTGTTCTTGAAAGAGATGTATTTAGATAACAATCTATTTTTATAAATCAACCAGAACAATGAATCGTCTTTGCTCATTTACCTTTGAAAATTATAAGCATAGACTTTGAACAATACATCGTCTTTGTTCATGATTTCTCAGAATTGAGATAACAATTTATTTTTATAACTCGACCAGAAGAATGAATCGCTTTTGTTCTTTTACCTTGAAAATTGTAAGCATAGACTTTGAAGCGTTGACAATGGGTCACCTTTGTTATTGATTTCCTAGAATTGAGATAACAATCTATTTTTAGAATAACGGAACAATAGATAGTCTTTGTTCTTTCATGTGGCCTTGAAAGCATAGACTTTGAACCATCGACAATGCATCGTCTTTGTTCTTGATTTCCTAGAATTTCAGAAGCCATGACTCAGCCGAAACAATAGATCGTCTTTGTTCTCTCATGCGACCTTGAAAGCATAGACTTTAAACAACCCCTTTGTTCTTGATTTCTCAGAATAGGACGTGCCCTTGAAACATGCATAGACTTGCTTGAGACTGAGGGCAATGACCTTCAGGATAGTCAAAAACCTAGTAACTTTTCTGGTGACCTTGAAGCGAGGGACTTAGCAGGGTTGCTACCCTTGAAATAGGCAATGTTACTAACCTGTGACCTTGAAACGGGGTACGCGTACGTGCACGGTGAGTTAGGATACACGTAATTTATATAAGAAATATGTGTCCTACATATTACAACGTGCTTAAACTTGTTAAATACCTACTGTTGACCTTGACTATAAATATAATATGATGATGATGATCAGCTCCAAAATTTATATTTCCGCTAAAAAGTTTGACCTTGAAAATTATATTCTTAGATTTATGATTACCTTGCAATTTCTATTTTAGCTTTTCACCTTGACCTTTTTATACTTCTAAGAAATATGACACCACCGTAGGTCAATAACCTTTGACCTTGAAAACTATTTTTAGATTTATGATTACCTTGCAACTTCTATTTTTAGCTTTTCACCTTGACCTTTTTATATTTCTAAGAAACCACCGTAAGTCAATAACCTTTGACCTTCAAAACTATTTTGATTTATGATTACCTTGCAACTTTTAGCTTTGACCTTGACCAACTACATTTTAAATCTCCCGCTTAAAGTTCGACCTTGAAAGAGCTCCAAAAGCTTCCGATTTCACCACCAGAGGGCGAGTGACTCCAAAAATTTAAATCCCCCACCACAAGCATGCTTGAGGCGTGGAGCGCGTTCTGGCATAACGAGAAAACTCACTTGACCTTGAAATAAATCCCCATAAGATTTACATGGGTGACCTTGAACTGGTCCAGGATCGGCCTTATATGTCTACTAGTGATTTTAAAGATATCGCTGTATCATTTAATTATAAAACACTTCGTTTGTTAGAAATCATTTTATAGAATTTTTAAATTTAAGGTAAGGCAACAATTATTATAAAGGGTTTTCCAATAAGAGGTGTTATTTTGAATAGCCCGCTATTTCGGTAGATGTCACATTTGACAAGTAAAAACTACGCGATTAATAAAAATGGAACGATACACGCTTCAACAACGCATTGAAATTATTAAAATTCACTATAAAAATGGTGAAAATTTGGCGGTTCGTAAAACTAAAACATTTTTGGGTCGTCGTGAAGCACCTTGTCGGACGTCAATACAGAAATTAGTGAACAAATTCGAGCTGTTGGGACAAGTTAATGATGTGAAGAATGCAACCCGTGCACGTCGCTCAAGAACAACTGAGAATATTGCTGCTGTAGCCCAAAGTGTTGAAGAAAACCCAGGTTTGTCCATTCCTCGTCGTTCTGTGGAATTGGGCATTCCACAAACGTCATTAGACCGTATTTTGCATAAAGACTTGGGTCTTAAGGCTTATAAAGTTCAGTTAACACAAGAACTCAAGCCGGCCGATCATCAACAACGTCGTGTCTTTGCTGATTGGGTCGTTGAAATGCATGAAAATGATCCGGAATTCCATCGAAAAATCATCTTGACTGATGAGGCCCATATCCACCTCGGTGGGTACGTCAACAGGCAAAATTGTCGCATCTGGGGCTCGGAAAACCCAAGAGTTATTGTTGAAAAGCCTCTCCATCCTCAACGTGTGACTGTTTGGTGCGGTTTATGGTCTGGCGGGGTCATTGGACCTTACTTTTTCGATAATGAGGCTGGAGCAACAGTTACGGTGAATAGATTGCGCTATCGAGAGATGATTAATGATTTTTTATGGCCGGAATTGGATGGTATTGATCTGGACAACGGTTACTTTCAACAAGACGGCGCTACGTGCCACACAAGCAACGAAACCATTGATCTTTTACGGGAAAAGTTTCCGGACCGTGTTATCTCTCGAAGAGGTAATCACAATTGGCCACCGAGATCTTGTGATTTAACACCTTGCAACTTCTTCCTTTGGGGCCACGTGAAAGATAAGGTCTACGCCAACAGCCCAGCGTCGATTCAAGACCTCAAAGATGGAATTCGTGAGGCTATCGATGACATAGGGCAGCCACTTTGCGATTTGGTTATGGAAAATTTCATGAAAAGGATATGGTCCTGTAAGCGTGGTCGTGGTAGCCATTTGGCTGATATTGTTTTCCATTATTAACGGCATACCTTCCTCTTTATAATGAAATAAACATCCGATAAATTATCTCAAAAAATTCCATTTTTCTTTGAATATCAAAATAACACCTCTTATTGGAAAACCCTTTATAATATATTCGTACATATCATAAAACAACCCAACGCCACTGTAATCTGCCAAACATGTTGATTTATTCCTTCGCTTCGTTTCTGAACAGATTATAGCAATATTTAAGATATTTTTGAAATATGAAAATTGAGAACAATATAAGCCTACTACTGATATAACAGTTTGATAAACGTAAAAAGCCAAGTGTGGAATACAATTTTAGTAAAGAAAAACTAAATCCCTAATAAATTAAAATTGTTAAACTGCCTTCAGGATGACAATTCAGAACACTCTCTAACGGTCGAAGGCTAACAATGAAAAATTTCATAATCAACTTAACAAAACTTAAATTATGATGTAAGTGTAAAAACTTTAATTTGAAACATAAATCATCACAAATAGAAACTTAAATTAATAGATTAATAATAAAAAGACGTTATTTAATCTGTGTTTATTATTATTAATATTTATTAGATCAGTTTTGATTTTTATCAGATATTTCAAGAATATAAAATCCAGGGGACATATACCTTAAATGATTATGTTCTATGCAATATTTAAGGCTGAATTTAAGCGTTAGCTCAAATTTTTCAGTATCTGATGTTAACATATTGTATTTATGCCTATTAATTACTGTCTATCTGAGTTGAAAACGCAATTATGGCCTAGATTTTTTTTTTTTAATGTGATTTTCGTAATAGGGTTTATAATAAAGAGACTGCATAATTTTTATTAAAATTATTATTTCTTTTAATTTCGATTTGAGGGTTGTGGCCTTTACCTATATACGAATTTACAATATACTTATTTTACCTTGAGAAAAAGTCACCTTCAACATCATACATATAAATGAGTAATTAGGTAGTAGTAGTAGTAATATTGGTAATTAAGTAAATAATATGTATTAATACGTAGATTAAGATACATAAGCATTACAGATTGTTTTTTTTTTGTTAGTGTGCTCATGCTTATGGTTAGTATTTACTTATTTATAGCTTATATATCTTATTCGTGGACTGTCCAGGAGTCCTTCTCTTCTTCAGCCCTGGTCAATCCATGTTTGTTGGTGTTGCAACGTTTTGTTGTTATTGTATAGTTTACAATCATGAGATGTGCTTATTTTTGGTGTAAAAACAAAAGAAGAAAGGTTTATTTATTTAATATTAAATCGTGCGTTATTTGGCTTAAATGTGTGTATTGTTAAGTGGGGTGTATTGGGCTTAGTGTGATTATTAGATTCGTCGTCCGGTTTCTTGCTGGGTCGTCATCGAATAGACGGGGGGATGCGGAGGGCATGTGGGATGTTGTCCAGGGAATCTTCTACCTCATCGGGGAGGTGGTCGAGGAGTTGTGTAATGATCGCGGGGGGTTTAATTTGGGTTTTCTTCGTGGGAATTGGGGAAAACGGTAGTTGTAGGGTGTGGTAAGGATCTCTTTGGAAGGGATAGTGTCGCCGATGATTCTTTTATGCGCAAAGTTTCTCTGTAGTGTTTGGATTCTGTGTGTGATGGTTGGTATGTTTGCGTGTTGTGTTGTGAGGTCGCTAGGGTACCTGAGAGGTAACCTGTGTATGCGTCTGAGGATTGGCGTTCACAGGAGGCGATAGAGGAAAGGTGATTGGGGTTTATATTGGTGTATATTGCTGATCAGAAATCCATAACAGGACCAATGTACGTTTTATAAGTGTGTAGAAGTGTTTTGGGGTGGCAACCTTTGATTCTACCCCGGAGATCGCCCAGTAGGTTTGCGCGGATCCTAATCCTATTGAGTGTTTTTTAACATCAGGGAGCCAATTGAGGGTTTTAGTAAAGAGGATTCCTAGGTGCGCGATTTCATCTTGGAGTGGGAGTCTTTCTTGATGTAGGGCGAGGGAAACATTTCTGGAGGCTTCAGTGTAATTAGGATGGCGGAAGAGGATAGTTTGGGCTTTGGTGGGTTTGACGGAGACTCTCCACTGGTTAGCCCAGTTGGAGAAGTTCCGCAGGGTTTTCGATATGAGGCGGGAGGCCGTTTCGCTGTTTCGATTAACCGCCCAGAAGAGGGCAGTCCCAACCTCGGTTACGAACGTAAGCCCCTATCCAGCGTAAGCGCTTTGTGATTTCTATTACAATCGCTTAACTTCACAAAAAAGAACTTAGCGTTTTCGCTCATCGTTCCGGCTTCGTGATCTTCGCTGCATCGGAGTTAGGGCTGTCACTGCGTACATACAAATAACACGAAGAAGCGGTCAATAGAAGAGGATCTACAACTACAGCCGGATACAGAAGAATTCCAGGACATAGTCGCCAACAGCAGGATCGTTGTCGGGTCAAGGTCAACGGTAATAGGTATCATTAATACAAATATTTTAATTTAGTTACTTTGTTGTTTTTATTTTAACTATGTATTTCCTCCGTTTCGAATTGGGTCTCTGATTTCCAAGACTTTTTTCCTCGGGGTGTGGATATTAAGCAAGCATTTGTCAGAGTCTGACACGACGGTCTCCTACAAAAAATCCAAAACCTTAACATTCCCGACCCCTTCTCCAAACTCCTGCTTTCGTACCAGACCAATCGATCAGTGAAAGTAGGGAAAAACCTCTCAGATCCTTTCCAACCCACAGCAGACGTTCCGCAAGGTTCTGCCTTAGCCCCCATCCTTTACACCATCTTTGCTTCAGATATCCCTCAAGTCACCCAACCCGGTGTAGTCGTTGGTAGTCGTTGCACAGTTTGCAGATGACACCGCCTTCTGGTCGGTTAATCGGAACAGCGAAACGGCCTCCAACCGCATATCCAATACCCTTCGGAACTTTTCCAACTGGGCCAACTGGTAGAGAGTCTCCATTAATCCCTCCAAAACCCAAGCAATCCTTTTCCGCCCCCGAGGTTACGTTGAAGACAAATTCCCAAACTTATCCTCCAGAAACGTCTCCCTCACCATTAACCAAGAGAGAATCCCCCTTCCAGACCAAATCACATACCTAGGTATCCTATTCACCAGAACACTTAATTGGCTCCTCGATGTTAGAAACCGTGCAAACCTACTGGGCGCACTCCGGGGTCGAATCAAAGGTTGCCACCCCAAAACACTCCAACACACATTGTAACAACCCATTTAGAGTTGTATTAAGATATACCGTAATTTAGGTTCTTCGTTCGTTTAATGGTAAATATAAGAAAATTTTATGTATTAATGATTTATAGGATGTGGTAGGCAACTTAATTTGCATTTTGGTGTAACTTAAGTGTATATACTTCTTAATGGTTTATACTCCCCCTTTCAATTATTTTTCTGCGCAAATCTTTTCGCGCACGGCTACATCGTCTGATATTCTAGGCGTCGATGTTTGCTCACTTCTTGTGGTACGCTGTTAGATGCGTGAAGTTTTTTTTTGGGCTTCCACCTAAATTTTGTGAAAGTGCCATTGATTTAATGGTAAGATATATTTTAACGCATTATACTAAAAATTAAAAGATTTGCTCTTTTCAGGCACTTTCTTTTTTTTACTTTTACACTTTTAATTTTACCGCTTTTGATTGCACAATTAATTCTACTGTTACGTACGATTTCATTTTATGATTGCAATTTTTTATTGGAAATTTCAAGATATGCAATAAATATTGGATTATTCAATTTCATGAAGACAAATTTATAAGAAATAAAATTCCATGTTTGGGTGTGGTTTACAACGTAAAGCATTATTTTAAGATATTGCGCTATATTGGTGCAAAGATGACATCACCTTGGTGTAATTCCGTAATCATTTAGATACCAGAGGTTATTAAAAAGTTTGTGTACAAAAATTTTACATTTATTTTTAATGATTTTTAGTATAAGGCTATTCAAACTAGTTTTTAAGATATATTTTATAACCCTAAATTTTACATGTTAATAAACATAGTCTGTATATTTTTTTATTTTTTACATGTTGATACATTTTTTATTGTAAAACTCGATTTAGTTATTCCGAACATTATTAAAAAATAACTTGGCGTCCGAGATCATTTTTATTAGTGTTACATTGCATTTTTATTATTTATGTTAAGTGAAAATAACACAGCATAAATGTGTGGTAACTAAGCAAATCAAAAGAATGAACCATTCTACGATAATCTACCGATTGAGTCAAAGGCATTATTTTTGGTGAATGGTTTGTATCTCCGTTAGTTTAACGATTTGTTTTTGGAGAACATTTTTTTACACTTTTACACTTCATTATATCATTCAACCACTTTTTATAACATATAAAACTTACATCCACTCTGTTATGTATTTCTGAGCACCAATATACACAAACATTAACCCTAACCACCTTTCCTCTATAGCATCCTGTGAACGCCGGATATTTAGACGTATACACGGGCTACCCTTCAGGTACCCCAGCAACCTCACAACACAACACGCACACATACCACCAATCACAATCACAATTCGAACACTTCAGAAAAACTTTGCACACAAAAGGATTTTCGGCGATACCATCCCAACCAAAGAAATCATCACAACTTCCAACGTTATTGAGTTGGGTTTCAGGAAGGTTAAGGTTGCGGAATTCTTCAAGGCGACCCTCGAAGAGTGCATTGAACCGGTTATCGAACTGAGGATCATCCGGGGATTGAAAAACGGATTGAAGGTGGTACCCAAAGAAATCGACCTTTTCTTGGTCGGAGGAGATTATGTTGTCCTGAAGGTCGGTTAGGTGGGATTTTGGGTTTACTTTTCTTCTGGTCAGTCTATAGAGCTGTTGCCAGAAGAGTTTACCATTTCTATAATCTAGCTGGGAAGTGGCTTTGGTCCAGAGGTCTTCAGCGTGTTTATTGCTTTCTCTCCTGATTATGGCGTTAAGGCGATTGTATTCGGTCTTGAGAGCCGGATCCCTGGATCGCAAGAATTGGCGATATATTCGTCTTTTCTCTTTGATCCTGTTCACAATGTGCTGTGGGAGTGGTTTGCGGGAGATGTCGTTATTTTTTAATGGCACTGAGATTTCGATCGCTTCCGTAATTACGGAAGTTAGATCACTTAATGACTCTCTCGAGATCTTGGGTTGTTTGAAGATTGGATGTAGGAAGGTTGTTAGAGATGTGTTCGGAGAACACATTCCAGTCTGCTCTACAAAAATCTTTAATTACTGTGTATTGAGGAGGTGTAGGAGGAGCTGGACAAAATGAAGTTTTGACCAGTGATCAGATGTGATCGTGGTGCGTAGAAAGCGCTCACGATCGAAATAGTGGGCTATGGGTTCGGAAACTATGTTATGGTCTACTATAGAGGCAACTAAATGTTCGAAATAGGTTGGTTGAGTGTTGGAGATTCGCAAGAGTGGCAACTGCAACAGAGCGGATGATAGCCTGTTACCGTTGCCATTCGTTGCGGTGTCTCCGAATTGGGCGTGGTGGGCATTGAAGTCACCTAGGATAACAGCATTAGGGAGGCTAGAAGCGTAGATTAAAAGGTCATATGATAGTGTGTGGTGACCTGACGGGTTGTAATGGGAAATAAATACTATAGAGGTGGGAAAGTGTACCGTTGCAGCAACGCATTCAAGATGCTGTAGGTGTTCCGGGAGTTGGAAAGGAGTGGAGGGGATGCGTCTTTTAATTAATAGGGCGGTTTCATGTTGGCTATTGTTTGAATAATTGTGAAAGGTGTTGAAATTAAGGGTGCATCTGGGTGTAAGCTTTGTTTCGGTGATGGAGAGGATGTGAATATTGTGGGAGTGTAAAAAGTGTTTGATTAAGGGACGTTTCCGACGCACGCTCCTGGCATTAACGGTGCCTGCTATGATATCCATTGGGAAGGAGTTATGGATTGGGTTGGGGGATTACGGCTACCTTCATCCGCGTACCTGATACGCAGACGTTGATACGCCGTTGGAAAGAGTTTTGGGAGAGGGAGTCTAGGGAGCGAAGAACCATGTCCTGTCGGTCAGGAAACATGCGGAAAAGGGAGTGTGTAAGGACTTGCAGGAAGTCCTTAATGGAAAGGGGTCGGTATCGAGAGTGGGTTTGAGGTGGGCGGTGTCTTCCGAGTCGGACTCTTCGGAAGACAGGATGGGTTCAAGGGATGCCATCTTCGATGGGGAACTGGGAGGTTCCCGCCGCTTCCGAGACTTAAAGGAATAGGTAGGGTGAGCATCCCCGCAATTGTTACACCTTGGGTTTGCAGAGGATTTGCAGGCGGAGGATCTGTGAGTTTCGCCACAGTTTGGACAGCAGATCGCGCGGGAAGGACACTCTTCCGCGGTATGCCCCACCTGCATGCAGGTAGAACAATACTTTGGGAGAGGTTGTGGTATAAGGGAAGGTTCGCAACGGTAATGTCGCCCGAACATGACGACACCGCGTGCGAGGAGGTATTCTAGGGTGGTTTGGGAAGGAGTTATGATGCGGACTAGGGAAGTTGGGGTGTTCGTGACCTTCGAAGTGATGCGAACGGCCTTCTTCACATGTGGAAGATCGATTGCATCCAGGATCTCTTGGGCTAGGATGTTCTTATCTAAGTGACGAATCACGCAGGAGAAGGAGGGATCTCTGTAGTGGAGTTTGGTAAACGGGGACCGGAGAGTTGAGTGAGGGTGACGGAAGTTTCACCATCCGGCAAGGGAGAGGCGGTCCCTAAGAGACAGGTAAGGTTATGGTTGAATGTTAAGTTCAACCAGGGAAGGTTAAGGGATTTTAAGGAATTAAAAAGGGATTTCTGGGTTGTAATGGATTTTGGGATATTGCGGATGCAATACCTTGAGGATTGGGAGCGGGTTGGTTCAGGATTGGGGAAAGTGGGTGTAGGAATTACGGCAGGTACAGGTAGCTGGGAAGGTGTAGGTAAGAGGGCGGGTTTGTGTGAGTGTGCGGGTTTATGTGTGTGTGTGCGGGTTTGTGTGGTTTTGTGGAGGTGGTGGAGCGTGTTGAAATGTAGGAGTGTGTTGATGAGGTGGAAATGTAGGAGGCTATAAATTGTTTACGTTTCATTGTGTACTCATTTTAATAGTGTTATCAATTATTAATTAAAAGTAAATATTGAAGGGCGACTGTTAAAATTATATGTACAAGGTTTAAGAACAAAGTGAATGCATTAATACGTTAATTAATACGCATAGATTGTTTACGTTTTATTGTGTACTCCTTTTAATAGTGTTATCAATTATCAATTAAAAGTAATTAATTTCTATCTGACATGTAGTTTAAAAAACGTAATTCTTCCCTAGATAACTGTTTTTGTTTTACAATGTGATTTTCGTAATAGGGTTTATTATAAAGAGACTGCATAATTGCATGTTTATTTTACATTGAGAAGATGTCACCTTCAACATTATACATATAAACTGCCGGTTTGCTTTACAAAGCATGCTTTAAATGTAATTCAGCCTTTTTTTTATAAAACGATTTTACCTTGAGAAAAAGTCACCTTCAACCGGTCTTGAAGTTAGTCGCGGACCTGGCCTTGGAGTTGGCCTTGTGAATTTTCACTGGCTTTATTTGGTCTTGAAGAGATACTACAAAACGTACATTTGAGTTTAGTTAATTGAGCGTTGTTCTGAAGAGCATTACGTCATCATCGGTATGGAATCTTTAAATGTTACTAAAATTTTGGGATTGTTCCATGACGGTGTGTTAACCGAAGAGGGGCTGAAAAAAACCTATATTATTACTTATAAGATGCAGTGTGAAAACAACTCGCGTCTCCGGTCTCTCGCATTTCTCTCTTTCTCTCCCGGCTCTCTCGTCGTCTCTCTCTCTCGCTTCTCAGGCGTCTCTTGGCTCTTTCGTCTCCCTCCCTCTCGTTTCTCTCTATTGCTTCTCACGCCTCTCTTGACTCTCTCGTCACACACACACACACACACACACAACACACACACACACACACACACACACACACACACACACACACAAATATGCAAACATGCTAACGCGAAAACATGCAAACACGAAAACACGTTAACGCGAAAACATGAAAACACAGTAACGCGAAAACATGCAAACGCGAAAACACGAAAACACCCTGACGCCAAAACATGCAAACATGAAAACATTCTAATGCGAAAACATGCAAACACGAAACACGCTAACGCGAAAAACAGGCAAAGCACGAAAACACACAGACCAGGAGTTGGAGCTCATCCTCAATGGGATGGGGTTTGTAAATAAAATAATTTTTCTTTATATGTTTTTTATTTATTCCTTATACCCAAACGGAAAAGTGTCAAACTTTTTAAGCCTTCGTCGTTTAGAGTAACTTATTCTACACTGTTTAGATTCATGCCTACTTAATACATTGTAACATCTGTCTCTAACTATTTTCGTATAGTTATATACAAAAAGATAGTCTTTACTATTACTAAGCACCATATCTTTCATCGATTCAAAGTTTATAACACGACAGTTCTTATAGTTGAAGGTAATGCCCTTCACTTCACATGTTGATTTAAGTGTCTGTTCTCTGGTTGAAAATGTAATTTTTCCGTCCCGCACTAACCAAACTCAGCTATATGACTTCTTTCACCGTACATCTCCAGCTCGCCGATTATCTGGGAAAGGAAATCTCCACAAGCGGATTCAAGTCGTCGGGTTTCGCCACAAATATGACACTGTCTGTATCATAATACAGAACACGACGGTTCAGCTTCTCCAGATAGCTATATAGTTCTAAACATGCATGAGCTGTCGTTTACACTGTTATGGACACATTTATGGTTTTTAGAGCTTCGCCTACATCCTCAGGTCTATTCCAATCTACAATAACCACATTATCATTAATAGGAATGATGGATTGCACTTGAACCAGAGGATCCGTAATCAGTTTGAAAAAATCCTTTGGCTCAGATACAATGCTACTCTGAGTAAAATTTTCGCGTTGGCCAAACTTACCCCAAAAAGAGTTTAACATTTGTCTGGACAAATATCTTAAGTGGGGATTTTTCTTAATGTTCTTCTCGTATAGTTCAATTCCCTCTTTATCATAATATTCCGTTATGTAGTTCAACTTCACGGCTTCTAACGTACAATAGCTAGGACATCCTAAACATTTCTGTTTGAGTTTCAGGAAATTATTGATGTAACTGCTAAACATTCCACCCTGCTTCGTTGTTTTATCATATGTGGTTACCTCATACTCCCAAATCTCAAAAACATCCAAAACTTTATAGTTTTTAGCGATAGCCTTACGCAACTCGTCCCCTACAAACGTTTCTATGAAACAACGCTCGGGTTCGCTATGCCCGCATTATCCTTCATTTAGCTCGGCGCCACAAGTCCTACATAACACAAACATCAACTTGCCATTTATTTTTAGAGGCAAAACAGGATGATAGAGATCAGAGGGCGGTAGTACTCGACATTTAACTAAACCCTCCACCGTGTCCTATGAAATGTTCTTACAATCTAAACCTAAGAGAATTTTTAGATGAACTACAGGATATTTACAGTATTTATTTACATAAGGGTATAACGAGCACACGCTACAGTTCATTATTTTCTTGCTAATACCGTCACACTCATTTTAGAGGTAGTGCGACCACCGTAAAACGCGTGTCGTGAATTTAAAGGTTCGTCATATTGACAGCCCAGATTCTGTATAAACACTCTGAACCCTTCGTTTGTGAGTATTAGTCTTTTAAAACCGCATTCACGCATTTCCACTGGATGTATTTACATTCAGCTTTGGGTGAATATTAGCCTGGTTGGGGAAACATTCCTCGCAACCGTGCCGATAGCATCTAAGAAACTGGTAAATGGTTTTTGGCTCAGCGCAGTAACCGTCGACCTTAACACCTTCAGGTTCTCTAAACTCGTAAGCTTTTCCGGCATGCTGTATGGTCACTTGTTGTGAATGTTCCACCCAATGTAACCACTATATTGCTACTTTTGACTGTTTGTCGGCACGTCTGTAACCGCCTTTTGTAATGAGCCCTATTGTGTTCCCTTTAAGGAAAACTCTACGAAACACTATTGCAGGCGCTAGCAATTGTGATTGACTCCTCAAACGGATCGACTTTATTTTGGGTCGTGAAGGTCGACCAGAAACTAATGCAGCCTTTATCGAAGATCCTAACATCCATCAGACAATACTTCACAATCTCCTCGTTCATTTTAAAAACATAATTACTTTGGGTCTCAGTCGAGTGCCAATCTAAAAGTTTTGCCGATCTTTCTCCGACATCTGATCTGCATAATAATATTCAAGCGGTGGTAAATGAAACCCTCGTAATTCTGATTCTCGGATGTGTTGAAGAGAAATGGGAAATATCCCTTGGATTCGGGAAAATTGAAAGTTTTCGAAAACGCCGAGAGTGGTGATGGGATGAAATTAATGGAGTCAATAAACATGATATCGTCGCATTGAATGGATATTAGTTTTAGACAGTTGGAGATGACTTTGAGCCTCCACCGGTTATTATTAGCTAGCATACATCTAAGCACAAAACAACCATCATACCCCTTCATGTTATATGCAATGCTGTAACTTTAAATTTTTGCGCTTTCTCGGTTACATATGACAGAAACGAGTCAACAGGATCTTCCCTGAAAATGTGCACTCTTTCGCTACACATCGGGCATCGCTCATCCAAGTTTTCAGTGTATCGTATACAAACGTAGCAAAGATTCGCGACCACGCATAGATTGGGCTCATGCAGAAATCTATCACTCGTCCCCTCACACGTCTTCTCCTACATGCAATCCAGATCGTAAAAGATAAACATAGATGTTTTACCTAACCAGTGGCACGTCGAGCCTTGTTAATGGGCAAAGATGGCCAATAGGTTTTTGGTTCATACATGCGGAGCAGTAGCTATAACCGCATCTATGCTTACCCTTTACCTCAGTGATTTTAAGACACTTTAAACATCTACGTAATTTTTCAAATAGCTAACAGTCCTTGTGGTTTTTAAGACATTCGCGCCCATATGCAATCATTGCAAACAATTTTCGGATGTTGAATGGAACGTGACGGTTTCTGATGGCAACAAGGACACTGATACATACATTTCACATGTCGTTTTTTGTCATTATCACATTTTTTGCACTGCACGCGTTAATAACCGCAAGCTGATAATTACTTTATAGTGCTCGTCTTCGAGTATTAAATTTAAAAATACTCTACCCGGTCCCCTAAGACCCTCACAGTAAACCGAATCACCTATTCACGAATTATAAACTACAATGGTATATGAGGTTAAATGATTTTGAAATGACTGAATATGGACGTAACTACCACCCTGGCTAAGGTCTACAACACTGTTTTGTCAAAGTTGTATAGCTCGCTCTTGAAGTAAGTACCAGCCCATTTCCATACCATGATGTATTGTATCGTTATTTCTAAACGCTATTGCTAAGACTAGTTCTCGCGCTAAACAAGTGTTTTAGTTGATTGTTGTCGGTAAAATAATACCCTTTGTTTTTGCTCTACAAAAGTCTTCAAATTTTAAACCGGTCATATTTTTGCGTCCACAGCCAACAACTACCGTCACTCTATCCACGTTTAAAACTAACAAGTCGCTCCAGAAAAAGCTAGGCATTGCTCTGCATCACATTTTCCAATAGTGACATTATCACACTCGCCGACAACAGGTCAACTCTTCTAAATGACACGCCAATTGGTTTATCTGCGAAATTTGGGTTCCTTAACGTGGTTTCGACACGGTCTGACAGTTCCGCATCCTTGACATGTATGCAAATCCTCAAATGCACTCCGTAGAAATATCTGTTAGATAAATAACATTTAGGAAACAGTATATTTTTACCTGCAGCCAGGTTAAGGGATTATCCTTACATGTTTCGTCATTAAAGGTGAATCTCAACGATTTACATGTGTTGATAAATTTTCTTATAAATTTAGTGTTTGACTCTCCAATTATATTTATATGACTGAACCTCATCTGGGTAGAGCATGCGCAGGTCTCTTATTGTTGCTGTGTTGACAGGCCTAGTCTCGGTTGACGTTGCTGCACCCCCTATAATGTACTAATTCACTAAGTGAAATAATAGAAAATTAAAGGACATACCGTTATCATATTCAAATCCTCGATTGCGGGCGTTTCTAGCATCTCTTCATCATAAACAAACGAATCTTCCATATTTACTTGAGCGGCACTTTAAAAATAATAATAATTAAATCTTAAAATAAAACAGACATATATATACATATATATATATATATATATATATATATATATATATATATATATATATATATATATATATTTACAGGCGCGGATACAGGATGGTGGGTGTCATGACCCCCCCCCTAACCAATGAACATTTTTAATAGTTAATAGTATAATTTACGAATTTACGAAATTCAATTCGTTAAACAAATTAAATTAAATATAAAATATTATCTAAGAACTTGAGATTCTAAGAAAGATGATTAAGAACTATTATTTGATTCTATTCTATTAATTAAATAGCCAAAAATAAATATTTTGTGGGTATTAATTGTTTCGACCCACAGATGGGAGAGTTATCCTATTTCAGACGCAGTCAACTATGTGACTATCAACATTTGCACTTAGTAAATAAGTCTAAATCAACTTCTAATTCAATAATTGTTGTAATGTTGTATCCTATCCTATCGTAGAATTTAATGTGATTCTAAATTTCTAAAGATGTTTTAATATGGTTGAATGTGTCAATGTGATGATATATTGATTCAAAAGATCTTTTAAAGCAGGAATGTAATATAATATGAGCGAATAAAATTTTTTTTATATTCAGTTGGGCAATACCCCCCTTCCCGAAACAAAAATCAATCCATGACCCCCCCAAATCTGAAGTCTGAATTCGACCCTGTATACTTACACTCCAGCAGCTCGCTGTGCAGCCTCTGCAAAACCATTATAAAACTCTGTCGAATCGATATAGTCATTTCACACAGCATCCTATAATTAATAATATTGTAGGTGTTTTTAGTCCCTCCTCTAACATATCGTCACGGAACAGACCCAGAATTTGATTAACATTTAAAGATTCTATACCGATTATAACGTAATGCTCTTCAGAACACAACTAAATTAAGTAAACTCAAATGTACGTTTTATAGTACCTCTCCAAGACCAGATTAAGCCAGTGAAAGTTCAGAAGGCCAACTCCAAGGCCAGGTCCACGGCTAACTTCAAGACTGCTTGAAGGTAACTTTTTCTCAAGGTAAAATCGTTTTATAAAAATTTCCAAGCTTGTTTTGTAAAGCAGTTAATTACTCAGTTATGTGTATAATGTTGAAGGTGACCTTTTCTCAAGGTAAAATAAGTATATCTTAAATTCGTATATATAGGTAATATTACAACCCTCAAATGGAAATTAAAAGAAATGTAATAGTTTTAATAACCATTATGCAGTTTCTTTGTAATAAACCTTATTTCGAAAATCACATTCTAAAACAAAAACAGTTATCTAGGCCAGAATTGCGTTTTTGTAAACTTCATGTCAGATATAAATTAATTATTTTTAATTGATAATTCACAACACTATTAAAAGGAGTACACAATGAAACGTAAACAATCTATAACGCATATGCGTATTAATTAACGTATTAATGCATTTGTTTTCTGTTTAAATCTTGTATATATAATTATAAAAGTCGACATTCAATATTTACTTTTAGATAATAATTGATAACACTATTAAAGGAGTACACAATGAAACGTAAACATTCTATAATGCATATGTGTATTAATGCATTTAATTTCTGCTTAAACCTTGTACATATAATTTAACATTCTCAAGGTGAAAATCATTTTAAAGCGTTTTGTAAATCAAACCGGTAACTTAATTACTCATTTATATGTATAATGTTAAAGGCGACTTTTTCTCAAGGTAAAATAAGTATATTGTAAATTCGTATATAGGTAAAAGCCACAACCCTCAAATGAAAATTAAAAGAAATGCAATAATTTTAATAACAATTATGCAGTCTCTTTATAATAAACCCTATTACGAAAATCACATTGTAAAAAGAACAGTTATCTGGGCCAGAATTACGTTTTTTAAACTTCATGTCAGATAGAAATTAAATACTTTTAATTGATAATTGATAACACTATTAAAAGGTGTACACAATGAAACGTAAACAATCTATAACGCATATGTGTATTAATTAACGTATTAATGCATTTATTTTCTGCTTAAATCTTGTACGTAGAATTTTAAAAGTCGACATTCAATATTTACTTTTAGATAATAATTGATAACACTATTAAAAGGAGTACACAATGAAACGTAAACAATCTATAGTGCGTATGTGTATTAATCAACGTATTAATGCATTTAATTTCTGCTTAAACCTTGTACATATAATTTAACATTCTCAAGGTGAAAACCATTTTAAAGCGTTTTGTAAATCAAACCGGTAACTTAATTACTCATTTATATGTATAATGTTGAAGGCGACTTTTTCTCAAGGTAAAATAAGTATATTGTAAATTCGTATATAGGTAAAGGCCACAACCCTCAAATGGAAATGAAAAGAAATGTAATAATTTTAATAACAATTATGCAGTCTCTTCATAATAAACCCTATTACGAAAATCACATTGTAAAAAAAAACAGTTATCTGGGCCAGAATTGCGTTTTTAAACTCAGATAGAAATTAATTAATAGACAAATACAATATGTTAACCTCAGATACTGAAAAAAATTGAGCTAACGCTTAAATTCAGCCATAAAAATTGCATAGGACATAATCGTTTAAGGTACATGTCCCCTGGATTTTTATATCCTTGAAATATCTGATAAAAATCAAAACTGGCCTAATAAATATTAATAATAATAAACACAGGTTATATAACATCTTTTTATTATGAAAAACACTTGTCATCATCTTTACATGTCTTATCTATTAATTATTCCTCCCCATTATTAGAATACAATTTTTATGACCCGCGAACAGGTTCCTATAACAGCCTTACAAGACCAGGACCCTTTATTAGAATACAATTTTCAGCGTAAAATCAACCTCAGGGTCAACCCTTAGACTAACTCCAAAGCCAGCTCAGCTACCGCAGATTTCTTTAGTTGACCTAATCTACAAAATCTCACGTTATTTACGCCGCGTATCGAAACTACGTTTTATGGTTCCACCTGAATAAGATAACTTATACACTCCGGAAGATGATAATGAGTTTGAAACATCTGTAGGTTACGTTAAATGTTTTTTCGATTCTGTCTGTAACATTTGTTATAAAAGAAGAAAAGCAGTACCCACATTAAGAACTAGTTTTTCTTTATGGTTATGTCTAAGCAGGTGTAATAACATTATTAATATTAAGTGAATAACCATTAGCTTGTAAGGAATTTGTAAATATTTATATTCATCTTTCAAAAATTCATTATCACAAATTCGTTTTGCTCGATCCATTAAAGCTTTAATTATACCAATTCTTTGACGTGTATGGTGGTTTGGTAATTTATGAAGGTACCTATCAGTGTGACGGCTTTCTGTAAACCTTCAAAGATAGTGAATTATTAGTTTTAGGTATTAGTATGTCAAAAAATGGTAAAGTTCGATTTGTTTCCTTTTCCATGGTAAACTAGATGGTAGAATGTACGTCATTTATAAAAATTAAAAATTTATGTAGTGCTTCGTGTCCATGTCTCCAAACAGAAAATGTGTTATCTACATAGTTAAACCGAATTAAATGTCTTTTAGGGGCGTTTTGTAACCCTAATTTAAAATACTTAGCTTATTGGGTTTTTAATGGTGTATTTTGTATTTATGTTTATATAAATGTAGACGTTTGGATAACACTTACCGTTATGGTCTTCAGTAGTAATAAAATTATTTATAAATGTGTGAGCTGTTTGAACAAATTTTTGTAACGCTAATATTTCAAAATTTTCCATGTAAAAATTAGGTATAACATGATTAAGAGGGCTACCCATTTCTACACCATCAAGCTGTTCATAGAATTTGTTGTTCCACTGAAAATAAGTCGTAAGAC